>VZTD01002399.1:645817-1157114 GCA_013397725.1 Rhagologus leucostigma | reverse complement strand
CAACAACAAAAAAAAAAACAAACAAACAAACAAAAAAAAAACACCCAGTAAATTTGTTCAATAAGAAGCAAAACGTTTCTCTCATACAAGTAATTTTTCTGTAGGTAAACATTCCTACAGCAGCATTTAAAAAGCCCAAAATATTAGTGGGTGTTAGAAATATTGTAATCGTGCATGTGTGTCTGGTAGAATGTTATATTTGGGGATAGAGTATTTTATAATCTTCCCCACTCAGAATCAGGAATTCAATGCTCTGTTAAATCAGTGAAGGGAAAACCAAGGGAGCCATCAGCAGCTCCCTGGAAGAGAGGCTAAGCTCCTCCTCATGAATCCTTCAACCCACCAAGCAGCACCACTGAGGAGAGAGTTTCCCCATGGGGAAACCCGCCCCCTCTTCCTGTGTCCAAAGGCTCATGGCTGCAGCTGGTGATTTTGTCTGTATGAAATGAACTAGCAACATTAAAAAAGAAAAAAAAAACATCTCTTGAAGAATTTCAGAGTGATGCAATGTGCCAAACTGATGTCCTCAGAGCTCAAATGCTCTGGTAACTTAGAGCTACAGCACGTAGCCAGTATCAGCATGGGGAAGAAGATTTTGGTTTTTTGTCCTGAAGTACATCAAATATGATGTGAAAAGACATAGTCCTTAGCATGTGAGAATGACTCCTGAGCCTCTCCAGTTTGCTTCTGTGAAACAACCATCACCAAAGGGTTCTACTGATACCATCCACAATTTAAAAAGTCTAGTTCCTTGAGCCATTTTGGATACTCTGGTCATTTATAGTCCATATTCACTTCAGTCACTGGATTGCACAAGTAATAATAGCCTACACATTTTCATACAACTCCTTTTCCAATTCGTACCTGCAATGGATGTGAAAACAAGGTCCCAAAGCAAAAGTATACTTTAAGTATTTCTGTTCCAAGTGTAGGTAGTGAGGAAACATACTGAAAAGAGCTTTTCTTTTACAATATAGTTTTGCATCAGATGATTCAGATAAATATTTCTGGATAGTCATACAGAAAATAAGGCCTTGAACATTCCATGACTTGCTATTCCACTTCTAACCTCAGGATTGCAGGGGAGAGCAACCACTGCAAAAGGATGTGACCTCTTAATTGCATCCAGAAATCTGGAGTTTCCCTGTCCTGACTGTATGGGCTGCAGACATTTGATACAAGAGGAAGAGAAACAGCAGAATAAAAAGGAAGCACATGTTGATCTGTGTGCATACAGGAAAAAATACAGATTTTCTGTGGTAAATAAAGAAGTTTGTATTGAACTTTTTGTCAGAATCGGTGTTAAAACCTCTCACCTATATGCTGAGCGCGTCTTCCCAAGAACTGAAGAAACTTCAGCAAAACTGAATGAGCTGTCTTCTGTTCTAAGAACCCACTGAGACTGCATACAGATTGGCACTGTTAGATTGTTATATACATAAAACTTGCATATGCATTCACACCCCCCTGCAACTAGCCATTAACTACAGAGGGAGAAAAATACAAATAGGAAAATACAAAGGCAAATCTAGAGGACACTTGAAGAAGCAAAAAAACCACAACTGAGAATTTGTCAAATAAAAAAGGAAAAATGAGTATTTTCGACTTTTGAAAACTCTTGAGAATGTTGATTATTGTGAAATATGCCTGTATTTCACATCCCACACCTTGATTCAGGAACATTCAGTCCTAATGGGTTTAGCTGCTTAAGAACTACCAGCTAAGCTCTCCAGCGGGTGTGCAGGATGCATTCCCTGGGACTCCGCAGCAACTGGCCCTGATGCGCGCTGCCCTTGCGCAACACACACTGGGAGCAGTCACAGTGCCATGGCCAAGGTAAATTTACACAGCACAGCCTGGAACAGCACAGCTAGAGCTGCTGTTGCTTCAAAAGCAGAGCAGCACTGATACTGCTGATGACTGGTGGGGCTGGAGGAAGGCACCGACCTTGCTACTGTCACTCCCTGCTGACTGCAAATCACCCCTTGCTGTCTCTGGGGAGACATCCCTGGAGGGAATTACACTCCTGGGGAGCTCACTCTCCCTCTACAGAGGGCTGCTCCCATGGCTAAAGCTGAAGCCTCCCTCAACCCTGCCCTTTCCTGTTAAAATCTTGTATATGTACATATATATGTATAATATCTGCATATATTTAATATCAATTACAGGGAAGACAGGCCAGTCTTTCAAACTTCCAATGTCAACCTACTGTACAAACAGGAAGCAGCACTGCAGTAACAGGTCATTAAAAAGACTGCATACCAACCAAGAACCAGGGGAGCCATCGAAAAAATAAAGAAAAAAAAATATCAGGCCTTTTCTACCACAGTTGGCATACCCTAAGTCTTGCATGTTTCATACCCCACAGAAGAGATATGTGTGTTTCAGGCAACTATCCAAGTAAGCAGTGTTCTAAATAATCACATATTTTCTTGCTGCCTTTTTCCATAACACCCTCTTTATCCCTTAATTGCCCCTGCTCTTTTCCTCTCTCCTCAATAGACACAGAAATCCTACAAAGGGTGGGCAGAGATGCTTAGAAAGTGGTTCTCTCTCCTTTCGTAGGAGCCTTTCCGTGGCAGAGGCAACCTGAAAGCAGAAATCTGTCTTTCCCTTTTTCCAGGCTTTAGTCCCTTCCTTCTCCCTGCCTTCTACCTCGAAATGAAATTATAAGAAAAGTCAAGACAGTTTGGTTTTTCAAGAAGCTGACATCTGATAGCCAAGATTGGCTGCCAGCTAGAGGGAATCCAATGGTGGGTAAAAAACAAAAAAGCTCTAACCCACCCAAATTCTTGTTCATGACAAAAAGGACCTGTTATAAGATGGAAAAAGCCCAGCATTTGCAGTATTGCTGTGAGCACTCTCATCTAGAAAGGACCCATATTAGTATTTTCTATCCCATAACTGTCTGAAGCTGCTACATGCTAGAAACATCTGAATGGCAGCTCCACTTCTTTTTCAATTTTTTTAAAGTGAAATTAAACCCACCCTACTTCCCCCAAGTATTCACTGTTTTATAATCCAAGCTGTCCCAGTACAGCACTATCCACACAACCAGCTATGTTTTTTAACATCTGTTTTTCATTTTCCTAACAGGAAACCAACACAATTTCCATGACAAAGGAGGATTCTGGTGTTATACTCTCATTTATCTGCCATGTGTACACTTGGCAGCATTTGATCTTTATTCTCTAGACACTTAAGAAATAATCTAGGAATTACTGCTTCTTGACAATACAAACAAATAAGGCTATCTATAAATAAACCTCAGTGAGGATGGGGGGAGGGTTGTTTTGCACCCACAGAGGGGCTGCCTCAGGGCTACTTCTCATTTATTTTTCAGCCAGCACTGGGGATCAGGGGGTCACCCTCCTTTCTGAGCGCTTTTGTGCAAGCCTGGGCACAGGGAAGAGGGACCCTCACACAAAGCACCTCTGAGGAAATTGGTTGAGTTTTCCCACCCCCCTTTCTTGCCGGTCTCCCTGACAGGGAGCTGGGTTTTGGTGGGACCAGAGAAAGTGACATCCCAGTTGGCAGCATAGCCCCCGCGGCCCCCTCCCTGTACCTGTGACACTGGCAGATGGGATTCACTTTGCCAAGAGCTATTCACAGGAGGCAGGAAAGGGTTTCCTTGAGATATTTAGCCTTAACTCCACCCTACCAATTTCAGTTTGAAAACCCAGGAAGTCTGATAGTCTTTAAATAAATTGCAGGCACACATATATTGTTTAGTTTATGCTATACTCATGCAGAGCATTTTTGCTAGCACCCACCACATGCTGCCTAACCTTTTTTTCTTCTCTTCCTTTTTTTTTTTTTCCTTTTAAATTTCACCATTTGTAGCATCTCTCCCTGACTGTTCGTGTTTGCCTTGGGCCTGATCCAAAAAGCTATGGGAGGAAACAGCCAGGACGCCTATTGACTTACATAAAAGTTGAATCAGGGCCATGGACAGTAATGGACACAGTCCAGAGTCTTTTTTGAAGGCTCTGAAATTAATATCAGTCCCTTGATATACATATTCTTAATATGACAGGTATGTTTTAAAAAGGACAACCTTTATTTTTATCTCTCTCTTCTTTCTATGTGAAATTGTTACTCATTATACAAATATACATTTGTAAAGAAACCTTCAGATTCCATCGAAGAGAAATTTTATAAGGGAAGAATTTTGAGACAGAAAATTAGGGACACTAGTTAAAATTATTCCAGTTTAATATCGCCAATGTTAAATTATGAGATTGACCCTTCAAATGCTTCTTTACAGGTGGGATTTTCTTGGAAGCGAAGAGCACAAATCAAAGAATGCATATTCTAAGGTCATTTGTAGACAGATGTGATTAAAACAAAATGGCATATTGCCTACCTCCCTGTGGCATCCAGAGGCTGGATGTGTCTCAGATTTCTCTACAGTTAATGAGAGTTAGGAGCCTCAGCAGAGAAGCTGAAGCAGCCTTTGAACCAGGAGACACAACTGACATCAGCGTGTTCAGCATGCAGCTACTTGAAACCGCCCAGGAGAAAATACAAAATGCGAGGCATTGCCCCAGACCTTTACCCCTCACAGGGCTTCTGCCCCTCACCCCTTCCTACAGCAAGGTTATCCTTCCCTATTTGAGATCAGCAGCCTGGAATGTCTCTTCACAAAAGTCTGTGCCTTGTTTTTCAAAGACTCAAGCAAAGGTTAGGTTTTTAGTGACATTTGGTACCGCAAGCCACATTTAATGCAAGAACTCAGTGGTGGGAGCATTACCCCAGGAAGTGGGAACCTGGAATCTAGCTCTCTGTCAGCCTGGCATTGTCCAAATATGTGAGACATCAAAAACCAGTCTGAGAGATTATATGCTCAAAAGAGTGCTATCCAGACATAGACCAACAACAGCTCTATTTTTATATACAAACTTATTTATACTCATCTTACTTCAGCTTATTTCCTAATTAAAAAAATAGCTATTTTTTTGTCCAAACAGACCTGCATGAGCTTTGCCAAACCATAACAACTGAACTTTTTTGAAGCAGAGATTTGAAGCCAGATGTGGTCTTACAAAAAATAAATATTTAAATGACAAGAAATCCCTGATTTTGTCAGGTCCTAAAAATAGAGAAACAAAAGGCTTGATCAAACTGGGCCATCTAAAAAAAAAAAAGCTTGCAGTGGGTCAAGGAATTAACCTCACTCTTCAAGGATGAAAACAAGGAAACTCATTCAGGATTTGAAGTAATATTTCAGTTAATAGAAAGAGAAAAAGAAGAAAATAAACCAGAAGGAGTAGCTAAAAGTGTTATTTTTTCGTCTCTTTGTGGATGGTAATTGCATGAGCAACCTCATTGCATTTTCTGAGTATTTCTCTTAAGTGCTCAATATTGTAAATAAGTGGTACACAGCTTGGCCTACAGGCCTACACAGCAGAGATATCTGGCGAAAAAAAATAATCCTAATAAGCATACATATTAGAATTTGTGCCTTTATTAGCATTTCTATCATGTTAATAATACACCTAAGCAAACAGCTGACATCTTGTGGGGAAAACAGCATTGAAAACCTAGTAAAAGTTAGAACAGTGGGGCGACTAAAAGAAAAAGAAAAAAAATCTCTTTAACCTCTGTTGGTAGTTTCTTTGCATTTTTACATATCCTTTTTCATTAGTTAAAATAACATTCAGCAATTTGAAATACGCCATGCAGGAAGAATTAGAATAGGTGGGAAGTCACAGTACTTGAGAGGCAGTTTTCCATTTTAATTCTATTACTTACAGAGAACATTATACCTTTTACTGTTCACATGGAAAATTTTAACAACACATGCAGTTTTAGGTGAATTCAAGTCAAGATATTTCAGCTGTAGAGAAGCAACAATTTATTTGGAGTCAGTTCAGCAGTAATTTGCCCATAACTGAGATGCTATAGTGATCCATGGAAAGGTGTAGATTGAATGTCTCTTTCTGTTACCTCCCTGGGCTGGCTCCATACTAGATTTCAACTCCAGTGAACTCCAGGGTCTTCCCTTAAACTGACTCACAAGTAGTTGACAATGGAGATCTTATGCACAGAGTACCTGTGGGAAATGTAGGCCAGCTGCGAAGAGCAAGTGACTCTAGTGAGCACAGAAAGTGACTTCTAGTTAGCACCCTTCAGTCTTCAAGCTTGGTTTCCCTTCTCTCAAGCCTCACATATCTCAGCCACTTTTCACATGACTAAATGAAATGAGTTTTCACCTACGAGTAAAATGATTAAATAACTTCACTGGTTTAAAAACAAGTCTGTGTGTATTGGCTACTCTTCTAACCCAAGCTGCATCTTCTTCCTGTGGCCACTTCTAGTAATCTGTGCAGAATACAGCTGGATACCTTGGTCTGGGAAACAACAATGGCACTTGTCACTAGCACTTTACATCTTTTTTTCTGGCTTACACCAGCCTTATAAGCTTTGTGTTTGTTGGCTCCATACAAGTGCTGCTATCAGCAGAAATCCTGCAGAGCACCTGTCCCTTAGGACCTCACAAGTGGGGGTTCTGTTAGGGTCACTAATTGAAAATGAAATAAAAAGAACCTATGCAATTGGTTTCTCCAGATCCCAATACTTGTGCTTTTATATTATAGATAAGTTCTACTACATCTACTCTAAGAACCAGAAATTTAGAATAAAAGCAGGTCTAGAATATCGCTCCATTATCCTGTCTCTGTCCACTGCCAAAGCAAGTTTTGCATCAGTTGTTACAGGTGCATGGGCAAGCACTCTCCACGTGCACCTACAAATGCACCTTTATACGGGGAATGCATGAACATTTGTGTGTGAGTATAGAAGACCAGCTCAACATGTGGCACTCAGACAGCCTTTCCTGCTGTTTAACTACAGCTATGAATGAATCAGAACTCCAGCAAAAATTTCTGCTTTCAGACTCATGGAAAATGTTATATTATTTTTGGCTTATGACAAAGAAAAGCAGTGTGATAACAGAGTGGGTCCAGTAAGGTCCAAGTTCATCTGCATTTTCATCTGTACTTATTTTTTGAGGTCTCTCTAGGTTCTGTTTACTTTCACAAACTCAAGAAGCACACTTGATATTTGCATTTATTGTGTTTTATCACAGTGCAGATGTAAAGAACCCATTTAGGAGTGTGCAGGTTATATATTTTATATGCATATAGTAAGCATAATGATCTACAGTTTGATTCTATTGCCTGTATAAATATTCATCTATCAGACTACGAATGCAGAAACTTGATATTTTACTTTGGTTTTGCACCATTCTTCATCCATACTCAAAGGTGGGAACTTAGTCCTTAAAGTAAAATTACCCCTAGCTTTTCACTTTGCTGCCATAAGAATGAATTCCAGCAATTAACAGAAATAGCTTTCTAATCTATCCCATCACCCCTACTCCCAAAGATACTGCAACAGTACTGTTATCCAGGGCAGAAAAGACACGTAAAGGGCAGACAGCCTTAGCAAATGGGAAACCTCACCCTCAAGATCTTTGTCGATGAAGATACTTCCTCTGAAACAAACTCACGAGAAACTCTAGTACAATCTTTTCGGTACTGAATTATATGCCACTCCTTCTTGCAGCAGTCTAGCCAGACTGCACATTCAGAGCTGGCTCTCTCTTCCATGATTTCACAAATTCACAATACTAAAGACAAAAGCTAAGCAAGACAGAAAATTTAGATCCAAGTACAGCAGAACCTGGGGAAATAAAACTATGAGATCTGTAGGTCGTGACGTGGGCTAGCACAGTCTCCTTGTTTATCTCAGAATACATTGCTTTTATAAATATGCTTCCTCCTATTCCTGACAAAAAGTCCCAAGAGAAACGCTTGCAGGCAGCTTTTTTTTTTTTCGTTACTACGTGCTAGCGGTGAAATGACTGGTTTAGGTCTCACCTGACCCAGCCCTAGACATCCAAACTAGACATACTCCATCCTACCCCATGTCATATTACTGGCCCCACTCCCTTCCAAAAAAAGGCTATTAATATTTACAATGGATCCGGCCATCCTGTGAGCACCTAGGAGGGGTGGCAATGCAGATTCAGATGAGGCGGATGCCTTCCTGAAGTCCCTCGTGAGGTTTCTGAGCCTCTTTAGACCCAGGCTCAGGCAGGAAGACAGGGCATGTACACCCAGGAAGAGTCACCCATGAGGAAAGCAAAGCCTGTTACCCTTGTTGCAGTAGAAACCGCCTTGCATTTTCAACAGATCAGGTTCTAGATGCATTATGGTGTCTAAAAACTGTCCAGAGGGGCAGCAGAATATTTTCCTAATACCTATTATTTCCTAATAACCAGAAAACCTCCCAGTTGTGAAGGGCTACTCTAGTTTCACCTCATTTGGTCTCTCCCTCTAGGGACTAGGGAACACAAGGCATTACTCGAGGGTAGAATAGCACAGCAGCTAAGAAATGCTTTCTTTCACCGCAAGGTTGCAGTTTGAAACGAACATGCACTAACTTACAGGGAAGCATTTTTACTTCTGCTGTCAGCTGAAGACTGAATGATAGAAGCTGCTCTTCCCTGAGACCCAGTTTGTTCCCTAACCCCGTTGGATGCTGATGAACTACAAATGCAGTACTTCTACTGTGAGGTATGACACACTCAAGCAGTTCATGTGAGGAAGCAAAAATTCCTTAGTTTCAGACACCTGTCTGGTCTGAATGTTGTGTCAGGGAAAAAAAGTCACCTATGAGAATATAATAATTAACAGTTAGTAATTATGAGACTTCAGGAGTAGAGAAGGATAAATAAATTATGAATCACATCTAGCACCTTCTTCCATACCCACAGACCTAGATACACAGTACATCCTCGACATCCTTTGTCATTAAATCACATCCACATTTCCATGCTTTCTACCCCCTGGGCATTACTGCAGCAGGGCCACTAACTTTTCAGCTTTAAATCCCAGTCTGAGCACCCACTTTTATGAACAAAAATCCACAGGCTACTGTCTGGCACCATGGAGTAGGTGCACAGAGTCCGATGGTGCAATAATCTGATCAGCACTAACCCTCCTGCTAAGTCCTTTGTGTCACAGGCAATAAGGAAGATTTGTTATGGCCTCTGGCAAATAAGAGTGCTTTGATGAATCAACTTCAGCAAAGGAGACAGTGACTTTCAGTCTGAAGTACGATATCCCTTCGTTCATGCTAAGGTTAGGACATTTCTCCTGTGATTAGGAAAAAAATGCTTCTACACATGGGCTCCATTCCTATAACAGTCAGTGGAATTTCAGTCTCCTTAATCCAGAGATGAGTTTGGTTCCACAGAGTGCAGAAATAAATTTGCTCTGCCTGTTTTCAGCAGCATACCAGCCACCAAAAAAATGGTTCCTATTAATGATTAAATGGGGAACTTTACAGATCCTCTCCTGCACACATCTTTGCAGATCTTTTTGGCGTGACATTGAAAAAAATGAAAAGAAAATTGTGTAACTACAGCTGCTTTTCCTTTAGACTAAAAACTGTATTTTCAGTTAGTAATGCTTACACATTCAGATTGGAAGAAAGTTGAAACAGAGTTTCACTCCAGCAACTGAGTCAATATACAACATGCTCCTGCTTGCATGGAAGAAAGAAGCATGCAAAAACCTACACGAGAGCTTGCAGGGGTAATGAATGCTTGCTTGTAGAATCTGCCAGGGGCAGATGGGGGTAACAGAGCTCACCTGCAAATTGCCTTGTAGGCCAGTTGTATCACTTGAATCTTTGGATCATGCTCTAAGGCTGCATCTTGAGCTGCAGCGCTCTGTTGGTGCGGGAACATGACATTCTCAGATACAGGATGGGCACAGCTCCTAAGGGTGTTCAAGGGTTTGATAAAACTAAACCAGCTATAGCATTAAAGAACAATTTGACAGGGCAGCCATGCTGCCATGGGACAGTTCAGCTGGGACTGCTGTACTGACCAGGATCCTGCCTACTTGTATGCAGACTGACAGAGCTGTGCTGGCACATATCCCTGGTACAGAGCTTGCCTCAAAGGAGACGAGGAAAACTGAGAGGGAAGTTTGTGCTTGAAAACTGTCCAGCATTAAGTCCGGTGATTTTATAGCGCAAAACCTGAAGTGCTTTGTCTCTTCTACTCAAGGAGCCTCAAGACCCCAAAGGCACAAAGAGCAAGTGGCAGGAGAGTTCACCTTCCATATAGCTAAACCTTCCCTACTCTAAATGTGTGCTGTGCCTCATTGTCTGGGGGGTGTTGCCCCAACCTTTGCTGTTCCTTGGAGATTGCCCAAGGACTTCCTAGGAGACTGCCAGCTGGCACGGATCAAAATCACACCAGGAAACATGCTAACAATTAAAACAGCATAGGGCAGCTGCAAAGGAGTGCTTGAGGCTATGAGCAGGACCTGCTGAGTCTCCTGGTACAGACTTTCCATACACCACTGTAATAATTGGACACTACACAGCACACAGTTTATCTTGGAGATCTATAGGAAATGTAGCCCATACTTGATTCTTAGACACCTCTGTACATCAAGAAGCTCAAAAGCCTGTAAGCACTGCACTGGAATTCTAATTTGACATGATGAGTGAACTATTTTGGAGTTATCTTTCTGTTGCTGTATAGACACAGATAAAACACATGAAAACAGTAATGATTTATATTGTCTTTATAATAATTCATTTACTTTGCAAATAATATTTCAAACACTACTAATTCAGGTGCTATGAGAAATGCAGCATTATCAGCTGTTCTTTCTCCTCAAGAAGTATTTTGCAACCATGTGTGGTGCAAGTTTCATGGAGTTCGTGAAATATTATATAATCATATACTGTTCACAAAATGTTTTGGGATAAAGAATTTTCAGAGCTAGAATATCTCTCCTGCAGATGAATACAGTCCTAGCAAGCAGTGACAGCAACATGCGGGAGGATGATTTTCAGAGTATTCAGTGGGCTGGAGAAGTGACCACTCACATGAATGAAAGAGTCTAACTTCAGAATTACATACAGCTGTCCGTGTTTGTTGTACTCAGTTCTTGGCCTCCAAAATATACCGGCTCCATACTTCAGCACAGAAACATCAGTATGCTGTCACCTGCTGAGGTCATTTAACCTGTCACTGAAAAATCATCACTGCCTAGGTATCAAAGCTTATTATCCATGCTCCTCTGAGCCAAAAAGATTAGCCTGTGACTTAAAAGCACAGGCTGCAGATGAAGAGCACTTCTCAGAAAACACAGAAACACAAAACCAACTGAGACTGGGACAGATTTCTGTTCAACTGCTGCAAGCCCTCAGTCAAAGCAGAGCCACCTAAAGAGTTACATCAGACCAGTAAGTACCAGTAAAGTTTTAATAACCCAGCCTCCAAGAACAGGGATTTCACTAAATTTCTGAGGAGCTGATCCAGAGTTTAACCAGCGTCTCAAGTCCCAATTATCCATGATGCATGTTCTCCACTAAGGTACATCTGATTAATCAACAACTTTCAAAGACAACACTTACACACAGGATTTATTTCTACCTAACTTCTGTAAATAATTTTTTACTCTGACGGAGTATAGGATTACTTTATCCTTGTATTTTCACAAATAACATTTGAATTATAATAGAATATTTTGAGCCTATCAAGATGAAAGATTAAAATAACTGGTACCAGGAAACAGTTTACATCAGTAGTAAAGGCCTCTGAACATGTTACACATGAAATGTGAAACACAGGTAATTTGGTAAGATAGGAGAAGCAGCAGGTTGAGTTGGGACACTATTTCCCACAGAGTCAAACCAACCATAGCAGTATATCATTGTAGTCCACTTAGGCTCTGAAATGAAGCCAAATATTCTGACCTAGTTGTGCCCCTAAAAGACACAGCAATAAAACAAATAATGCATTGATTATGTTGATACCAGCTTCCTCAACAAAGAGCAGAAAACTAGGTAAAGGGAAAAAAAGCAGTATTTCCTTTGCTTATCCACTGCCAGGATCTGAAAGTCACAAACATTGAGATATGAGTTGTGCAGCCACCTCGAATTTTCCAGTGCCAGAGATAACAAAAGGATGGGAGAACAATCAGTTTTTAGCATATAATTGTACTGTGCTCCTTTCCCCATTATACCACTTTAGACTTTTAATTACTAAAAAAGTGTAACACGTAGATACAATGTGAAGGATCCTGATTTATAATGCCCTTCACTGTAGTGTAGATTTTGCAGCAATTTCTGTCTATTTTAACCATACATAAGCCTATAGGGTACATCTTACCTCCTTGTTTTCCCCGTCCACTTCAGCATCACTGCTGCCTCACTAGAAACACGAGCAAGAGAAGACCCACTTGAAGGAACAACATCCTGCAGGACGTCTTCTAAAAACTGTGATGGCTTCTCCCCAGTCAACCACGATAAGGAGCCTGATTTTCACCCAGCTTTGCAGACTGAATAGTCATTTACACATTTGTACACCATTATCAGGTGATGAGGCAGGATTTTGCAGCCACTTCACACTCACTTTGAGCAAGTGTAAATGACCATGCAAGGTAAAAGACATTGGAAGAGGAGGAGGCAACTCAGGTGTTTCAAAAGCTTAATTTTTATAAGACTAAAAGTCATGTTCCTCCTAAAGGATAACATTAGCTAAAAGTTTTGATATTTAAACCCAGAACTGAAATATCTGCAAACACAGAAGATGTTGAAGTACGAACCATCAGAGAAATACTGATTTAAAAGTATATTAAGATCTATTAAAAATTGTACTTCTGTTAGCACATTACTTAGGGGCCCTAATGACTGTATATTCATCCAGTCCTCTGAGAAAGGACTCAAAACATTAAATTAACAGAACACAAACCAAGAAAAAAACCCAACCAAGCAAACCCAAACAAAACAAAATGAAAAACCACCAATAAAAAAAATACCCGCCCCCACCAAATCCTATTCTTCTGTGTTAGCAAACTGAATCACTTCATCAAGGGATCAGAGAAAAACCAGATGAAGCTAAGGTGACCCAAGACTGGCTATCAAGCCAAAGAGTGGCCAAAAAAATAAACAACAACTGTGAATTACCAGATCTACTCTGCTATCAGAGCACCCTGAAGTACAGTGGAAGGCTGATGGAGCTATCACAGCAGGCAATTATCTTGATGCAAGATAGGTATTCTCCCAGTTTCCAACCTGTTTTCCTCCTCATTTATTTATCCATAACCCCAGTGTAGATGTGCAGGTCTTTCAGTGCTAGAGTGCATTGCCATTTCTGTGCATTTGAATATCTCAGGTCATGCACAGAAAAACAACAGACTGGGGGATCTGAATGTCTCAAGTGGGGATGAACTGAACTAAACACACATCTTTGCTATCAAACATGTGGGGATTTATTTAATATAAAATATAAACAATAGGGGTTTTTTTATATGAAAGCATAAAACATGTGCTTACTGCACATAGTCTAAATTGTAATTTAAGATTTTAATTTGTCCCAGTTGCATTTCTGTGTTCAACCACTGGTATGGCAATTTTACCCTCTAAAGCTGGTGTTTCACCTACAGTTAGTTTACAGCAGCTCTTGAGCTGAGCGATGACCACGGTGTGGCCTGTCCCCAGATCCTTAGCCCCACCCCTATGTCCTCGGTGTCAGAGTGGCTGTTTGGGTGGCTTTGCTGCAAACTTGATGGCAGAAGACAAGGTGCTTTGAAAGCTGTGCTATCTCATCCCCATTTAAATAAGTGTATCTGAAACTGCACCTTAAATCTTGTGGAGCAGTAATCCTCCAGAGATATTCCTGGCCTAGCCTAGGAGCCTGGTTAGCCATTGCTTTTGAACCTGGGGGCTCTTGGATGAAATATGAGGTTAAACAAATGTATGGATGTCATCAATTTATACTCAGCTAGCATAGATGCAAATAACAGCACTAGAAACAAGATAATGGTCAAGCCAATTCACTGAATTTCATGTATTTTTCTTTTAATTTTTACATGCTATGGACTGCAAACCTCTAAACAGTGTCTCTGTTTCCCTATGAAGACAGCAGGGTCAGGCACTGCTTCTGTTCAGAATCATTACAGAGAATATGGGAAGGAGGTGGAGGTTTTCTGCAGGGAAGTGTAAAAATCATCCATGGCACTGTACCAAACAGAAGGCCCATGGAGATTCTTGACCAACAGTTACACTGCTGAACCTCTTTTCAGCTGGTCTGAAGACATTTAGCTTGAACTAATGTTTCTTTTGTTTTATCACTTGTCCAAAAAAAATTCACTTAGCTTGAAACCTGGCACTCTAAGACATTATATAGGAGTGTGAAGAGTTTCATAAAAATCCTTTAAAAGAAAAAAGCAAGGAAAAAAAATATAAACATATAGCATTTAATTTTAAGTTTAACATGCACAAAGAAAAACAAGCAGGCTTCCCAGTTTGAACTGCTTTCCCTCTCTTGTGCTTGTGTAACTTAAACAAGCTTTTAATCAAAACATCTTTTTCAGACCCTTAAGACCTTTACTTGAATTAGGCATTTCTGGAATTTCTGATTTAAAATTGAAATGACTGAGTAGCAAAATACAGCAGTATAAGAATACAAGCACTGTGCCTTTTATTTATAGCATGTTTTATTACATGTATCAATATTAAAATCTCTCTTTAAAGTTTAATTTAGGATTGAAATAATGCTACAGGTAAGATTAACTCCCCACGAAGTGTTCAGTTGGTTTTGGGTTACGGCAAGCAATGGCACATCACAAGAGCATTGCCCTGTTTTATCATTGAAGAGCCAGGGTGTTTCTTTGGGCTACAAGTCACTGATGTATATAACGGTGTGGCTAACTTCAGTTATGCAACTAAAGAACTTGATTTCACACGCTTTATGTTAGCTATGTGCTCAAATATTTTTCTGGGCTTAAGCTGAGCTCAACTTCATGCGGAAGTCCTTTAATTGACTACCACATCCACCATAATGGGAGAGGACTGGGCATACCGGGGAATTCCCAAGGCACAAACAGATCTTATAAAGAAATGACAGAGAAAAGAGAAAATAAATACTAACAGGCTGCCCCTTCAGATAAGAAGAATTGTATCTAACCATGATTATATTCATTAAAATATCTTGGATTAATGTAAATATGTGTTTCCTGGCTTTGGTGGGAATGCAAGACAAATCTAGCTTTACTTAAACACAGGGTAGATTTTTTTTTGCCTCCCTCTTAATTCATTTAACATGTACTCCCTTTAGTTTCACTATGGAGCAAATTTTGAACACATATAAATCCTGGGAGTTTTACTACCTAATTAAAAACATGTTCCTGTTGCACACATTGATGGGAAACTCATGTCTCAAAGGGTTAATTAACAGTCTTTACACATTCTGTATTTAGCTTAGGGTACAAAGCCAAAAACATAAATAATGTCTTAGGCGGAAACAGGAGGTGCAGATGGTTTTTAAATTTGGTTCTTAGTGCATTTTACACTAGCCAGAAATATGTACTGTGTAAAACCGAAACAATGACTCAGTAACCATACTTAATGCACAGTTATATTTAAAATTTTCTTCCCCTTTTGCAACTTCATATCTTTTAGCCTCCTAAAACAACAATTCTAAGCTTGCTGCAGTCAGAGGTCTGTAGAAGAAGCCTCGAGACAGGAGTGCAACAAGGGTCTTGTAACTGAGAGAGACAAATGACAAGTATGAAACTACAGTGTTGTGTACATACCAGATAATCATCTGACAAAAACAAAATTAAACACTGGGGTGACAACAGAAATTAGCACACTGATTTACCAGCTCTCCATTTACAAAGCAAACACTCTATAAAATAGCACTAATTTGGCATTGACTTTAAATGAAGCAGAATTGTTAACTGACACTACCAGCTTAAAAGAAAAGAAAAGAAAAAGAAGACCTGTCTGAGAAGAAAATGCTTAAAAAAATTCCATTACAAAGGCACATGAACCCTGCTCAGCCCACACAAGCCCTGCTAGTCCCCCATCACCGGCTCTCACTTACATAAATATTCTACTGAATCCGAATGGGAAAGGGACCTGGTAAAAGCCAGTGTTAATTGAGACAGCTGAATGAGGCCATTGACTGAGAGGCTGCTAATTAGCTAAAAGTGTTTGCAGACTTGAACTCACGTACAATTGCTGTGGGACGGTGGCAGAGAGGGGAGCCTGAAATGAATACAGAAGACAACCAGACCATCTCATTCCCTGTTGTTACTTTCTATTCTGTTTCAACAGTTAAGCGACCTTGGGCATGTCATGACATTTTTGTCTCAGTCTAACGTCTCTTAATGGGATTTTAACTAACCTCTAAAGGTGCCATAAAAGTGAGTTAATTTTTAGCAGTCATTTTGTAAGAGACCCATGTAATGTAAATTTACAGATTTGTGAAATGCCAGTGACATGTGTTCTTCAAGAACAAATTGCAATTTAGGGTCGCAGTGGTCTTAGACATAAAATACAAGTATTCCTACAAACCACCTACAGCTAAACTAATATTCCACTTCAGAACTGCAGCTCCAGCTAAATTGCCTGTCTTCCCACGTCAGAGCATCTGCTTTAAAAGGGGGCTCCAGTCTGTGGTTTCAGAGCAGAACAGAAACAATTCTCTATATTCTCAACTTAAAACTGAACAGCTCACTGTTTTTTGTGAGCTGGCTATTAGACACTGTGGTCCTGTTAAGGTTTCCTTGCTCATTATGCTGACACTACTGGAAGCACAAGTCTAATCTATCCTTGGCCTTTAAATCCTGTAGGAAGGGAGCAACCTTGATGCCTTGGCGTCAAGAATCTGAAAACCAGGCTCTGCAGTTCACCAGCTCGTCTCAGGAGTATGTTTTTGTGCTTAGAAGCAATCTGCTTCTAAATCACGTAGACATCATCAAAAGTTTTGTCTAGCTAGAAAACATGGCTAATCAGCTGGAATCTGATGCTTGGGAGGAGGAGATTATATGGATAATATCTCAAATGAAAATGGGGAATGCAATAGTCACGTTTTCATGCATTTCCAGTTTTGTGCCAAGTACTTTGTGTTCCAGCATTAGACACATCTGTCAGTGAGAAGCATGCTTCTCCCTCTATTGCAGGGTAGTAGTCTCTCCTTTCTGCTTTATCCAGAAAATGATAAAAGTGTGTCAGTATGTCCTAGATGGAGTTGGTAGTATGCACTGAGAGAGCATTTTTCTACTTCCAAGAGCAGGAAAGCACAGAGTGGGTAATATCAGAGTGTTGGATGTCATGGCTAAGGTCCAGGCTGCAGTTTCTCTATAAAAGGTGAAGCTGGTGGTTCAACAAATATTATTTTCAGCCCCCACATCCATGATGTGGAGACTCACACTGTCTCTGTCTTGCATGCGTACTAGAGGACTTCCTGCTCTTGTCCTCCTTTTTCCTCTTCCCACCTCTGGGTCTGTCCCAGGGGAAGCTCAACCCCCTGCCATCCCTAAGATAGCAGAGTTGCCCCACTTGCAGGAAATAATCCTGAGCTGCTGTAGCAACAATACAGCAAATCCTGAAAGAATTTGTAGGAGAAGGGAATTTTAAACCAAAGCTGATTTCAGACACGCTCATACTCCCACCCCCACTCATGAATGCCGAGGCTTGCTGCACATGAGGGGCCTGCCCAGCATACATGCATCCATCCAGGTGCTCATATCTTGGTTTCCTGTCCTGGCTTCTCTGCAGTGACACACAGAGGACCTGTCAGCTATCAGCTGCTCCTCATGTCTCCTCTCCTTCCTCAGCTGGCAGCCGGGTGCTGGTTTGAGATGTGCCTTTTTGCACACTTCAGAGGATGACAGTGATTAATGTCTCCATCCCGTTCCACTTCTGTGAGTCATCAGGATTTACTCACTCTACTTTGTCTCCCACTTTGGGTGACTTGAAAAGCTACACACGTGTGCGATAGGATCCCGATGACCTGCTAATCCAGCTGTCATTTTTGTCACCCTTCTACAGCTGTCTACTCATTCTGGTATCTCTGCAACCAGACTTACCTATTTACTCTCTCAAGATGCTCATTTTAACATTTCTAGTACATTCTCCACAATTTCTCCACATTTTCCACCAGCTTTGGTGGGTCATTTCTAATAGTATATGGAAAGTTTTCTGTTGCAGTCTCTGTGCAACCAAATTTATTTGTTCAGCAGGATTCATCCTTTTTGCTTATGTAGAAGGGAAGGCGACAGAGCCCTGCCTCGTATTGTGGAAAATGAAGTACATCCAGAAAGGATACGGCCCCAGTAAATTCTATCAGCTGGTGATGCTGAACATGTGGGAAATTAAGAATAAGTTTAATGCACCAGGGTAGAACAACACTCCATAGCCAGAACAAGGAAATACAATGAGATAAGAGGTAATGAGTATGGGAAGGAAAATAGCAAGACCAGTGCAAAATAGGAGTGCTTTCTATTTCAGGTTAGCCCTTAAAGAAGGTGAAAGAAAGAAGTAAAGTGATACCAGGTGAAGAACAACGTGTGGGTGAAGGGGAGTTCCTTTCAAGCAGGAATATCGCATTGGAGGGAAGCTGAATTTCTCACTAAGGGAAGCACAAGTTTAAAATAGAAAAAGACTAGGAAACAATGTTTGTGGCAAACAGAACTACAAATGACTGCATATCTTGCATATGACATTATCTCATACAACTGTTCTTTGTCAGAATACCACAATAACAGCGACAGAACCAACAGCCCAGTGCTCAGCACAATGGTGTTTACAGAATGAGGACTACTGGAGGCATTTATGTAGGCAGCCACTCAGTATTCCACCTATAACAACAAACCTCCTATTTACGTCCTAGTCTGCCAGTAAATACTGTAGAGCTCCGTGTGCGACCTAAGTGCACACCTGAAATTTAAAACAAGTGCTTCTCTGAACAGCTGTGGCCTTCAGCACAAGCCAAAGTCCTCTGCTGTAATGTATAGAGCAATGTCTAGGTTTTATCTGGGTCTAAGGGCTGCTGTAAGACCTATAGAAACAGAATGCTTACAGTGGGTCAAGTGTGATTGGCGAGGAAAGACAAAAAAGGGTAAAAAAGAGGAAAAAGGGGAAAAAGTGAAAAAAGAAAACGTGAAGTATGTCAAGAAAATATGAATGCAGATGAAAGGTAAAGAACAGAGAATATAAAGAGAGAGTAAACAAGCAGTTCTGTCTCTTAACACTCTGATACTAACTCTGTATCCCACATCTATTACTGTATCTCTCAAGCATCTTGCTTGGTTTCTCCCTTATTGCTCTCCCCACTCCCCAGACACCACTTGAGGCAAATAATTTCTTTCCGTTCCCCTCACTTAGTTAGTTTTAGTTGACTTCAGGTTTTCCCAGCCTGTTTAGCTCTTGAACCCATCCAACAAAAATATAGGCATATTTATCCAGGGTAATACAGACATTTCAGTACTAAATGCTTAATTTTAGGGTTCATTGTTGGTACCCGCCAAGCCTTATGCATTTCATACCCTAATAACTGAACCATGAAAATTACAGCTAATTTTGAAGCACTTCGGGAGATGGATAGGAAAGAGGAGGAAAAGAACCCTGGAATTACAAAATTACTAGCACAGTTTGGTTAGAAAACTGATGATTTTTCTACATCTTGCTTTGTAGAAAGAATATATGTGAATGCAGTGACTTTTCTTCTTTAGGTGTCCACTCAGGGTTGCTGAGCTTGTTCAACTTACTGCTTCTTTTCTTTGAATCCTCTTCTTTAACAGTTTGCCTAACTGTTTCTAGGAAAATTTGACGGCCTGACCAACACAGACAGACATCTCTGTTGTTTCAAAAGAGTGAAACTAATCTGTTTTCTGCAACTGATTAACCGTTTTTTTCCAGTTTAGGGCATTAATCCAAAAGATAGCATTCTGACCCTGATCTGACTCCATCCCCATGTGTACCAAAGATACTTAGTGCCTGATGGGAAGGCAGTTAAGCAAATCAAATTTTAAAAAAATCATCTAGATGGAAGGAAAAAGAAGCTGTCCATTTTGTTATGTATGTAAGTGAGGATAAAAAGGAAGAAAATATATGGCGTTAAATACTCAAATTGCTCGTCATTTGTATTCTTTAACTGCTCTGGGGTTTTTTTCATAAAGAAAATTATTAAGCTCTTCCAAGAAGTGAGGTTTTTGTACCTAGAAATCAGAGACCATATCCTGCCTGTATCCATTTCCCAGTCTTTCCATTTCAAGGCATAATAATAAGAGAATATATTCCCAGAACAATGGGAAGTGATCTCACAGGACAAGACACTGTGCCACAATTTCTCTTTAGCTCCAGAATGTTTATCAAGCCCTGCAAATTAGGTTTTGTTGTACCAGTGCTTCAACTGTCTTTTACTTGCTCTGAATGAAATTGGTGTCACCCTGTAAAAGAACAAATAATCTGATTGCCTGAGGAAAATCAACCTGGGAGTGAAGTTATAGCTCCTCTGATTCATCAGCTTCAGTTCATGTACTGGAACATCATCCACAGTCTCTGTCCCTGTTGAGCAAATGAGGGAGGGCCAGATAATCTCAGGCTTGTCCAAAGACCAATGAAATAAAAGCAAAGCCTTTTTTCTCTTTCTATTAGCCTCTAATCCAGCCCTCAGGCATCAAGTTCAACCCAATTCCAAGCCCAGTTTATGTTCTCTGCTCTGTCCAACCACAGTGTCTCAGCTGCAGGTACTGCAAATCTGAGGTGATGAAGGAGGTGCTGAGCTATTCCCCCACGCAAACATTGCAAAATGATGTTTGTGCACACCTTTCTGCTGGCCTCTGTCCCCTGCTGAATTTCAGCTCTATATTTACATCAGGATCAAAAGCTGAACTCAATACTCAGTAAGGAAATACATTTCTTGTTTTCTCCAGTATCTGAATCTCTTAGATTTTTGAACTGGGTTGAAAAGTGAATAAGGAAGGTCAGTGAAATGATGGAAATATCACTTAAGTTTTTGGTCCAGAACTTAGGAACTGGGTGTAAAGGAAAATAAGACTTTGTATCTCAAAAAAAAAAAGCCAAAACAAAACCCAACCAAAAAACCCAACCAAAAAACGGAAAAATTAAGTTCAAAATGGATTGTGTTTTATTTCTTGTTTTGCCAATGGAAAAACAAACAAAAAACAGCTTGTCCATTCAAGTGCACGTTATGTACTCATTCTGAGTAGTGTGTGAATGCCAAGAACATTTTCTACTATACAATTCTCTTGCTATGTATAACTGTATATTTCATTTTGCCTAGAAGTAACCTCACAGCATCATCACACAGTAGAAAAACAATGGCCAAGAAAATTAACTACCCACAAATCAACATTGCTGCATGGGTTTGCAAGCCAGCATTTCAGATGATTGGGAAATCCAAGTCTATTTTTAGTGTCATATTTGTCCCACAACCATTGCTTCATCAGGATGATAAACATTATAATTTGTGTCTCAAAAAAAAAAAAACAAAAAACAACGACCAAAACCTACCTGGGAAAAACTATATTTATGTAACTCTATAAGCACCCAGAGCAGAACATGTGTATTAATAAATTCAAACAAAACAGTAATAAACAAACAAATGGGTTGCCTTCAGTGTTTTCACTTATGCTATGCTGTGATATTATCTTCTGGTATTTAGTGCAACTAGAGGACACAGGAATGAAAGCCCTTTAGTTAGTTTGTAAACTCCCACTCGTTGCTGCCAGCAATTTTCTTGTCTGCCCAACGTATTTATTTTTTCTATAACAAAACACACTGTGTGAGTTGTTGAGGAGGCAGTCTGTGCTGCATTTCACTACTAGTGTGTGCAGTGTTCACCCCAGGCTTTCCTAGGCAAGAAAAACAGGCAATACTGAGTGAGAAACCTAAAACGTTGTGTTGATCCAAGGTTATATGCTTCATCAGCTTAAACAGCCACCAAAAATAAACCTGGTAGCCGAAACAGCCAGAAAGAGGAAACAGAGCTGGTGAACGGATGGAGCACGTAATAGAAACGGCTGCACAGAAACATGGCCCGAGTGTTTCCAGGGTGATGAAATCACAGCAAATAAGCACAAAGACTCTGAAACATTTACCTGCTCGCTCGCACCACCATCAGCCTGTTGTCAACTATAATCCAGTTTCGTATGATATTTTGGCTTTGCACACAGACACTGGCATCCATTATCTATGAGACTTAGTTTCTTGTTGGATCAAGCCTATGCTGACCATGAGCACATTTTATTTATTTTCCTAATTTAGCTTTCTAGTAGAGAAGAATTTGGCACCAGTAAGCTTCGATATTTTCTTACTTTGAACAGTCAGACAACCTCTACAAGAACCCTCTCCACCAGAGAGTTCAACAAGGCCAGAAACCCTGCACCTCTGCCACTTCATTTCTTCTATTTACCAAACACAGAGAAGAGTGAAATAAATGAATATTCCTCCTCCTTACTTCAACTCTCCTAAAAGAAACTGTGTCATCCTAAAATCACAACAGAGGAGGAGTTCTTCAAAGTCTGAATGGATATTTTCTAAGCTGAAAAAAAAGTTTATGAACCAATGCTACTCCTAGTACGACACTATAATATGTATTTGTTGCTTGCACAAGTATACTCAGTCGGAGATAAAACCTCTGGATAGGGAAACATTTTTCTCCAGCTTCCTGATACACTCCTGTGAATGTCTTCTTCAAAGCAGTGGAAAATATTCTAGTGCTATTATTCCTCATTCTCAAACTAGGGTGCTAAAAATATGAATAAGAAAAGGAACAGAGGAAGCCAGAGAAGATCAACAAAGTTCATCCAACGTCAATTGGACAATATAGAAAATTACTTTCTCACCCTCTTGTTCTCTCTCACCCTCTTGTTCTCCCAGTCTCTGGTATCTCCAGTTCCTCAGCCTGAAGTAAACGAAGCTGACTGCTTTTGAGTTTTGACTTTCCTTTGGGAAACCTGGAAGCCCCCTGCTCACCTAGTGTGCAGTATATCTGAAACTACATCTCCCATTGGTTAGGGAAAACCATGCCAAGGCAACTGCTCGCTGTCACTGCTTCTCACCAAAGAGATGAACATCTGTGCAGAAGGCTGTAGGGCTGCCTGATCCTGCCTTTTTTATTTTTGTGTGGAAACAACTTCCTAAGGAAAAAAAAAAAATTGCAAGGTGATAATAAGAATGCAGAGTCCCTGCACAGTCAGCATTTTGAATAGAGCCTAAATATTTCCGTAAGAATATTCCCTTTTTCTAACCTCAACACACACTTTACTTGGCAACTCAGCATAAACTGCTGTAGAAGAGAACACCACTGCTGGCTTATGAGGAAAAGCAGGTTATTTGGATAACTGAGTGCAGTTTGAAGACTTCTATGCTTTCTAAGGGGAACCAAGGTTAGCTAGATGGTCAGCAAGATATTGTAGCTGTGCCTGGTTGTTTCAGGACAATCACTGCATGGAGACATGTGGGTTTCTGCTGTGGGCTCTGTTGAAGTTGTTAAAAGTCGCTATCACCTCCCTCTTAACAGGTCTCTCTTTTTTTTTTTCCTTTGCCTTATTTTCTCCTTCTTGCTCCCTTGACAACAGCCTATGACAATGGTCAAGAATGAAGAAAAAAACATTGTCTTTTAACACAGAGCAAAAAAGGTTGCCGGTATAAGGAAAACAGCACTTCCCGTAGAGGTGGTCTAGTTTTCGCCCACCTTCTCACTGAGGGAAGCTTTTTCCTTGTTCTCTTCTGCACCCGATCATGACTGACTGGCTGGCCAACACTGTTTTAAAAATTAAAGAAATAGTGCTAGTATCTTCACAGAAGGTCAGCGGTATTTACAAATATACCTCATTTTTACTCAGCTTCTGATGAGAAAACCCAGTTATTTCTGAAAGCTGCTAGAAGGAAACTTTTCCTGAAAAGAACTAATGTTCTTCTATGTCAAATTTACATTCTTCACTAAGTACAAAACCACATCTAAAATACTGCATTTCTTTTAAAGAGAAGGTGGAACTGAGCTGCACTAAGCTATTTCATGACATTGAGAAGTAATAATAATATAAAAAAAAGACCTGACCACGAATTTATAGCACTTTTCTCCTGGTACATATGTGACTCATAAAAAGCTGAAGTTGCCAAGTCAAACACTCAGAAAGTCAGAAATGACAATATACCTGACCTTACTTTGGTCTCTCTGTGAATATATAATACAATGATTACACAGTCAGATTTGGGGAGGGGGGAGGTTTGAGTGGGTCTTTGTCTCATTTCATGAACCGAAATGAAAAATGCTCACAAAAATATAATGCTCAGTTGGCTGTTTTGACTTATTTTTCAATGTGTAATCACAGCCCTTATGTGCTTCACTTTATTCAAAAGCTATTCTCAGGATAGCTCTATTAATTTCCTCAGGATTTTTTGTGTCACATTTAATACAGTAGTATCTTAATGTTTCATATGTATTAATTATCTTCACAGTATAGTTTCCATTTTGGAGCTGAAATAATGGTAACAATTTAATTTTTTTAGCTGTGACCCCTGGGAATGAAGTTTTCACAGTACTTACGTGCCCACAGTACAGGTCCTACTGCCTTCTGCACCTTTGAACACCAGAAATAAGAAACAATACATTCCCAGTCAGATTTGATAAGGACTGGTTTTAGTGCCTTGCTTAGTGTCATCTGGAAGGAATTCTGGAAGAGATGGGTAGAGATCATTCTTTCTCTTCCAGTAGTCCTCCGCCTCACTTAATGCATATGATGACATAGATGTTGAATCCACATCCAAAGGCCCTAGGCCTGCCTGACTTCACAGCTCTGGTGCATCTGAAGGACAGACATATCTTGGGTGCTGAAAAATGCAAGGGCCTTGTGACTTAAAAACAAACTACGTGATCAAAATGCAAATTCATGACCTGAACTGGAAGTGTGCACGCGGTCTCAAACCCCACTTTCATGATTACTTGCCTCAAAAATCTTAATACTCTTTTAATGTGGACTTTCACATGTAGTGCGCATGGATAATATGTTTAGTGGGAAGTCTTGCTGAATCTCACAGCCTCACTATTGCACTTTTTTAACCAAGCATGAGAAGCTTGAAACGGGAGTAAAATGTAATATGTAATAAAAGCGAGAGGGGCAAAATTAAATCCACCAACCATCGAATTAACCTCTATAAGGCCATGATAAGTCACAGTATTAATTCCAGTGTTTCTTACTTTCAGAGTCTAAATAACATTTAATTGCTAAAAGTATCTTGTGATAGGATGTAAAATTGTACATTTTTTTAAGTAACTAGCTATTATTTTTAAATCTTCTCTATTAGTACAAAATAAAGCTTATAATATCATATTTATTTAACACAATGTGAAATCTAGTTTTACTCCAGAAATGCATCCAATTAAATGAACACTGCATTTATACACTCCCTTCAGCTTAAAGAGTTCTAAGTACCACACAAATATGAATTTTCTTGAACTTTTTGTGAGGTACCATGGTACTTATATAAAAATGGATAAAGGTAGACTCTACAGAGGCACATTATAGTTCTACAAACCTCTGTAAAAAAATCTGTATTGGACTCCAAATACAGATAAGAAAACTCAAAAGAAAATTCTTCCTGTGATGAAAAGTGCCAAAGTGGTTCAAAGTTGCAGACAGGGCTCAAAGAGATTTTTTCAATGTCTGTAATATTTAGGCAGCACTCAGTCTCTTGGGAAAATACAGGAAGATTTCTATGTTGGTGAGAATAAATATCTCTCAGAGCTTCTTCACAGAAAAAATACAACATGGTGTCCCTGGAGGAGCCGGAGGCTACATGTAGCTGCAGTCTGTTCCCACAGAAGCATCGAGGGAGCCCCATATAAAGCCTGTTCCCCACTGAAGCCATCAGCGTAGCTGCTGGGAGTTTCTTAGTATACACAGTAATGTGAGTGAACTCATACCAGAGTCTCAGATCCCAAATCTTCTGAATGGCTTAATAACGTGAGCCTAGATCCAAACTGAGTGTTAAGATTTCTCCTCTCTTTGTAACTGGTTTAACAATTCTTCCCTCTTCTTACTGCAAATACCCCTGCAATTCAGTTGTTTTATAAGTTTGAAGGCCAGAACTTGAATCTGTGTTTTTTGGGGTCTCTGAAAAAGTCTGCTACTTCTGCATACCTGAAATTTCTTGTGAGAATATGTTAGCTAGTTCTCTTTTACTGACAGTAGTAACTACCAGTATACTAATCCTCACTCCCCAGGACTGTAAGAAAAGTCTAGTTTTCCCAGTGAAATAAAAAAAATCAAAAGGTAATAGATTTAGGTAAGAATAGCTTAACATGCATTTACTTAGCCTGACCAAGTGGAAATAACATTTTCAAACCTGACAAATGCTCTTCTAGCTGCAGCAATAGGGTTTAGGCTGCTGCCTCTACAGTGTCATTGCTGGCACACATGGAATGTTGGTGACTGACCCACTTGCAGTGGTCCAGAACTTCTGTAACTACACCCTGGTAAAAAACCCCAAGCATTTTCCAAGAAAGAGGAAAAAGGTTGGATATCTAGTCCTCACATCATAATCCCAAAGTAGTATAAAAGAGTTAACAGCAGGAGCTGAAATTGATTTTCTTCGCATGGCTTGACCAGGCCATGCCTTGGCCATGTGATATTATGAACAGCCCTTTTGTATCTGAAACCCCAAAGCATTAGGAGCACATTTTCTGCTATTCTGAAATATAAGACTCCCTGTTGATGTTGTAATATCACAGCTGTCAAACCACTGGGCTCTTTCTTCACCAGAGCACAGCGCTAGCTATCAAAGATTAAACAGAATCTGCTTTAATATCCATAAGAACCTGTAAGCAGCTCGGAAAAGATGACAAGCTAGTTTGTTAGCGAGCGTGCTGAGTGTCGCACCAAACTCCAGCTACAAAAATACCGCCCAGTCCAAAGGGAGCTGCAGGCACAATGGGACTGACTAGGTAGGTTAGATATTACCCCACCAGACAGCTTCCCAGATCCTTACTCATTTTTAGAACCAGACTGGGACCAAATGTTCTTAAGCTCTTGGAATTTCTGAAGAAGTGTTTTTTCGATTCCACTGTCCAGCTAGGATAGGAAACAGAAGTGCTGAAAGCTACAGGAAAAATGCTGCTCCAGCCCAGTTTTACAGTCTCAGAAAATCTGGACAGCTTTTATAAACTTTGAATCAGTGACTGCAGCTCTTTTTGAACCAAACCTCTGAACTTTTGAAGTCTGGCCAGGGTTCGGATAATTTGTTGACTTTCCCTGTGAGACAGTTCAAACGAGGAACGCACATGTCTGCGCAGCTACGATCTGACACAACGTAAACACACAGAGACCACTCTCTCCTCACCTGGAGAAGATAGTGATAATGTCATTGTGGTCATTTCCCTATTCCTCAGGGAACAGCCAGCACCACCTTACATTTGAGCTCAGCAGTTATGGCTACATGTATCCGCCTCCCCTGTCATTCTCTGCCAAATGGCAGTGAGAGCAATCCACCATACAGGGCCTTTGAGCCACAGCCCTGTGATATCTACTGAAATAGAAAAGGCTGGCAAAGGCTTTCCTGCCAGTCTGCTTGCATCAGCAGGTCCTCCAAGCCTGGAAGAGTTCGTCCTGCACATGTGTCCTGTCCCTCTGAACACAGGGACAAGAACACTTTAGTTAGGCCAGGCTCAGAGCTGTCCTGCCAATGAAGCATGATCAACAACAAACACACCACCGTCGGATCACCACCACATGATCCCTGACTTCAGGCTTGAGAAACACACTGTGACTTTGAGAACTGAAACAAACAAGCAGTCTAAAGCTACAATTCAAACTTGTACCAAATATTTGCACATTAATGTTTATAAAACGCTCTACCAAGACCTTGATTTTTTATTTACACACGAACAGATCGATGAAAAAGAAATAATAAAAATAGAGAACTCAATTAGAAACAGTTATTTGCCGAAGTGACCAAAATGGGTAAAAGTCAGGGCTTATCTTTTTTTATTCTATTGAACCATGGAGAAATAGCTTGAATAACACTCAAACTGTTGTTCACTTACATTTTCTACAATATTCCATTATTTTAATAAAGAGGTCATTGTGCATAGAGTGTAATTACTAGCTCAGGACAAAATTAGCTATGTTGACTTAATTGATGCTATTTACTTTCGCAGCCCATTGGCAGCCAGCCATTTTCTGTGAATACCAGTTCTCCAATTAATCATGATTTTCCTTCAGCTTGCCAGAGTTTTCTGCAATGACAGCTGCTATCTGGGAACAACTATCATGCATATGAACAAAAGAGCAACCTTTAAATTTAAGAATTGATTGTTTTATCACTCAAAGCAATATCCTGAGGCATGATCTTCTGAAGCCTCTTTTACTCTCATGGAGTTGATAAGATTTTAGTGAAAGTCAGAAATACATCACACAAGAGCTATTAAATAAACCTCGTCAACCCTTGATAATGACTCAGGTAGTACCTATTAAGAAAAGGCATGCGTTTCTTATTAATCCATTTTACAATTGTTCAGCAGTGTCCTGGGAAAAGATCAGCAGATCAAGGTGTAGGAGGTGATTGGGAAGAAGTGTAAGAAAAGCATTACTTTTCTAAATCCAAGAATTTCTGAGGCCCATGCTTGTTCTTCTCAGACACTGCTGCAGGAATGAATGCTGCTATAGTTTTCTACAGGAAATCCTCAAACCCTCTCATTCTGATGGCATGTTATAATGATCCAAGAAGGCGGTTTTTGCAGAACTGAAAACCAGGAAAAAGTACACAGTATTTTGCCTTTGAAGAAATCAGCTGGATATGGGCCGTCTTTTGACTCACCTTCAGCTTTCTATGTCTGATTTCTGTTCTTGCAGGCCTGGCTAAAATCATATTCTAGTATTGTTGTTGTTATTTCTCTGTTTAATGGCTAACAGATGTGAACTGGTTCATCCCACTTCCTGCCACTGCATATACAAAAGTAAATGTCTCCTTAGCCCACATACACAGAGCTGGAAGCACCACCTTCTGGAGGTCTGGGAAGGTAGAGAAAATGAGTTTCCTAATATATAAATATGCACACATTTACATGTATATACATGCAAACATATACATATTTTTTTATTCATGAAGAAATGTAAGCTGAGCAATGAATTGATCTCCCAAAGAAATTAAAAATGTATTTTGCAAATGCATGTACTGATTCAGAAGCGTTACTTAAGAGACCATATGTGTCCTGATCCTATTGGGAGTTATCCAACTCAGAGTTTGGGCCTGATGGAATGAGGGTGGAATAAAGATGAAGCCAAGACATTCTCTTTCCATTAGCTGGAAAAACTGACTAAGAGGAAAAAAAAAAAGACGATGCAAACTGCATATCCTCTGTTAAATTTGCTGCACAGAAACATGTTGTGTGTCAGCCCACAGGAAAATTACTTATTATAACACAGATCTGGAATTCTCTCTGCAAAAGGTGCCCAGTCTAGTCCATTGGATTTTGCTAATCCTTGGTGCTTTAGACACACTCAACTCAATTAGCACTGGAAAAGAACTTGAAACTGGTGCTCAAACTGAAAAAAACCCATTATGAATGAACATATCTGTGGCTCTCCACTAGCTTGTATATTCTTAAACATTTCTGTTAGGATCACACACACTTCTGTATTGGCTATGTGTTGGCTATATATTGGCATATATGCATGCTTCTCTGTAAATACATACATATTCTTAGATCTATTACAATTGACAAAAGTTCATGATCTGTTTGAAGTTACACACAAGCTGTTTAATGCTGCCTCTATTCTAATACACCAGTAAAACCAAACGAGAGAAAAACTATTAAAAAATCTGTTTTCTGAATATAACCAAACTGCTCCTTAGAGTGCTTACATCACCCCTCTGCTGGAAAGCCAGCTGAGATGGAAAGCATGATAAAATCTGTGCTGTGCACACTATTCCCCCGTGTAGTCTGAACTCTGAATTAAGCCTTACAATGAAAATAGTGAAATACTGAGGTGTAGTTTATAAGGTACAGAGTGTGGGTGCAAAGAGAGGCACCTCTCTTTGCACATCTCTGTGTTATTAAACACCACTAGCCACCACCACTCCCTTTGAGAAGGGATTTGCAAAGTCAGTGAACTGTTCCTGCTTACCTGCAAGTGCTCACATTAATCATGGACCTTTTCCTGTGTTTGCTAAATTATAGTTTTTATTGTTTCTCCCTAGGTAATGCAAACTTACTGAGCATCTTCGGCAGTGATGTGTCCCAGCAAAACTGGTATGGATTATCCTGTTTCCCTCTCATCAGGACAAGAGTTGGCTCCTGATTAAATGAAGTTACCTTGGAAATGATCACTAGTGGAATCTACTATGTTTCATTTAAAGCTGATGAGGTGTTTGCCAGATCCAGCATATGGTCTTGGGGTCAGAAGTGAGAGAAATCATGGAAGATATAAGGAGAAAGTGATTAGGGATAGAGAAGGAAAAACCAGAAGGACACCTTTTGTCTCTCATGGGATCTCACAACATCTGATCCAGGACCACACCTGACTCTGCTGTTTTGACAGAAGGGCTATTATTCCTCCTGCTAGTCCTGAGCACCCAGGCCAGCATTTGGGATCCCTGGCTCTCGAGGCAGAACTTCTGAGACCTCTGCAAGTGATCTTAAAGCCTGAGAGCCTGAGCTTCAACAAAATCTCATCTCTACTCATCACTACTACATCTGTGTGCCTGGAAAACTGAGCTGGAGGAGAGTCAAGTCTCCAGACAGTCAAATGTAATGATGAATGTGGCACAAAAATATGGACAGACTGAAGTAAAGAGGAACTCATCTAGTACTCTGAGAAGCAGTACAATACATCTGTCTCAAACATGTTAAAATTCATTCTTGCAAAAATTCGCTCATCACTTGAGCCTACTTACTAAGCTAAGAATAACACAGATCTTGCCTTGCTCCAGGTACTGTACAATAGATTCGCTGTTATGCATCCTGTTACAAAGTCAGTGTAAAAAACATTTATGGATGTGGTGAAACTTTTCTAGTCTTGCCAAAACATTTATATTACCAAAACACAAACTCAGAGAAATTAAAACATTTCACCTTAGAGAAAACAGGTATGTTGCACAAGCCCTATAAAAGGAAAGTAGAAAGCAAATGACATTTAATTTTTATTTTCCTATTGCTAAGCCATTTTCACATTATGGCAGCTGATCTGCTGGCACTCTCAGTCTCACTACCAAATTCCACTCAAAAGATTTTCATGATCAAGATCTGTGAGAGGATAATTTAGTTCTGGATTGATTCAGATGTGATCCTTCTCTCAAAACCTAAGCAGCATTTTTATATATTCCTTGTGACACTCCCCAGATAGGCTTCCATCAGACCTATGCACCACATTTTTCTCTACAAAAATCAATGTTTCAATGCAACTTTTATATATATATATATGTATATACAGTGGCCAATTTTAAATATTTAAAACTAGCTACATCCATTACATTGCAGAAGCTAGTTCAGCATCATTATCATGTCTTCTTCCATGACCTTGAGGCAGATAGGAATTTAGAGATCTGCCAGATGTTTGGTATCTCAGCTGGAGATGCAGGGAGTTCTCCTCTCTGCTAAGGAGTGAAATAAGGAACAGTGGAATTTCAAGCATTTGGCAGTGTGTTTTTTTCTGTATGACACAATACTAATTGAGATAAACAGATGCACTCCAGTAACATCTCTTGCCAGGTTAACTTTCAAAGACTAGTGAGAGAGTACTCCATTCAGCAAAACTTTCCAAGCTAATGCTTACCTCTCAGCATAGGTTTTGTTTGCATTCATTTCAGTGAGACTAAAGACAAGGCTTTTCTAGTTGAGGGTTGACACAGAGAAACGGTTAAGCACCTTTCTGAGACAGGACCGAAACTGAAATAAGCAAATAACAATAAAAAAATATCATGTGATATGTAACACATTCCCATTCCACTCATCACTTTTTTAGACGTACAGAAACATTGTCCAAATACTCATGCAGCACACTGGCTGCCTATAACACAGGTCAAAATGTTCTGTCTAAAAAACCAAAGTTTTTGGATACCCTGCAAGTTTCCACGGCTTATGTTACTGTGGAGGAGGTACAACGCATGGGAATTTTTTGTTATATTTTCTTTTAATGAGTGCTCTAAGCAATTGTTTCACAATACAGTCTGAAAGGCTAGAACAATTAAATGACTACAGATGTGTCAAATGATGCAGGAAAACCATGAGACACTTCCAAATGAGTAGGCGGAGGGTGTGAGGAGACCATATCCTGTAATATATGAATCTCAGATTCTTTGGCATGCAGCTTATTTTTATGGAAATGTCCCGGTAAGCCTGGAACAATCTAATGGTTTTCAAAGCATTTAAAACCAACAACATAAAAGCCCTTTTGAGAACAATCTTTTTATGCTGTGGTATTTTTGAACTGGCTTAAGAACAGCATACTAAAGAATACGCAAGAGGTAAAAGGACTAAATTATAATTGCAGTTTCAAGCTGTAGGTGAGAACCAATTTCATAAATATAATAGAGTTCATTAGTGTGAGAGGCATAGAGGAAACAGTGCTGGTTGCTTTCATCTGTTTTTGCTGACTCTCAGCTTGGATCTCAGCCATGGACACAGCTTGCAGCAATAAAGGGCAGCTTTAAGTTATGCCATCTTCAAATGGGCCTCTGTGAAGGCTTGTCCTGCAACCCATTACACAGGAGCCAAATTTGTCACTGAGTCTCTTAGCGAGAGAAGACCACTTCCAGACCTTTTCTCTCCCATCTATACCTGAAGGAAAGCAAGTCTTGTAGTTGTCATTGTGTGGCCAAGTCAAAATCCTAATTTGGACTATGTTAGTCTTGATATGTCTGGCAGGAGGAGAAAAAGCAAAGTTCTCTCAGCAGCGAAAGTCAGACAGGAGGTTCCTTTGCACACTGAGGCCCCACATGAGATTGTACCAGCACTACCTGACTGCTGAGCCATACACTGGTGGGTATGGCAGTGACTCCCTGTGTGAGGAGGGAAACAGGTAGCCAGGCACAGAGAGTGAAAAACTCCCTGCAGGAAATATCAGTTTGAATTCATGGAGCCTTTCGAGGAATACGTCTCTCTGTCAGATGCCATTCTTTTGCCTTGTGCACAGCAAAGAAAATACAAGGTTACAAAAATCCCAAATCCCATGGCCTACTCTTCTCTACAGCTGTACGGATTTTTCACAAAAGAAATAATTTAGTAGTCTTCGGAAAGAAAAACAAACCTCACCAAAAAGTCAAACAACAAACACGAAAAAATAATCCCCAAGCCCACAAACCCCAGTTACTGGAAACAAACTGAGGTTAGTTTGAAATTAGGTCTCATGTACTATTGAAGGTTTATGGAAAACTGTCAGGGAAAATCAAACATGTGAAAAGCTGATCTTAGGTGAGTGTGTTTCCCAGCAGCCTGGAGTCAGAAGGTCCCTGGATCAATAAGGCTGCAGATTGTTACCATATACCACAGTGAAGGGAGAAGTTGTGTGCTTGAGCTTCTGAGTTTTTCTGCTTTAGCACTGGTCCTTGAAAGAGGATGCATGTCTTGCCAAAGATACTTGGAGACCACTAGTGCCTGCCTCCACTACTTCAAATATTTTCTTTTCAATACATCCCCTTCCTCGTGTTTTTCAAGAATGTAATTAGATATCCTAAACATCAGATATTCTAAAAGTCTGTGTTATTCTAAAAGCTTTGACATAAAACTCTCTAAGAAAATAGACACAGATAAACAGAAGAAACCTGCAAGTCAAGTGACATACAGCAAATTTGTATGATTAGTTTAAAGCTCTGTAAAAAACCAGTCTGTTTAGAAAAGTGTTCTAAAAAACTGTGTTACACACAGTTGTCAGCAGGAACCAACTACTGTAGTATCTTGTGATTATATAATCGGAAAAAGTCTTCAGGTCATAGAGGAAAACCCGTTTATTTAGCCTTGTAGACATCAAAGTTATGTCACTATTTCTTGAGATCAAGTAATAAGGAGAATTTCTTACACTATTTCTTTGGGCTTGTGAACAGGTCTCTGAAAAATTTCTTATGCTATCCAGGTGAAAAAAAAAGAAGGGGTCCCTTCCCTCCCCTGTCCAGCAACAATGCCCTATTAGAAAAACTGAACTTGATAAAAAAGTTGCAGCAAATTCTGTAATAATGTCACTGAAAGAGTCATTCTCCTCACCAAATAAAGTGAAAGATCCCACACAAAATGCAGGATAAAGTATGGCACTACAACAGCTAAAAGAATTACATGGCCAATATCAAGAACAGCCTAGTCACCCTACCATCACTTTATAAATATTTCAAACACATGCAGTAGAAATCAAATTGTTCAAATTTTACACCATGATTTCCAAGACATAGACAGCAGATACTGAAGATGAGGTTCCTGGTAGAATGGCCCACTACACAGTCCATTTTCTGACTTACAAACTTGTGATGTAAATGAGACATAAACTCTGACTTCAGCTTTTTTTTCCACCTTTTGAGGACTGGGCTTTATCTGGATCTATTTTCCAGTTCAGAGAAACTAATGCAGGAGACAGTCCTCAAAAAGAAATTAGATTTTGAGTGTTTTATAATGCAAATTCTAAGATGTTACTTGTTTTCAGCATATAATTTTTAATATTATAAAATATAAAACTCTATACATTTTTTTCCTTATTATTATTATTAACCTGTCTTTGGTGGAGCATGATGAATTAGTTGAGAGTATTTTTCTTTAAAACTTTAATAGATTATTCCTTTCTGATTTGCTCAACCGTAAACATAACTGAGGACACTATAATATAAACAGATGTATTTGTGTTATACGAAATATCAAACATAAACACTAGCAGAATCACCTTTAGACTTGTGATATTTTAAATGGAAATTCTTTTTCGTTTTTGAAAACCACATAATTTATATGTTTGTTACATTGCCATCTTAAACACTCCTTTTATCTAGCCTCACTCAAGTCAATGGAAATGTTTTCCTCAACTGTGAAGAACTGGAAAAAGCTGGAGATGAGTAAAATCTGTAAGAGAAAGGTTTCCAGGTACAACCTTCTGCTATTAGCTATTTTCAGATGACATCTCCTTGGCTTGCCAGTACACACAACAACCTACATATCACTGTTACAAGTTGTAATGCTTTTCATCCAAAAGAACCCAAAAGCACTTCTCAGATTTAGAGCTAGTCTTGAAGTAATTTATACATATGACCATCCCATGGGCTACTCCTGTCCTTATAGGACTAAAATGAAAAATATATAAGCTGTGTACATGTTACTAACTCACAGCAGAAGCCTTGTCTTCTCTGAAAAACATTAGAGGATGCAGAAACCCTGTTAGAGCAGTACCACATCTTATTATATGTATTATATTTTCAATATTTCAGTAAAATATCTCTAATTTTTTACACATTCCCCATGGAAAATAGACTCAGAGAAAGAAAAAAGAGTTTCTCAAGATCATCAACCAGGCCAGTAACTTGCTCAGTCTGATGGGAAAAGCAGAGATGAGGTTGAGAACCAGGATCTCACTTTTGGCTGAGCTTGGTCCAGCCTGTGTGGGGAGGATGCTCTCCCTTCAGAGGAGGGCTCTGTGCCGCACAGAGTGACATAAGGTGCTTTCACCTCTATAAATTAATTCAACGCAAAGATTTTGTGTGGATTTATTCCCTCTGAGTTAAAGCAAAGGCACTCTAACACTTAAGTTTATATTACCAGTGGCTGCTACACTATCAATTCTGCAAGTGATAAGGCCAATTCTCAGTATCTCTCCCCTTCTGTTCATTCCCTGTCAGGCTGCTGCCTCCTGTGCTACTGCCCTCTGACAGCAGCTGCTGTCACAGCTGATTCCTACTCCTTACCTGAGCTATCAGCTGAAAAGAAGCTTTGCCAGCTTTACTCTTTAGTGAACCCCTTAAACTGCTATCAGCTAGGTGTCATATAGCTGAAATAAAAATCAGAATCTATAGCACTGACTGAATAGTTTTACACCTAGAAATGAGACATTGTTAACATTTCATCCCTCAGAAAGCAAATTTTCATGGCTTTTTCCTACACAGAGTTATCAAAACTTATATTTTATATTCAAAAATTGGGAGGAAAATACTGAGTAAACAACAAGGAAAAATACAGTGCTTTCTCCATGACAAGAAAACCCCACAATCTCATGAATGGAAGTGAGTGATGTTTCTTGTGTTCAGTGAATCTACACACACAGTTCCTCTGGTTCAGAAAACAACTGGCTCTAAGCTAAATTAAATAGAAGCTACCACATTGAGGCAGGTCATAAAACTGAGCATTTTAATGAGAGACTTGGAAAGAAGGGTCACACATACTTATTACAAATCTACCATAAAATTTCCATCATTTTTGAATTTGTCATAAAAGTTCTCTTTTCCAGAGAAATGCAGAGACTTTCTGGAGAGAAGAGCCATCATCTGGTCAAGAAATTAATAAAGAACAACTAAACTTCCTTTTAAAAATTTAACATTTTACTGGAACAAAAAAATGACAAAGGAGAGTCCTTTTTGTTTTCTGAAAAGGTCTTGAAATAAAAATTGTAGTCTGTTTCCCTGTGAGGAGTTTAACACACTTGGATTAAGTCCATATAGCAGATGTAGGATAGAAAATGTTTTTGAAAGCATAACACAGACCTCAGAGGATAGACATTTTGGGTTGTAGGAAAAATGCCTAGACTTTACACCGGAAAACAAAACTCAGTATATGCCCATGTCTTTGCCGGATTTGCTCAGTCTTGCAAGTCAGGGGCAACAGTCTTATAAAACCAGCCTCAGTTTCGTATATTATATAAAAATATACAAATATACAACTAAATGTATATATTTGTTAATTTCCTCTCTCACTTCACTTCATCAGTCAGCCAGCTTGACTTCACTACAAATTTTTGAATCTTTTTCCTTCTTAACCACAGAGGCTTCATGGATCTGTAATTAAAAATGTATTTTCCTGCCTATGTTATACACATATTTTAAGTATTTGACCAGATGCTGAAGACTGGCTATTTTCATGAAAGAGATAAAGAAATTTTAGTAACAAAACTGGCAGAATTTGAATCTTTGGGAAGTCAGTGCATCCATGTATCCACTGTATCGATAATTCACATACAGGAGAAAGGTTGTATGCCCAGATCATTAATGTATTTAACAAATTAGCAGACATTTGAGAAGAAAAGAACCTGTTGCCTTTCTTGGAGGGAGTTGTTTACTCAATATTTTATATGAGGTTATTAAGTACCATTATTGAAAGAGCCACTGATTTATTGCATTCAGTCTGATCAAATCCTGTGTTTCAGGAAAGGATTGTTCACTTATCTTTTGAAGTTTGATGCCTGGACATACAACCCTGATGTCAATAAAGAAGGATCTCATTGTAAAATTTTACCCCCTACACCAGGAATCCAGTAATGTATAGAAGTGAAAAACTCTCAAGAACACCTATTAACTGAGATTCATAAAATCTAATTATTTATATTTTTATACTATTAATTAAAATTTGCACCTAAGTCATACGCACATTCCCTCTTTTTCCCCAAAAAATGTTTTACAAAGTCCATGATTTTCTAAGGTATACAGTTGAATATTCTGCCATGAAAAGAGGGACAAATAAGTACAAAAGCTCATGTCTTAATAAATAATACCAGTTTAAGAAAATTCATGAATACTGAACTCAGTAACAATTTAGTTTTTGCCTTCCTTTTTATTTTGATGGTGAAATTAGAAAATTTCATGTGAAGAGCTGTAATTGCAATCAGTACAAAAATTTGGAAAAAACCACTAAAACCTAGCACCATGTTTTAAAATGTGCTTCCAAACAGCTGGACCACTGTGTGCTTTAAATCCATGTACCTGGTACACATTTGAGCTCAATTAGGGCTACACAACTTAATCTTGCAGAATAGCTGTTTTAAAAAAATGCTACATAAGCAATCTCTGGCTAAATTTTCTGAAATTTGGAATGATTTTTGTCTCTTTATCCTTTTTATGTACTTCTGGAGCCAGAAACATCAAAATATTTGGGCTAGTCCTGTGGTAGTTCCTCGGGCATAAGTCTTGTTGACTTGGGCTTTTGCTGAAGTAGGGAACTCAGGGCCATCCCATGCTACAGTGTGTGGTGTTTTCTCAAGAGTACTGAATATAGCTGTTAAAACCTTTGCTTTTTCTTTCCACTGACATGAAAATGTTTCCCATAGCTGAAAAATTTAGTTGTCTAATATGCTATTTATTATTTATTATGATTATTTTTGAATGAAATTATGGAGACCAACTTAGTACTGAAGAAGATACAAAGAAGTTCAAGGTAATAGAGAAAAGATTATTGTCATAACACTGCCTGAGGAAGAAGTCTGAGGCTGAACAGAGTTTATTTTAGAACAAAACCCAGAAATTAAATCCTCCAGAGATCAGAAGTGGCATTCAGAGTCTTCCACATTAAGGTCAGCAGTTCAAACCCAGTGTAGGTCACTTACCAAGTGGTCATTACCAACTCATGGTTGGTCAATGAGCTGGTGATCTCATGGACAGGAATCCACACCACTAAAACCTCTGCCACAATTGGCACCTTTACTGAATATTTCACTAAAGAAACCAGGGACTGGGCTGAGTGCAGAGAAAGAACACCATAAGAGGTGACGCCTCAAAAAACAGGTTAGTAGGATTTATGGTAAGCGTGTCTAAGCTGAAAGTTACTGTTCACATTTATAACCAATAATCAAGACAGAAAACATCTGTGTCAGATTCCTTCTGACCTGTGTTAGTGTTGTGATGCCCAAATAAATTCCCAAATAAATTCTAGATAAACAAGTTATTTCTGTCTCTTTCATCAGGGTAGTGATTTCTGTATTGCTTCAAGAGAAGAAGACCACATAATTATGCCCATATGGAACCCATTTCTCCCCCTCTCCAAATGATAATTTTAGCTGTTGATTTCATTGCCAGGAAGAATATTCCGTTTGCAACTAGATGAAGAAAGGTTTTCTAATAATACTTGACTTTTCGTATTTGCATACACAAAAGGATGCTCCAAACACTCACAGAACCTTTCAGAATGTGTGCAAAGCAAGTGAAACAGAAATATCAGGACTTCACATTGTTATGATTCTGAGGCTAAGAAACACACTGCAGAATCCACTCCTTCTCCACAGCTCTGTTTTAGAGCACCAGCTTAGTTTGGTATTTTACCATAAATTTGTGAAGATACAGATGTGAAAATTGACATTCCTAACTGACTCTTTAGACTCTGGAAAGCTAGTGTAGGATGTATAGCTCTGGTCATCTCATACACACTGCAGATCCCATTATTGTATAGGTCAAGAAATAAAGCATTTTCCTCAGATTTTACAGAAAAAAAGTCTTACAGAAGATATAGCCTCAGTATACACAAACAGTTAGGGCCTTTTTACAACAAAAAAGTATCTAGCGAATAAGATATTCTGTGGTTATCTCCTACCAGCTTCATTTTTTGGCCCTCAGTTTTGACACTAAAGAAAATGGTGATCAGTTTTGATCACTATCAGATCTCATTCTATTCAAGGTTTTGCAGAGCTCTTTTGTATCACTGCTGAGGCTGGAGTAGCCCTTGCCTTCTCCATTACTCTTCCTATGCAAGCTGTTCCACACCTCTGGCCATCCTGCATCTCTTCTCCGCGCCTTCTCAACTTCTAACAATCATTCCTCACAGGAATGTAGGGAGACTACAGCTGCACACATCATTCAGGTTGTGAATGAACTGTGCATAGTGCTCTTTCCACCTTTTTCCTATCCTTAAAGAAGCATTTTCTTTGCTTGGAAAACTGCTACTGAGCACTGAGCTGATGTTTTGTTGTCTATCACAGCATCAAGGTCTTGTTCCTGAGCAGCTGAGTTCAGTTCAGAATCCACTGCTTTATCTGTTAAAAGATGAGTTTATTGTAGGCCAAGCTCCTCCACTGAAACCAGTCAGACAAGAAGTAACAGCTTTAGTCTAGTTTGAACACATGAAGAAATGAAACATAAAACTGCAGTTTAGAACTGAATTGCTAACAAAATAAAACCAGCAGCAAGAAAGCTGTTAAGATAAACTTTTGAGAGTGACTGGAATCCTTTATTTGACTGTCAGTAGTGATTCTGGAGCAATGAGAACTCTGAACTTGGCCACAGAGAAGACATCATAAGTGCTGCACTGGGATTTTAATGTCTGTGAAAAAAAATAATACCAGAGTTGTACATCCAAGAACATTTTCAGTTACGCATTACAATTGTGTTTTTCTATTTGCATGACAGAAAACAGGAAATAAGGAGTTCTCATTATCTTACATAATTGACAGTAATGAAGATATTACTGCACTTCACTCTGCAGTACAAACAGTCACTGGCACTAGTATTGAGAAGTATCAAGGTTGAAAGATGAGGCACTTGTCTAAAGTTCCCAAGAAATTCAGTCCGAGTCTGGGACTTAGGAAAACCACACTGACATTTTGGTGGAGAAAGCTTTCCCAGCAGCTGGGACTTTTGGCACATTAGTTGCAGATCTTAAAGATCAATTGAGATTTACTGAAACTTGAAATAGTATATATGTCTTTTAAGAGTTGGCAATTTTGGCTATTATGACATTTCTATTAAACTCTGTTTGAATGGAAAGACAGTCTTCTTATTTCTAAGGCCCTTGACTGGGTTTTGGAAAAAAATGAGTTAACACTCAAGTCCATTTGGTGTGATCTGGGGCCAGTAATTGAAACTCATTACTCCTCAGCTTTCCGTGTGATTTAGAAGCAATAAAAAGACTCTTGTTCACATGTGGGTTTTTCTCACAATATAGGACTGATTGCATCAGAGCTATTCTAGCAAAAGCTTTCTCATAGAGCTTCCATTTCATAATTATGTTCTTAGTTGTCATCTTTTCAGCTCATTTTCTCTTTCTGCTAATTGCTACACTGCCAAATACACAGAATCTCAGGTTCTGTGCACAAGTACCACATGTGGCTAGTTTTAAGTATTTTCTTCCTGTAATGTTGAAATGACTACAAAAAGTGCTTTTTCCTTTCTTCACTCCGCCATCAGTGGACTGCCATGGATGCCTCCTCAAAGCCAAAATGGATGCCAGATTGCGAGTCAGGTCTAATCCAGAAAATAAACAAAATAAACAAAATAAAGCTGCTTATAGACGTTTACATGAAGTGAGCCATTCATAGAATGATGAGAATCTCTTTCAGTGTTTCACATGTCTATTATTTTTCACACGTATTTGAACCAGAAGCAATAGATTGCATCCAAGAGTGGGTCTAAGCCACATGGCAGAGTGTAAGGGCAGTTTCACAACAAGGCATTCACATGTTATCTCGTCTCTACACTGGTAGTGACTATTGTAGCAAGATTCTTCCTTGAGTCTATCATGATACACAGCAGCTATTTTCATACTATAAATATACATAAGACATTGTTAAAATCTGTAAAATCAAGTTAAGACATTCGAAGGCCCCTTCTAGAAAACCCTCAATAAAATAGGAAACTTTAACCGACAGATCTTACAGCGTGTCATGCACCCAACTTCCCTTTTCCAGGGAAAGAAAACCTGCCCATTTCCCAGCTCTACTACAGGATCACATCATCAGAAGTACCACAGTTCATGATTTGTCCTAAAAGATTTCATGTGAGTCTGGCTATAGATGAATTCTCTGCTTACACACAAGTCTCACTTGTCCTCTCTCCTTTCCCTGTCATTTGCCAGGCGTTCAGCAGAGAATACACTTATACCTTTTCTAATCCCTCTCTGGGACTGAAGGATGGTACAGGCTGCAAACCTGGCACACTGCCCATCCTACACTCCCTGCTGTAGAGCCCTGTAAAGGATCCAAGCAAGAAAAAGCCAAAAGAAACCAAGAAAACAAAATATTGTCTTTCTAAGGTCTCACTGAAGCAGTGGGCTTAACAAAACTTCAGACGGCACTTACTCCAAAATTCTCCTGGAGAGCCCCTAATTTTTTGTCAGGATAAAAAATTAGTTTCTGAGGCTGGTCAAACTAATCCTAATTTGCAGGAGAGAGACAACTGATGCATCTTGGATGATTGCTAACAATTCCTTTCTTCCTAATCTGAAGACTTCATCTCTAGGCTGAGGCAGGGCTCTCTACCAACATGACACAGGCTAAGGACCAACTTGTAACTTCCTGCTCACCTTGGCTCACTGGCTTGTTTATTCAACATTTTCAAGTATCAGTTACTAAAAGAAATGAAACGTGCTCTACTGTTCTTTTCCAGGAAAGCATTCTGAAACCAGGACACATTCCTAGATGCCTCCAAGTCTGGGTATCAAATGCTAGTAGAGGCATGCAAAACTGACACTGAGTGAAGACACTACAGATGATAATGATCCTAAACAAGTGCAGTTTACCAGGAAGGCAGGCAGGCAGGATCTAAATACCCCCAGTATACAGCAAATGGCAAGTTATTATTTCTGTAATACAAAGTCTGGCATGAAGTACAGTCAGCTCACATGACTGTTGCTATTTATTAATAAAATCCAGACGTGTTTCTCTGGATCTGAGTTTTGCACAAAACCAGATTGTACTGGAAATAGGTCATCTCCATCAGACCTTCCATAGCGCTATGACTTCTTTTTGTTTGGGATACACATTTCCTGAATTTTCAAAAATATTTCTCACTTTAGCAAAAAACAGCATACTAAATAGTCACATTTATTTATGTGAATATTATGTGTATATTTGCATCACATTGGCAAGCAATCGTTCGTCATCAGTCTTTGGCTCGCTCAAACCAACAGCCCTGTATGGTGTGGAGACTTTTTGGAAGTTTCTTACTTTGTTCAGGCTGTTATCATGACAGAATCTTGATCTGAGATATTTTGAGTCTCCAAGGGTCTGTTAGGTAAGACTCAGCTGGGCGTCAGCAGTGTTAGCTGTCTCCTATCATTGTTTTTGGCAGGGCTGTCTAATAATAGGCCTGAGCTTTCCCATTGTAAATCCTTTGGCTGTGAGATATCCATCAGATGTTTTCACAGCTCCCACACTAGCCATAAGCACTAGATGAATACTTTTACACAGTCAGGAAGAGGCACTGAAGCTACAGAGAGTTGTGACACTCACTAATGCTCTAGTGCTGTTTTTGTTCAGACATACACTAAACAGATGGTCCATCCTGTTCAGGAACAGACAAGAAACTTTTGACTAGCTTCTGATGACCATCAATATTTGCAAAACACGTCCATGCAGTATCAGTTACAAATCACTCCCCAGAATACCACAGACCATCCAGCCCATCCAGCTTCACCTCTGAAATGCATATTCCCCAGCTGGTTTCTGTAGTGACTCACTCAAAAAGGGTTAGTATTACAGCTCATCATGGATAAAGGGAGGCTTGGGCGAATCCCAATGGCTGGTTCTCTCTCTCTCAGAATAATTAGGACTCAGGCCAGTCCTTCCCATGCACACCAGCTGTGCGCTCCTTAGCCATTGCTAAGCAGACAGATGCATAATCTGGAACTGCTAGTTGCTGTCAGTCAGCTGGCTGTTATTACATCAGGCACAGGATAATCTCCAGGACATTTTACAAGGCAAGGGGCTCTCAAGAGAACTTCTTGACTGTGCCACATGTGAATAAGTCAAGCAGAGAGAAGCCAAAATAAAAAAAAAAAAGAACAAGTTCAGTTTTCCTCTAAATAGCAAGCCACTGAAGCGTGCATAATGAAGGTTTGTAAAACCTCTACATCTGAGCTCTTGTACAGAGTTCCCCAGCAGAAAGCAATGTCCCTGAGCCTACTCAAGGGGTTCCTCTTCCTGCAGCCTGGAACACTGCAAGTCACCACTTGTGGAAACCAATGTCACTGCAGTGACCATCCTCTTGCTGAGCTTCTTCATCCTATCCAAATAGCCCATACCTGGAGCAGCTGCAGGCTCTCCAGGGTTATGCCAGACAATTTGTGCTCTTGTACCTGCAAAGATCCGACTCTCACAAAGAACACCTTGGAAAGACTGCCCAAGTAAAAGGGCTCACAGCATGTAGAGAGGGGAGTAGCTGAAGCCACGGTTGCTAACACAGGCCCTGCTCTCTGTGCAGAAACACACACTGCCTATAGACTGTGCCTTCTGTGGGGATCCCTCACCTGGCCAGAGCTGTAATGCAAGAGCCAAGAAAATAAATACATAAAGAAAGAGATCAGATCCTCTCTAGGACATAGAGTCAAATGAATCAAGATGACGTTTCTGTTTTGGATCCTGTCATCATCCTGTCAGTGTTACAGCCCACAAACTTCTCAAAACCCTTCATTTACCATTATGTATCTAATGATGGTGATTTACAAACTGTCCAGCACCCACTGGTCTTTCGTCAAATGCAAGCAGATTTTCTGAAGAACTCAGCATGCACTTTTCAAAATCTATCTCTGTATTTAGGCACTTTCCTTTGATATTACAGTCCAAAGGAAGTAGCTCTGTGTGGAGTTCTACGTACTGCTGGTTCTACAGCATCTTTTATATTCCCAAGATGAAGATTTCTATATTTCAGAAATGACATAACATACTAAATATCAGCAAAATAAATTACTCATTTCAATTCACTTTGAGAGTTAACAAGCAGACTTTAAAATTCAGTGCATGTGCATAACCCCTCATAGCTAAAATAATCTGTCAAAATGTCATTTATAAAGCAGTTAATCTTCCAGGGAATAGTAAGTTTAAGACATATTTAATAGTAATTTTTTTAGACAGGCTGAACAGTACAGCTTGCATGACTTTTTAAAAACTCTTAATCAGGACACAATATCTCTTAGAAAAAAAATCTGTGTAGAGAGAAATACTTCTTTTACTAAAAAAAAACCTTTGTCAGAAAAAAAAATCATGAGGTGATAGAACTATGAACAGGCCATAGGCATTGGCTTTTTTTCCCTTTTTTTCCCCCAGCTGGAAAGAGTGACTTCCTGGATTCAAGAAAATGTTGTGGACCTGCATATATATCCACATATCATATCAAACTGGAACACTGGAGACAACTACAGTTGGGAACTTGAACAAGCACAACAGTGGCTGTGGTGATTCAGCTTCCTTTTAGTTAGAGCAGGTTGGAAAAATTCTTACTAAATAATGTTTCATTGGAATTCAATCATTTGGCCAGTTTAGAACTTTTCACAGACATGGTTTAATTTCGAAGACAGTGTGAGAGACCCTAAGCAGCCTGTACTATGAGCCTCATTGCCATAAAGCAGGTTTTAAAACGGGTTCTTGCTGGCTACCTTGTCCAGGTTGTTGACAGCCCACTTAGCAAGCTGCTGGGAACCTGGATTTGCAGGGCCTGGAGATCCCCAGCCATCCTTCCCCAAATCAGCGCAAGAGCTCTGTCTCCATTAATAGAATATTCCGAGCGTTTTCCTTCTATTTCTTCAAATGGAACAAACACAAATGTCAAATCAAGAAAAAAGTCTGAGAAAAAGAATTGCTACTTTTATCTTTGAGTGATTCCGATATTAAGTAACATAATTAAAATATTAAAATACCACTTGATAGGAACTACAAATGGGGGCTATTATTATTAATAAATATAAACAAGATAATGTGTAAAAAAATTATGTCTTCAGCAGAGACTACTTTTTGTTGATGTATTTTTACATCATTCATTTGTAAAGTATGATAATAGGATTCTGATTCCTTTGTCAAAATACAAGATGAAATCAGTAATACTACACCCCAGGGGAAAGCGAAAGCATTGTCATACCATCCTTCATGGACATTAAAGGCAAAACCAAAGTCCTGTTAATTATCATTAACATTTATGCAGTACCCACAGGTCCAAACTGACGTGATAGTCTCATTCTATTATGCCTCACAGTTTTCTGTTCCAGAGAGCACTAAATTGGCTTAGATGTAACCAAAGAATGGAAAAAGGAACAGAACTACAGGCTGAGATCATAGAAATATTGGAGTGAATTGTTGCCCAGTTTTCAATTTGAATTTATGAATGTGAAAAAAATAAATCACTGACTGCAGAAGTTCCTCCTTTGTAACTGTTTTGGAACACTCCAGACACAGAATTTTTTCCTGTATTTATATTTGCACTGAACTTTTGCATTTTTTAAATTTTGAAAAGCTAAGGGATAAGAGAATTTGCACCTGTGAAAATAATCTGAGTCAATTATTTTAAATCCTGTTTGCCATTTGGCACTGATGGAAAGTTACAAAGAAGAAAATAGGAAAACCATCAACAAATCATGAGCTTTTAAAGTTTTGTTTTTGAGGAATGATAAATACATTTTTCAGACTGATTTAGCATTTTATTCTCTCTGCCTGCCTTCCATGCCTGTAAAATGGTGTACTACTAACTTGTTAGCATGGTCCTTCTTAAAAGAGTTGAAGATGTAAAGAAAATCGAGCTACTGCCATCATCTTTAAAGTGTTGCCCATCAAACACATCCAGTGGAACAGGGCCTTAGATATTCCTTGTGCTCTGCCTATTTACCCTTTTCATCTTTTTTTTCCGCACTGAAACTGCTTCCAGTGAGAATAAAAAGGATTCCCAGCCAGAAAACAGAGCTGGTGTTGAAAGTTCACCCTCACTTTCAGTTCCAGCCACCAACAGCAATGAATTTCATTTCAACTGATTTTTTTTTTTTTAACAAGCAGAACAATTTTAATGTTTACAGGAGGCAACAGTAGCAGTGTTGGCAGTTGTTCAGATACTGGAGCCACTGGGAAGGCTTTGAAAATAAATCCTTCAAAGTACACAGGTCCCACCCCATCAATGGCAGCCCCGGGCAGCTGAGCTTGGAGCACAATACCAGGGCTTTCCCTACACCTCTTCCACCCTGGGCAGCCTTCTCCAGTGCTTGCCAACAGTAATGCTGCATTGGGTCTCATTTCCTACAGTAATGCTGACTGGTCTCATTTCCTACAAGACCTGGCAATCATGATCCTGGAAGGGCATTTAGCCATAGTGGCTCTGGATTCAGTCTAGATCCTAAATAGGCCTTGTAAGTCTCTCCAGGTAATGTTGCTCAAAACGGTTTATACAGCAGATTTCATGGAAATTACATGAGTTAATCCATCAGATCTCTGTATGTTTCCTTGGCAGAGTACCCCTGGAAGTATCTCAATGCAAATGCTGGACATTTCATCCTGCCTGTGTCCTATCACATCCTACAAATCCTGTGTGACTTCAGCTGTACTTCAGTGAGAAACCTTGATTTCTAAATTTAAAGCAACATTTCAGGAACTGCCAAATGTTCACACTGTCATAGTTCAGCTTTATCCCCAGAACTGCTTGTTTGAAAATGTGTCAGAAACTTTTATTTATAACTCATGACTAATAATAGTGGATGTGGATTCAAGAACTCCAGGTTTAGTCACATGTCTGTCTCAGATACCCCGCCATGAAGTTTCATTATTCCTGTACACTACAGAATAGCTGCTAAGAAATATTTTTCCCTTGTCACAGAATCTGACAAGAAAAGTAAAAATGTTATAAATTAAATTCTTAACAGAAAGAAATAATTTACTCAAGATAACATTTTGAACCAAAGATTATATTTTTTCCTTCAATGCTCCTGTGTTTTTCAATGTGAAATTTTTTATCCTCTCTTGCAAGTTAGCATAAATAATTAGAAAACTGCAGTTCCCAGGAAGGAATACCCTTCAGTCAACTCTCTTCTAATTCCATTATTCTTAATTTCTGCGAGTGGGAGGAAGAAGTTTGCTAAAACTGCTGATTTTGCTCATCTGAATCATCATCCACACATACAGGCTACATTCTTGCCTCTATCTCAAATGGATGCAGGTCTTTCTGATGAGTCACAATAAGGAAAAGGAATTATGTAAAAAGTATTCCTCCTTCAACATATCAGAGTGAATTCAAAATAATAAGAAATGCTCTTTTCTTTGACAACATGGAATTGTGCTCTGGGGAGTGGAAAGGAAACCTGGCTACTCAAAAGCAACACACTCATGCTACAGGCAACTACATCGTGTATTTCCTTTCCCCCTATTTCAGTATTATATGCAAAAATAAATTAGATTTTGTGGCAAACGTGCTGGACTGGAAGTAGTCCTAGTGCTCTGAGGATGTCCAGAGGACCTCCACGAAATGATCCACCTACAAAGCTGTCATATATGCAGAGTTATACACATTGCAAGCCTGGCAGATGTTCCTTTACAGAGACAGAGCAGTACAGTATGGGAGAAAGAAGCACGATTTGTAGATGGGGAATTGTATATAGTTGAATTGCCAGCTCTTGGTGTCAAGATTCACTTCTGTTTAATGGATCTGGTTTTGCCGCCAGAATTTCCACATGTCTTTATAATGCACATAAATGGCCCAAGTATGTCCATTGCAATTACTCAGGTACATATGGTTGACCAAATTGGACTCTGTACAGGTAATAATGATAATTAATAGTTTTAATTTCAATTCTGTTTAGTGGACAAGATATAATATTTCAGTATGATGGGATTGTTCTATGTCACTCTGGTTCTTTTACATTTCTAAACTTCCCCAAGTTTGGTGGACTTGGTTCTGCCCTGAGCTTTCCCTTTCTACTGCAGAAAAAATGGTCCTGTAATTGTGCTGCTTTTAAGGGTTTTGGTTGGGTGGGGTTTTTGTTGTTATTAGTCTGTTGCTTGGGTTTTTTTGTAGAGGAAGAGGGCATATGCATACCAAAGTGTTGCATGTCTTATAACAATGTATTTAAGAATGAGGTTCATGCTGACATTAATCATGTATTCATCAGAACTGGCAGGGACAATGATGAAATTATCATTAGCTCTTCAGATCTCTGCCTTTTCCTTCCATCACTGCACCTCTTAGAGACACTCTCATGAGGGACCAGACAACTATTTACATTTTCTTTCTGTCTATTCACATGAAAGGGGGATCACATCTAGAGTAAAAGAGACAAATTTTTAATGTATTTCTTTCTGTACCTGCTTATACCACATTTTTAATCTGATTGATTGCATTTTAACCTGATCATATTCTGTATTTAAGTTTCCAACTTCTTTTCCCTTATTCAGGGTTTAATTAAGAAATAATTCCATGAAGAAATGGCTCTATCAAGCTTCAGAGCTGATTAATATACTGGGTTTTTTTAGTTTTGATTAAAAGAATTCAAGTATCTAGGGCCGGCCCTTCCTTTTTTATTGAAGGAAATGACAAAAGAGAATGGTGCCCTTGCTCTTTGATAACCTTTTCTGGAAGAGAAAATTTATTTGAAATTCCTATTGCTACCTGCTGTAATTTTCAAGTGCGCACCAACATTTTTTCTGAAATAATGTGTTTGAAGCTTTCCCTGGGTTTTTAGATTGCCACAGAGACTGAAACAAGCTGTAAGAAGGCAGATTCACATGGATGCCATGCTCTTTGTAATGCCCAGGTTACCTGGTGTGGCTTCTTATAAAGAATGATTATTTTGGGGAAACTACAGTTGAAATTATATTTTGCTCATTGCAAAACAACATGGAAGGAATATAAAAGCAGATTCAAAAGTAGATACTGAAAATTCACACCTACAGAAGTGGCCAGTCAGAATTTTATTTGGACATGAGTCAGGAAAGGTGACAGAGAACTTTTAGGTGACTCTCTGTGGGACCTACGCCGATAAGCTTGAATTCCATACAGCCACTGTCCATGCAGGGTGCATTGGGGTTAACACATCTTAAACCTTTGTGCTCTCCGTGGTTTCTTTGTTGTTTATTCTGACTAGTTTAAAGCTGTTTCAGTTTTGGAGAAAGCATGCAGAGTTATTCTTGTCCTCTCTCCTCTCTGTGTATATGCCATCCATTCAGGAACAGTGGAGAAGGAGTAAAGAACAAAGTTGTGGTTTGACATTCTGGAGATACAAGCCCAGTAATTTTTTCAGAGTTCAGCAAATAACTGGTCAGTGAAACTCCTCACTCCACAGAATATAACATCCTGAGTGATTAGACTATGTAAGATCATTAATTCCACTAATGAACTATGGCCCTTTCAGGATGATTTTCTGCTTTTCAGGCAGAAGCAACCCTAGATACTCCATGTAACAATTCAGAGAAAAAATTCAAAGACTTGAGTATAGCAGAATCAGAAAGAAACCAAATGATGATGGAGAAGTTGGAAAAAATAACTATATTTCTCAATGTCTGACTCGCTCCTGATTTTTTTTTTTCAAACAGAGTTGTTTCCTTAACCTCTGACACTGTGGTTACTTCTGTGGGCTATTTCATCAGAAATCAGTTGAAATAAAAGATGAATCCCTTTCCTGACAAATTCCAAAGCATGTGTCTCTCAGATATTATTCAGACTACTGGCAACAAAAAATGTAAACTATAAAGTATTCCTGATGTTTCTCTTTTACAGAAAGCTCTGGGAAACAAAACAGCTGGTATGATCTAGGCTGACTACAAATGAAACTGACGTGCATTCTTAAGAACACTCAGAATTAAAATGAAGCTGCAAAGAAAATGCAGACTTGGACTTGAACAAATGAAACCAACTACTTATCTATATAGTTGAAATTCTGAAAAACACAAACATTATGTAAGAGCTGACTTTCAATTTTCAGATGTGAAGGTGCTTAAAGCTCTTTTTATGCTACAGTTTATGCTGCAAAGGGTATGTAAGTCACCTCAAAACTTCTGGAAACTGCAGTTCGATACTTCTGAAGACTCTTTTTTTGGCTGAAACAGCATTATGCAAGCAACATGAGGAAGCCTTTTTCATTCCTCTTGAATGCCAAACAGAACAAGGTATTCAGGTTTGTATGGGAAAGACTGATGATGGGCAAAGCGTGAAGTCTTCTATTCCTCTATCTTTGTAACAGATAAGTTATTTGACACCTGGATGTAAAAAACCACATTTTTACTCTGCATTATCTCTGCCAGAATTTATTTAGGAATGATCAGTTTTTTCTACTTTTGGAGATAATGTTTCATATCTAGATAGACTAGTGTTACCCTTAGTGATTGCAACATCTTGGATTCTCTTGTGGGTAGAAGAAACAAAGTTTGAATTGCAGGTGGTACTGAACTTCCAAGGAGCCACACTGGCCTGCATGAAACTTCTGGCAACTGTGTGAATTATAGCCAAGCACATGGAGATCTGATGGCAACACCTCAGTTCACAGTCTGTCCTTTATGTTCCTATATTTTGAAATTTTTGAGTCTAATAAAAAGGAGTCAGAGGAACTGACTAATCAGTCTAAGATTTAATGCCCTAGTTCTTCATCTTAAACCTCAGCACACAAAACAGAAATCAGTGTCCCCAGCTTCAGGATCTGAGTTGCTATTTCTCCTACACCAGAGATGCAGAAGTCTCATCTTATTCTGCAAGTTTTATGCTTTCTTTAGGACCTTTCTGTCTCCTGTATGTTTCACATATTTTATTAACTACATAACACTTTCTATCTTTTTCATACATGTTTTTTCCTAGGATTGGCCAGCTCTCCTAGCCTAGTTCACAGCAAAGCCATTGAAAAAGTTGTCTTTTTTTTTTTCACAGAAAGGATCTGTGGAATATAGATCAAAATGTGGAATGTAGGTCAAAATGTGATTATGCAGTACAACAGACATTGAAAAGGGAAGAGTAGAAACAATTCTGTTAGATTAGCAATTTTTCTACTGTTAGACTTAATTTGAAGTTCACTTACAAGTGAATTCAATTTCAGTCCAAGTTCACTTTAAAAATGAAACCATTGGATTTAGTGCGACAAGCAGAAAGGAAGTGGCTTTAAACTCTTGCAAAGGAATTAATACTATGCATATTTCATTGCATAAGAGTATATGGTTTATCTCTCCTATGTGATTACTAGGGCTGGACTTGGCATAAAATCTATTCCCCGCACAAGTTCAAAACAAGCTTGGTTAACTGCTGGGGTGTTTTTCAGCCAAGTGCAGAAACCTAATTGCAGGCACACCACACTATAAGAAGTTGTTCTCATGATATCTCTTTGCAGGCAAAAGGAAATGAGCACTGGAAAACTCATAAGAAAGTCTGCTCATGTAACATTTCCACTCTGACTTCCAGACCAAAGAGGTTTGGACAAGTTTTGGTTAAAGACACTTATTTCTGGATGCTTATCTGAACTGAACAGTCTGAATTTTTTGAGGTCCAGTGTTGGTTGCTCTCCATTTGAAGAGCTAATGGCACTCCCATACATATAATCCACAAAAGCCTTTCATCCAAAATGCTTCCAGCTTGTTCTGTTGTGTTTCCAGTATGTGCTCATAAACCTGCAATGTTGAAACAAGCTGTCTTCTAGCACAAATAACCAATTGTATAGCTGTTTCTACCCCGGGCTCTTCTATGAATTTCTTCAGTTTATGCAGAAAGGAAGTATCTTTTGGGGATGCAGAGTTTTGGGGGTTTTTTATGAGATCCCAGGATACACCTGACTAAAGCATTAAGTGTTTTAATGTATGCTGTTTTCCTGCAATGGGTGAGAATATAATACCACCTCTAGAACATAGAGCTTGAAAAGGAACGCCTAAGAGAGCAACAGTTGCATTAAACGGTGTTTTTGTTACCTCTCTGATGTCTAAGTTTTTGATCACATGAAAGCCTCATGTAGCATTTTAGATGTGGAATTTCTAGATCTTCATCTCATCTCATCACATCATAAATCAGCTATGATTTTACTGTTCACCATTTCAAAAAGCTCTCTCATTATGGTCTTCACTAATTCCCCTTTCAAAATTCCTCGTCTTTGGTCTATCAGTCCAAAGATTTGTACTGCATCCTATTGGACTTTCTCTAGTTCTCCCAGATACTTCGGTAAGACCATCACCAAACTCAACCAAACTAATCTTAGAAAGGATCATCCTAACTCAGAGAACACAGCCAGGGCTCCTCAAAACCAGGATTTGCTCCTCGATCCATGGTACATTGAGCAAAAATTCATTAATAAGATGTTAATGATATTTTGGGTGTTGGCATTTTTTTTTTCTGACTATCTAATGTTGATTTAAAAATACACAAGTCCCTGGAACCCCAACAGTTCCTGGCGGTTTACCTGGCTGAACCTCACATTACACTATACCTGTCTGGTTGATTTGTTTCTTTTTTCTTTCAGTCCGGGTTGTATAAAAATAAATCTTCCCCATTTTAATTTTCTTCCCCAGCTTCTTCTCTGCCCTAGTTCCTCCTCTTAGTTGCAGCTTCACACTGTGGAAACTTGCAGTACTATGACTAACTGCGGAGAGAACAAGTCATAAATTAGTCACTAGCAAGGCAAGCATCTTTGCAGGCCCACAATGACTTAAAACACTAGGCTGGTTTCTGGCCCAAGGTCAAGCTCCTAGAGATCATTGGGTATATAGATCTAAAAAAGCGCTAATTAAAATTGTTGGCTCTTAACTGTCCACCTGTACAGAGTCTGGTTACACAGCATTCTAATGAGCCACCAGCAAAGGGAGCCAAGCAGCTGCTCATGAAGATGTTGCCTTTTCTACCCCTTTTTGCTGTGCCAGAAGGTAAACAGAGTATCATGAATTTTCTTTTTTAATCTTTGTGACCCAAGACATAAATTGCAGTGCATTACTCCTGCTTTTACTTAGAGCAAACCAGATTTTGTTACTAAAAATGTTCAAAACTCTTCAACCGAAAACACCTCATTGTATATCACTCCAGACAAGCATGAAAACAAGGCTAATAAAGCAAAAAACAGTTCCTTGCTCAATGAACTGTTCACAAACAGGCTCACATGCCTCTGACTAGCTCATGGTACAGGGCACACTGACACACACCACATGCTAGAGCTATCAGCTAAAATCCATGTGAGGCAGAAAGTCTAGGGCTGTTGACTCTCCAGTGTTCTTCCAGTGAGAGCACAGCTTTCAGCAGCTGTTATTGGACACGAAGCTGGTGTATTCCTTCCAAGGAAAGCTGTCTGTAGGCAGGCCCTGCTCAGTGCAGTAAACTCACTGCTGGTACACTAGGTAGCACACTAAGCTTCCACCATCTCCGCACCAGCTCAAACCAAGGATTGAAATTTGGTAATGCACGTGCAGGCAAATGGGAAGTAAAGGTGGGGAGGAATCCACAGCCTGGGTGATCAGATTCCCTGCTCAAGGACTCAGCTTTCTTCTCCTTGACCAGTGCCTCGCAGTCATAGCTGGTTCTTAGCTGGAGGGAAAATACCAGTTGTGTCAACTGACAATTTCTGTGGCAGCAGCAAGTACAAGAGGTCATTGAAAACTGAAAGTGAACACTTTTGTAGGTTATTATTAGTGGCTGAGAGATGGAAATATAATTCTCTGACAAACAGAAATTTTCTGACTTGGACTCTCTTTGAGAAAGCTATTCCTGAGCACTGCCATCATGCCACTCTTCATTACAGCACAGAAGAAAGCAAGAAGAGGATTTCTCAGGGAATGTTAGTAGTTTTTCAGCACTAAAAAATCAGTTCCTGCAGTATTTTCTCTGAAATGCAAAGGCACAGGCTGCCCAGCCCCACTTCCCTAGCAGGAAATTGACTCTCTTTTTCAGCTTAAGTACTCCCACTTCTTCTGTTCACTGATTGATTTTGTTTTGCTTGACTTGACAAGACCAGGTTGGACAAATCTGAATTATCTGTATGTTGCTGACTGGTTCAGCTGCAAATCCTGTAGTATGCTTGTCATTTAGTCTTGTAAATTACATTAATGAGGGCTGTAAATCCTAGCTCTGGGAGGACATAGCTGTATAATAAAAAACAATTCAAAGTTTTAAAAAAGCAAAGATGCCCCTAGAACACAGGCTATTCTTTAGATGAAATATATCCTGTCTTGGAATTTGTCCTGGATTTCTGCTGGTCAGTTTTCTAAAAATAAGTTACCTTCTTTAAAGAAAAAAAAAAAGCTTGCTCAAAAGGCAGAAGAATAGAAAGAAAACCATTTCACATGGATCTATGCAGTTTTATAAAAGTAGAAATATATGACAAACTGTTTTGCAAACATATCTTAAGAGTGGTCTAAAACTTTGTTCTAGTATATTTATCCACAGATTTAATGCATGAAAATAATGCTAACTACTAAGCAAAGAAAAAATAAATCTGTTTATGCTCTGTTTATGTCTAAATAAAATAAATAAGAAAATGAAAGAAATAGGGACTGTCAAGAAATCAATGAATAGAACCCCTAAGTTATTAGCAGAAAGAACCATGCTTAAAATGCAAGTCCTCTGACATTTAGTACTGCAAGTAACACAGGAGGTATTGAAGTGCATTACCAAAACTGGCTTCCTCTGATTTCAGTTTTTTCAGAGATATAGGAGAGTTGTTAAAAAGTGGTATAATGCTTACACCTTTTTACAAGTTCTCTTTACAAAGCATTTGGAATTCAATTAAATGTATTAAATGAACTGTCTGAGTCATATACTAAAAAGGGTAGGTCCCAGTTTATATTGAGGAGCCTAGCATAAAAACCAAAGTCAATAACATGATCTCAGATGGCAGAAATTTTGAAGACATTTGTCAACTGACTTAGTTTAGATAAGACAAGCACACTATATATATATTTCTCCCACAAAATAATATGCATATTTTATTATAACAGATCTATGAGTCAACAAAAATATTTTAAGAAAGATAAACAGCTAAAAAGAAATGTATTACCTGTCTGAAGTAAACATAAACAAGTACAAGTAACGTGCTATTTTTCTGAGACTAGTACTAAAAGATAGTTCATAAGATACGCATATTAATTTCTTGCAATATTAGAATTCTCTCTCTCTTCCTCATATTTCTGACATTCCCTGATATAAACATATAAAATGTCCATTTTCATGCTCTTGGTTTTTGATACAGCTTTTTAGCTTGCCCACAAGGACTAGAGTCTATAACTAATGCACACGCATTCACTGGTTTGACAGGGCCACAAGCATTTCACAAAGTCCAAGCTCCTTTTGAGTGCACATGATTTATTCACTCACTGAATGATGCTCTGTCATTTATTATCCAAGTGTAACTTGTTAGACTGAAATAGAGTTTTTCTTCCTTTCTTAGCTATTCTGCATCTGATCTGCAAGTTCTTTCTTTAGGTAAATATATCAGATGTCCTCTCACACCTCCAGCATTTTTTTTATGGACATCCCCCAAGAAACGTCAATGGCTGCAAAAATTCTTCAACTTTCTGCACCTCTGTGTAACACTAATAACCAGACAGTTTCCACAAGCTCTGCAAAGGTCTTGTTAACACTCTTCAGTGTCTGGACCAGGCTCACTCCATTAATCACATGGACCTCTACTGAGGAGTGCTGATGACCAGGGAATAATGGATTGCCAGTACTTCTCTAGTGTCCAGCAATTACTAAGTTCCCAAGTAAATTCCTGCCTATTCTGAGAATTACTCATTTCCTAAGGACCTTCCAACTCCCTTAGAAAAAAAGAGTCTGAAAATGTTTTTTGTCATAACATTTCCATGCAGAAGAATTATTCTCAAAATGCTTCTGCTTGAAGCTGTGGTATGGCTTTTACTGTACTTTGCAGGTTTTCAGAACGCCCTCTGTGAAAATGAGCAGGAGAAGGACGACTGACCAGTTACCAAACTGAGCAGATCACTACATATTAGAATATCTCGTTCTGTGAAGAATATTGCATATTAACCCAAATATATAGTCTCTGCTTGATAGTCCAGTATCCCAGGAATTTTAAGGTTTTATAATTTCCTTGAAGCAATTCAGTTTTAACTTGTCCCTCCATTACCTCATACAGATGTTTCAGCGTTCAGCACTCTGATGACACCAGCGAGCTGGAGGTGTCTCCTACAGTCTCAGAACATGCCCTTCTGTGTGGTTTACATTTAAACACATCATTTGCATCTCAAAAGGCAGATAACTGGATGCACAGGTTCAGGGCACAATGTCACAGAAGGAACTGACACACACAGGTCCAATACTTTTTCCCCATCAGCTCATGCTGACCTTAACATTGCATCTTGCTATCAGTGTAAGGCACCCAGAATATTTCAGCTACCACCATCTCTTAGGATCCACAAAATGCAATTAGTGACTCTAATAACACATTTTTTACTAAAAGAATGAGGTTCCACTCAATCTCCATCCTATATGTTTTCCCACAAGGTCTATACAAATAGCTGAAGTTGGTTGGATCCTACCCTGAATCAATCCAGCTTCATAACCCTGCTGGAAACTACTCAGCAAAGACAAAGGAAGGGTGGAAAGAGTGACAAAACACAAGAATGAGAAAAGTCCAGCTCATTTCACTGTCAAGAAACTGATAGATTTCTAAGCTGCTTGAAGCACTGCAATCTCAGTTATGTTTCAGAAATGGGTATGCCTTGCAAAAATTAGTAGCTATAAAGGATGGCATCAAAATGTGCTCAGCAGATGTTGCCACAAGTCTTGCTGACACATTTAAGTGCTTATTCCAAATGGGAATCACTGGCTGTGCAATTACCCTTCACAAGTTCTTTGTCTTTTAAGTATTAGTCTTCCATCTCCTTTGTAATCTGATTTAGTGACTTCCTAGAAATTTCTTTTTCCAAAGCCGTAGCAGTTTGTTTTGCCTCAATAACACACAACAGGTGTGTTCATCATGAACATTTTGAGGCCTCTTCAATGACACGGAAGCTTGGGTATTTCAGCTTCAAGCAAAATTCTGGCAACATCCAGAATTGAAAAATCAATGGGAATTTAGTCAGCTCTCAGAAGAGTGTGTTACAAATTATGGCCCAAGATTACACTAAATTGCCATTTAAAGAGATATAGCTGAATTTAAATGAATGAAAAACATTCTCTGTCCTATTCCTTCACTGCTTCTCACAAATGGATCTTTACCACAGATGTAAAGGTATGTTTCAACCCTGTCATGTTGCTTAGAAATGTTGTAAACTACAGAAAAGTAAATCACCAGAGCCATGTTCATACAAGCAATACTATCAAAGTATGACTAAAATTGTAGAAGTGCTATTTATGAGGAAATTGTAGCCCAAAGAAAGCAATGCTGCCAAGTTGCTCTAGCAGCCTATTTGTCTTAGTTTTTTTATCACTATCAGTTATTATCCTGGCTCATGTATGCAGGATTTCTCTCTTTGTAATTTTTGTTTGTTTGTTTGTTTTTGTTTTTGGTTTTTTGGGGTTTTTTTTTTTTTTTTTAATTATTATTATTACTATTTTTATTCCTTAACAAATACTTATAAAACAGTTGGATGAAATACTGGCTTCTGGCCATGAGGGCAAGTAAAGTAATTTCCTGGAATTACAGTAAAACCACTTATCTCATCTACCACCTATCATTATCAATTACTGTGTTACAAATCCTGGAACAAACAAAAGGCCAGGAATGTGGAAAACCAGGTTATAGGGCTCCTCAGACATTTTGCTGTGGCCTTTTCATTAAGTCCAAGCATAATTACAGGTATTAGGAACAAAGACAGCAACAGTAAATCTGATCAATGGAATTACATAATTAAATGGTCCATTGTAATTTGTGATGGCACCATCCAAGAAGCAGAGATTAAAATATGTTAGAGCAAAGTGGCTACCTTGGGTGGCTGACTGGGACACTGATCACCACATCTGCCATAAAATCATGTTGAATTTATCACCTACAGAGTATAGAAAAGGTCTATCCTTGGCTGGATGCTGTGGCAAAACTAATTTTTGCTGTAATTATAAATCCTCAAAGTTTAATCTTGTAGCTGTCCAACCTGGCAAGAATCCTGACTTTATCACTGTGATCATCTACCAGAAAGGTCAACAATTTTACTTTAATGACACACAGCTTAAGGAGCCAAAATCACATTTTTTATTCGCTTCTTCAAGGAGAAACCCGACAAAGATCAATAGGAATAATGACTGAACAAGGACTCATTTAAAATTTTAGTCTTTGGGCCAACGTCAATAATTTTAATAGTGGGCTAATTCAATCTCTGATGTAATTCCACCTATCTCAGTTGACAATTGGTCCTGTCTCAAATTGTACCAATCATTTTAAAAGCATTTAAGCAGTTATACGTTTGAAATATATACAGAAATCATCTAAGAAATTAATCCTGAAAGCTAAGTTTTTATGAGCTTAATGAACAAATGTTGCTCATAAACATCCATGCCTTTATACCAATACAGAGCTTCATGAGAAAAATCAGAAGGTTGCGTTAGATCCAAGGGAAAGTATGCCTGATAAAACCTACACTGAGATTTATGTGTTTCCAGAGAACACACTGAAAAAATCCAGAGAGATCTTTGCTTATTTTGACTTCTTGCCTGGTCTGAGGGCTTGTTAGACATCTAAAAGTTGAACTGAAATATTAGAAACCTCAGTGAACTTAGTCTGTTTTCAGCAAGGCAGGATTTGGGGCTTAGGCTCATTAAGGAATGTCAACCTGACGCTACAGTCAGTCTTAAGGAAATTGTTTGTCTGCTTTGAGGTTTAACTGGCCTCCCATAAATAAGTATCCTGGACATACAAATTCAGAAAAAAATAAAACAATGCATATAACAGATTATTTAAAAGATCAAAACACACATTCTCCCCATTGTTTAAAAGAAAGAAATAAATTTACAGGAAAAAAAAAAAGAAAAAAAGTGGTGGTGGTGGTGTCTGTATTACACATGCTTTTAAAAATCTCATCATGATATACCCAATACACACCTAGGGTTGTTTTGATAAGTGATAAAGATTGGCAAAATACCTTAGGTATTTTCAGGTCCACAGGACATGCAAGAAATAATTCAATGACCAACCCCAACAATTTTTTTTTGTTTGTTATGCTTTAGACTGAATGTGGCTTTTCTTTCCAGAGCAATCTTTTCCATTTTGGTCTGTTTTACTTTTCTATTTCAATGATGAGGAACGCATCAAGGGACAGATGAATTAATCTCCAATTCCATATGTGTACCTGTGAGTACTTCAGTGTGTTCAAGAAAAAAAAGCTTCCGTAACCACTGTCCTGACTGATAAAAGCACTTTTTTTCCACGGTTGTCCTAAAAGTACACCATAAATGCTCTCTTTCGTAATTCCTGAAGGCCCCGTGCTGGACACTGGAATTCCCATCTGTACAACGCACGCTTTCATCTGTGTGATCATCAACACATGTCGAGTATGTTTCTGAAAGTCTGTTTTAAAACTATGGCCATGGGACATCATGTGACCACTGAATCATTTTCTTCCAGCTGAGGGTACATTTTATCTTGCCAAACATTTTCATAGTTTGTGCAAGCAGTTCCTGAAGTCTGATTCAGCTGCTCATGATGTGGCCGTCTGCCTGTCTGAGTGCAGGGGAAGGTTTAGGATTTCATATTCCTCTCCACGCTCTGACTTTTAATCCTCTAAAATGTTTCCTGAGTGTTGAACATATGCCTGTTTGATTATTCCTGGCAAATGGTGTTTAGGAACAGTTTGTTGATTAATTCTAAGCCATGCCGTGATGGCCTTCAAAGAACACCTTAATAATTTTAAGTAAGCCATGAGGAAAATAACTTTTTCTTCATTCCAATATATATTCTGCAGCATTTTTCATTTTAATGAAAATAATATTTTCATGGTGTATTAAGAGAGATTTTCAGGGTATGTAATATTCTTATCTACAGCATATTTAGTAGGATTTATTGCATACGCCCTCCATTTAATGAGGTCAAATACACACAGCAAAGTCTGTTAACCAAACAAAATAAGTCAGGCAGCTGCAGACTTCGAGTAACTGAATCCGTGGAACCAAAAATCTGGTAGCAAATTACAGTTATCTGTAGATGTACACTGGGGATTTTAGGGCCAGTTCAACGCACATACAATATCTTTAGTCTACCAAAGCATTGATAACCAGGGAATTCGGTTAATAGTGAGCACCTTCAGCCAAATACTGCCATCACTCAACCTCTGCTTTTCCTACCAGCAGGTCAGAGTGCTTCTCACCACTTGGACAGTCAAGTGATTATACCACACTGAGACAAACTGGTAAATATCAGAAGGTACAGGCACATTAATAACCCTTTCAGAGCCACAAGGCTTTAGTTTTCACCTTATTTTGATTTCTTTTTCCTTGAGGATTCCCCTGGTTAGCCTTACATGTGGGTTGGGTTACTGAAAACTGTCTAATGTAACGTCTGATGTAAACTGTTTAGGATTATCAGTACCACAGCTAAGCTTAGGCATAGCAAAGGCTATCCTAAAAATGTAAACTTAAACTTCTTCTAGCATCAGAGACACAGAAGGCCTAACAAGTGAGCCAGCCCATTTCCCAATTTCATTTAAATGCTGTTTTTTTCTGTGCTGCAGCCCATCTAGTTTTAAACTCCCTTAAGTGACATGGCTTCCTCTGCTTCCTGCAGGAGACAATTCCATACTCTAACAGATCTCTTTTTAAGTGACAAATGTTTCCCCTGATACTCTGCATAATTTTTCCTTTTTAAATTTAATCCCATTAATGTAAATTATACTCCCTTTCCCTTAATTTGTATCATTGTTTTTCAAAGGAAACATAACAAAAGTTTTAATGAAAAGGAAGACTGCCTTATGCAAGCAGTAAGCATTCATGTTAGAGAGAAAATTTACTTTACTTCTATGAAGCAAGGGATTAATATGATGAAAAGCAAGACAGGACTGTAGCTCATACAATGGTGTGGTGAAAGAGAACTTCAGCAATAAAGTTGCAAGACCTTCACTAATTCCACTACCTATTATTCAGGTAGGCTATAAATCTGGTAAACTTTTTCCACTGGTGAACCTTACTCACTAATCAAGTTTGATTAGCAATTTATGTAAGGGCTCAGCTCCAAGGTCGTTGAAGTCAGTGGGATTCTTTCCATTAGTTTCACTGGGATCTGGATGATGCCTGTATCATACATGAAAACAACACTGCATTTGATAGTATGCTAATAGCATGAAAGTAAATAATGTGTGAATATCAAGAAGATAGGGTTTTTTTAAATATCTTTTACATATTTTACTTCTGTGAAAGTGTTTCTGATGAAATCACCTGCATCTTATATTTTTAGAGCAAGAAAGGTTTTCAAACCCTCTCAACTTTCACTCTAAAATTATTTAAACTGTGGCAGCATGCCAAGTGAAATATCATTTTCTTTGACAAAGTATTCATTTTCCATATGGTTTCAGCAACAAAGAGCTTTAACCTGTTTACAGTAGTTGTAAAAGCAGTAACATGAGTACCTCTCCTCAATGTTACTAGACCAATTTAAAATAAAGTTTCACAGTGCAAGTCTTATCACTTTCTTTCTTCTCCCTTTATAGTTATCTGGTCAGTTGAATTTCACAGAACAAGTTTTCCTGTGGGAGTATAGAGGAAAGTGCTAATGGCAGCTTCATTCCGTCTCTCTTGCCTGAAGTTCAGAGGTGTTAAAGGCACTCCAGCAAGAGCTCTTGACCAACCCTGCCCTCTGCCTCTCAGAGAGAGCAAGACTTGGTATTCTGAATGGTGGTCAGTTTTCATCCAAGCAAAACAGGCTGATGGACTGGCAAGGAGATAACATCTCACAGCTTTGCTCAGTGATGCATCCTAAACCTTCTGAGCCAGGCATAAACACACATATGTCCATATCTAATATATGGACTTCATCTCTTTGGCTCTCCTAGGAACTCTCTCTCCCCTTACCTACGTGAAGGCTGAACTCCCATGTTCGTGCTAAAACATTGCTGGCCCACTTAAAGCAAACAAAGTAGAGACAATGTTGCTTTTCTTTCCAGCCAGAAATGCTGGTTTTCTGCTTAAATGCATACCTTTGATGGTGGCTCACCGGCAAAACTTGCCTTAGGTAAAAGAAACAGAATTATGCAATTTTCAGCTAAAATAATTTTGCCCTTAAAGAGAGAGGGACACATATTTAATCCAATTTCCCAAGGAGAGTCCACTTGTGAAATTATGATTATTTTATTGGTCTAAGCTCATTTCTGTTAAAAAGAAAAAAAAAGAAATTTTGACTAGGACTTATATGAAGCTAGCAGGCAGCAATCTAATGGAGCCCTGTGGCCTGTACGGGCTCCCAACTGGGCTAACAGGTCAAATGTTCTTGGAATAACATATATTAAATTCACAAATTACATGCATAGATGTGTATATATTTAAAGATACAGATCTTAATAATACATGAAGTACAAACAGCCTGTATTATTTCTACATTTCCATATTCCAAGGTGAAAGAGGGCAGTGCTGTCTCCTTATCCCCCTGTCGATCTTAGAAGTCAGTCTTGCAGACTTGAAAGGAGTGCAGCTGAAAAACTTGGAACATGTCATATTTAATGGGACTGACTGAACTAACTGCTGTGAAAGTACACTGTCACAGCCTAATAAAACTGCATAGCCAGCAAGGCTATGCTCAGTACCGAAAAGTTCTCTTTGCACGTTGCAATTACGGTGCTGGGTCGCAGAGATGCAGTTCAACCCACAGGAGTGACACATGGATAGTACTAGCTAATAGATAAAGTTCAAGACATTGTATTTCTCCCAGTTAAGGGGTCCATGATGTTTTACTGTCAATGCAGATGAGATGTTTTCTCCTCATGCCATCACCCAGTGTGCAGAACATCGGAACCTCACCCAGCAAGCAGCTGGGAAGCAGCCCCTCGCCTGAAGCTTGTACAAAAGTATGTGCACAGTGTGGAAAAGACTAACAAAACTTTCACTTATTTTCCCCAGTCATGTGTTTTTTTCATCTCTTCAGTACTTGGGAAAGCTCTGATGCAGTTTTTAAGGCTCGACACTTCCTCCACTGGGCAGCAATTATTCTCAGTGCTTAGGAAACCCAGTTTTCTACACTGCTGTGGAAAGAAGAAGTTAATTTGTGTTTCTCATTAGACTTGAGTATGCAGTTAATTGTGTCTCAAAAGCAGAGGAGTCACTAGAAAAGATCTGTGCTGTTCTCTTAGCACTCAACTGTGTTTGAGAGACCAAAAGGCTCAGATGGAGCAGAGATTTCCCTCTATTAGAGGAATGATCTCCCTGGCATTTGTGATGCTGCTGGTGCTGAGAGAAGAGATAGGTACTGGGCTGAGGTTAGTTCAAGAATGTGTTGATCCACCATAGGTGAAACACTATTCACTAAAATCTGACTCCTGCCCTCTGCTCTTGGGGAATCCTGCTGCCAGTCATTAGTGAAGCTTTACCTCTTCCATTTAAAATTGAAGCCCAACCCAAAAGCTGGACACTACTTTCACTCCACATTGCCAGGGCTTCCCAGTTAAAACTGTTCCAAAGCTGCAAAGTTGGGATGTTTCTCTGCAGCAGATTTATAAGCCTCTTAAGTTCCTGCATGGACTATAACAACCTCATTTAAGCTGCAGGGTATCTTCACTGACATCAGCAAACTTGGCTCAATATCCTCCAATAGATGGGCAATTTGTTTTCATAATAAACAATACCACAAATCACAAGAAAAGCAGCATAGCTGCCAAAATGTCTTTAGCCCTTGCAAGAAAAAAACCAAACTCTGCTACAATCAAAGGATTTTGTTTTCATTTTGGTGAAGTGAAATGTTGCATTGTCTCAGAGGGTTTCTGTCTCTGATTCTATCAGTGTTTTGGCGTTAGGGACAGTAGAGACTGCCCTGCAGTGTGAGACTGCAGAAAGCCACCTTGGAACACGAAAAAAAAATTTAAGAAAGATTTCAAGCAAAACTGAATGTGAAAACTATGAGAAATACTTCATTCCCTTTATGAAGGATTGGCATTATTAAAACTACTTGCTTGCTTCCCCTTTCTCTGAGTTACTTTTACTGTTTTAACTTCTTACCCTCTATGGAGGAATGAAAAATGTTTCTTCTGAATAAGCATTAAATATAAAACAAATTTATGATGCACACAGCAGGCAAACTAAATAATGAATAGAAAACATGCTTGTTTAAATGAAAGTATGAGTATTACTTAGGTGGTGAAGCTCATGTACCTTGAAAACACCTCAGAGAGATGTTATTTAATGGTGAGGTATTTCTTCACTCTATATTCAAAGTAAATAGCACCCCTAAAGAGTTGCTATTCACCAAACATAGGAGGACTGGATTTGGATTCATTTCCATGTACATTTCCTCAGTCTCTTATATGCCCTCTTCTTAAGCAAGTGAAAGGGAACAGAGTACGCACTGTCTTGAGAAGTACAATTTGCTTTTCGAAAAGATCCCTCAATGCTAGCAGTGCCAAGCCCCCAGTACATCTTCTAGTTAAATTTGGTGACAGAACTTAGCAGAATTAATTATTCATTTTCACTTTGTTTCTGAAAAATAGCAAACAGCATAGCATATACACGCATTTTTAACTGCCAAGGATATATTATTTTACTTGTAGATTTTATTTCTATAGGCTTGGTTTGTTCTGAGACTCATAGAAAACCCTCAAGGACAATCAAGATGAAACTGTCACTGAGACAGTTCTCTTCTGAAATAAACAACATGTATCAGCCTACATATCACAACATTTTAAGTCTGTTTCAAATAATGTAGAAAACACAGATGAGTATTTTGAACTTGGTTCAGGAATCAGTTTGAGAGCTTGGAGTATAGAAGAAAGGTCTGATACAGTCTTGTTTCAGCAGAACTTCTCTCTCCTCTTCTAAAACTGCTCTTTCCTGGCTCCTAACAACCCATAGGCTATTATTATGGTGCAGGATGTCCTGCCTGTGGTTTCAGAGGAATGTGGGAAGGACATATTCCAAAGTGTCTGTGATGGTCAGGACAACTTTCTTTGAACTGAGACCTGGGCTGTCATTGCAGGCAGCTAATATGTTTCAGAAGCCATTTTTTCCTGTAAGATTTACTCAGAATGTCATGGTTTTGTTTGTTTTTTGGGTTTTTTTTCATTCATTAGAGAGGAGCCACAAAGCTGAAAGTATGAAAACATAATCTGAACACGTATTTTCTTTTGTTTCTGTCCTAACAATCACATCCCTGGCAGTCAAGGTAAAAAATAATGTGAAATCTTTGCACGTATTTAAAGAAAACTGGGTTATGTTCTGACTTCACACTTGACTAGGATTGGAGCCACTGCATTAGTGAGGATGCAGAAGCAGATTGCTCCTTTTGGAATGGAAAGCAAAAGCAGTAAATGCGTGTCTAAGGGAAAAATGGGAGAGCTGTTATTTGAAAACTGAAAAAGTTCATGTGCATATTAGAGGAAATTAAATGACATTTACTTGCACCCACACAAATTACTTCAGTGTCATGAGAAGATACTCAAGTTAGATTTAAACTAGAAAACTTTGATCACTGTAGATGATTCAGAGCAGTACAAAGACGCATTTTCTCAGTTTTTCTGTTTTCCCTGATGCCCCACTGACATAGATCTGCCCTGTACCATTCAAAGTCAGCTGCCCCAAACTTGTCCAGGTTGGACTGCACTTGCCTTTGTGTAAACTCTGATATGTCATAACACCAAAATTACTGCAGGCTTTTAGTTTACTTTCAGAAATGAAGAATCTTGCTTGAAACTTAAATCAGCCCAGTAAATTCCAGATGTCACCACAAAGTGGAATCAATGAATCTAGTCATTCATTTATGATATATAAAAGGAAAAACATGTTTTAAGAAAAGCAGACATGCAAAGAAAGTGAGAACTGCAGGACTGCACATCACAGACTGCAAAGGAGTACTATTTATAGCCTACTTTGAGATCAAGAATATAAATTAAGAAAGATAAGAAGCTAGCACTTCTTTAATTTGAGCAAAATGTTCAGCTGAGGAAGCAGGATAGACATAAGAGGGTTCCTTTTGAGCTATTAGCTGTTTGAATTGATTATTAAGAGACTGGAGGGATGGTATCACTGCAAGCATGTTTTTAATCACTAAACTCTCCCTGACCTCAATAGTGGCAAGATGAGGCTCCAAGATATAAGAGAAAATACCTGTAAGACTTGACCATGATTTGCACTGAGGCAAGGCCTTTCTAGTGTTTTCATGAGGATGTGAAGAAACACACAAAATACTTGTCTCTTTGCCTGTCACGGTGATACAAATGAAACTGGCCACTAAATACCATGATTTATAGTACATTACCCTAAAATGTAGTGGATTACTTTGAATAATTGGTAGATGCAGCCACTCCTTTCACTTTCCAAGCTGTTTGATATTATCATTCATTTTCCTGTTGAAGAACATCAGCTGAATTTTAAAACCAGTGTGGGGTGAAGTGAGGTTAAAGCTGCCCACTGGTTGTTCTTTCCACGTTCCTCCATTCAAGAATACAATAGCAGAGCTTTACACAATGGAACGCCTCTGGAAAGAGCAAGTGAGAAAAGCCTGGCTGGAGCTTACAGAACCACAGGGGGAATTTAGTTAATTATACGATATAGTCATTTATGTATTCTGTTTGGCGCTGTTCTGTAAAATAAACACTTCAGGAAGTTACCATTCTGAGCTTTAGATTTTTCCAAAAAGTGAACATTCTGTAGGTAAGGGGTCTGAAGCATACACAGTATTTGGTGACTCTTTAAAGTATTCTAACACCAAATGAAATGAAATGAAATGAAATGCAAATTTGGTCAGGAGAACAACGAACTTTGCACATGTTTCTACATAAGACTAAATGGTAATATGGAAGGTGGGGAATTTCAAGAAAAGTAAGATTAAGTTTACAGGGAAAAAAACAGACTTCCTTGTTAAAATCTCTATGGTAATAAGTGCATAGATTACAAAGACAGATTGTGTTTCACAGATCGCATTTTTTAATATCTAGGTACACTTAAAAGATATGTCTGGAACCTTGTTGTTGTATGTACCAACAACCAATTTGCACATACACAGAGCAACATGCACTGGAAAATGTGCAATACGTGATCAGGATGTGCTCCTGAATGTTACTTTGCTTTTTTATTTCCTATTTGCTAGTGGATTTTGTCACCTTTCTTTCCCTTTTTTTCCCCCCATAGATACTAATCACTCCAATATGGATGCTTCAAAAGAGACAAAAGAAATACGTCTAGTTAAAAGGACAGAGTATGTTTACAATAGCAAACAGATTAGATATATGTATACACACACATAAACAGGAACTCAAAAGAGCTTCACTACACACATGCAAAAGTGAATTTAGCTAATTGACTTTAGTAATGAGTTTGTACCAGGCATAATACAGTTTTCATTAGTTTCTATGCAACAAGTCCTGTTGCGTAGAGTTTTAATTAAAATATTTCAAAAATATTAATCACAATATTTCCAAAGATAATGTCATCAACATGCCGGTTTATTGATAATTTGATAAGGAAAATCACCCTGAGAACATTTGCTAGCAACAAACATTCCAACTTCTCCAGACTCCCCCCTCCCTAGGTGCTGATACTACATACATGTGCTGTTTGCCATAAACACATTAGCAAATACTCTCTATCTTATTTTAATTCCATCATAATACTGAATATCTTCTCACTATGAACACTTGACATAATAAGTAATTGCTGCAATTCTCTCTTTTGTAAGTGAATGACAGAACTTGTAAATTAAGCGGCTCTACAGAACTATTTCACAACACTTGTAACATCTAGTTTATTAGTTTCAAAAGCAAGAACTGGACATAACATTCTTGTCCAAGAACTGCAGATTTCACCACAGAAAACTCAAGGTAAGATTTTTGTGTAAAGCTGAGTTTACAGTACTGAAGCATTTTTACTGGAAAAAACCACAAACCATGATTTTAGCAGCCTGGTAATCTAAACTCAGCTATTAATGCATCTGTTCTTAAAGCAGCCTTTAAAACTGAAGTAATTTACCGCAAAACAACATAATGCAGAAGCAGATAGTTCTGTAATTGTCACAGATATGTAAGAGTCAGATTTTTCTTCCTTTATAAATTTCAGGATTACGAATATTTTCTTACTCTGCAACAAAGTAAGAAATTCTCTATGTTTCTCTTGAATTTAAACTGGGAAAAGTTCTTTAGGGTCGTGCAAACTTTTTTGGGTGGTGACACGTAAGCATAATCAGTCCCTAAGTAAAAATCTTTCCGAAAAACATGTCTCTTTCAATGAAATTACATTTTTTGATGAGCTTGAATTTATATATAGTTCCATGCTAGGTTTTTTTCCTGTTAATATTTATCTTTTATCACTTTGACCAAATAAATTTAATATATAAGGTAACCTCCCTCACATATTTTATGCAAGTTATCGCATAGCACTTAACCAACTTTTAAGCATGGCCATGGCAAAATAAATTAATATTTTAACCTGACAAGTTATGGTTTCAGAGAGGTAATATTTTTGTTTCATGGATAACTCTAAAGCTCTGGTTTAAATAAAAGGGAAGTATTTATTGATTCCCAGCCTTTTGAACCCAAGAGATTTTACGAGTTAGCTGTGTAATTCTAATGAAAGCTGTCTTAAAGCTGGGTGTTTAAGGTCAGCACTTTAAAGTAAGCACCCCAATAGAGCAGCTTTGCTGGCTGGCATTCTAATCCACCTCTTGCTACCTGTGTCCTGCTGGCAGAGCAAAGAAAGGCTCAAACTGCAACTATGGGCAAGACACATTTTGAAACACTTCTATTGACTTCCAGTCTAGAATCAAGGTACATTAAGCAGCTATTCAGAGCTGACTTCATCCTGACAAGACTGCTTCGAAAAGAAACGGCAAACCAAATTATGGGCTGGGAGAAGAAGTTGAGTTACTGTACAATCCATGCCCATGTTTGATTGGTCTGTGGCTACAACCACCTCACAACCACCTTATTAGAAAGCATATTTCCTAAAATATTCTTTTAAATCAAAGGAAGATACTAAATATGCCGCTAATATAAATACTATAAAATGAGATACCAGTAAGAACTCTGCTTTATAAATCAGAGATTATGTGCTTTCAGTTCCCCTGAGGAACAGAAACAATCACAAGGATGATGTACCCACAAGTAAAGGCTGTCCTGTGCCAAGAATTTTAATCGACAAGCAGTTATGTCAAGACAGCAAGAGACAGCTGTGTAAGCTAAAAAAAAGAGAGATCATTTTAATGGAAAAATAGCATGGAGTCATTCAGCAATTGCAGCATTATTTTGTAGGTTGACACACCAGTCAGTAATGGGGTTTGGGCAGGGGAGGTAGAGCCCACAGTTGTTTGAGAGCTTCTGTAATTTATTTTCAGTTAAGCATGCACCCTTTCACATGCGTTGCTGAAAGAAGTTAAATGATCAAGAACCGTTTGGAGTACTGGTCCCCTTTCCTGAACTGGGCACTGAGACATAACCTTGAAAACGCCATTGCCCACTTCACTTGCAGGCAGATACATTTGGAAGTCTTAGACTTGCTAACAGAAGACAGGGAAATCTAACCTCCAGAAAGAATTTGTTCTATGATCCAGCTAGATAATTTATAAATGACTAACACACAAATGCCCAGACACCTCATTCAACAAGACAGGCAAAATGTGCAATCAGGTCCCTGGAAAACAACTGTTGTTCTAATCTGAATCACAATAAAACCAGTAAGGTGAAGCTGTCAAAGATGCTCTTTCATATAGTCATAACTGGGTTGCCTCCAGCAAGGCACTGGCTCTCTATCTTCCACTGCTTTTGAGGTATCACTCTGTCAGGACAGCACAGGACATTACACCCGTGTGTTTTGCTTTAAACACTGCCACATGGTCACAAGCACACAAAATAAAACAATGAACTTTAGAGCAAGTTCCTGGCAACTCGGTAAAACAACACAACACTGAAATGCTTTTGTCTTTAAAATAAAGCAATTCGCATAGCTTTGCTCGCTGCCATGTGTTTTCATTCACATCTTCTGAAGCCAGTAAGTTCTCCTTGCTGTGGAGGGGAACAATATCCCTGACAGACAAACTGCACTTGGACACCTTCTAATATCCCACACAGCCACGCTGCTGTGGGAACAGCAGGTTCATTCCAGCTGTTGGAACTCAAGGCCTGAGAAACAATGATCAGCAATAGGATGGAGACTTCTCTCACATGCATGAAAATGCTGTCCATCCTCTCATGATTTTTTTCTGAGCAATTAGGAAACTTACACACTTTTGCAAGAGATAATTGAAAATTAATGGGTACTTGCCCTATGTGTAGCCTAATTGCTGATCTGCAAGTAAAATCCACTTTCCTGAAGCAAGAGACACTTGATTTAACGTCTTTGGGGAACTGAGTAATTGGTGAGTTTGTTCTGGCCTACTACATCTTGTCTTCAGGCAGCACTATCCCTGATACAAGCCCTTAACTTGTCCCTCTGTACACAGATTTAACTGGTGTAGAAGCAGAATACCCTTGAGGAATCTGTTATTTATCCTGTTGTGAAAAACAGGTATTAATTTCAACATATTTCATTGTAATTCTGCATCTGACCATACATCTTAGTTTGCTTTTAAGTGGTTATCAGCTGCCTGCCTCCTCTCCCTTTCCTAAGCATGGCAAGAAAGACATAGTATCATCACAATTCATTTTTCAAGCCTTGACATCTGTTTATGACTGCTGCTAGAGTGGAAAAGTGGGAATTCTCTTAAATTTCAAAGATAGGATCTGCTGCATCCAAATATCTGACTAAAGGACACTGTTTTATACCCAAGGACAGCACATGTGGACTGCTTCATGCAGCTCTGATTTAACACAGAGCAACACTAACACTACCAAAACACAGCATCTGAATGACCTCTGTGTTGCCAGCTTTAAAGCCTGATGTTACGGCCTGATTGTGTAATTTAGGAGCCTAGAAATCATCTGCAACTCAGGGAAGCAAAGCTTCTTTCTCAAAGCCAAATACAAACAACAAAACAGAGACACAAGAGCATTTTGTGTATTTTTTTTCTCCTCTCCCCTTATGCTGGATATCTTGTTAATGGCATTTCTGTTTCAGCTTCTATATTGACTGAAACGAAACACAGGAATCTTAAAGTGAAAATTAATTTTCTATGGTGGCTACAGGCATAGCTTTTCTTATGCAAGTTACTGGTACCTCTGCCAAGCAGCATGTTTTTCTCCTTCTGGTTTAGCTTTGTTTACCATGTGTGGGTGTGCAGAACATTTTGTTGCAGCAACTATATCTCTTTTCCTCTATCTAAAGGAAATTCAGAATCTGAGTTTATATATTTCTGCAGCTCCAAAAAACTCCTGGGCAACACTACTGGAACAATGACTGTGAGGGAAATTCAGAACTTAGCCAGTATGTGTTTAGGGTGATGCCTTTAAGTGGCTACCTGAAAACAGAGGCTAGACAAGATTAAGAGAATAAATGCAGGTATTCATTTGAAGGGCCTTCAGAGGTACACCTTGGGAGTCAAAAGCCTCCGAGGGGCTCCCCCCAAGATGAACACTGGGTCACAGGTTCTTCACACTTTTATAAGTTTGGTCCGTTTGCATATCAGGGGTAATTCTCCGATTATAATTTCAGGTAATCATGTAATTACCCCAAGTTTGCTCCCCCTGTCCAGAGGCTCAGTTTACATATTTCAGGGCCTGGGACAACAAGGTGTCCTTGAAGTGCAAACCTAGAGAGGATTTGTTCTGTCTAACCAGCATGAGACGACAGTAGCTAACAGGCTGTATGAAGTTTCACAGCTACACACTAAGCAGTACAGGATCTGAAAAATATTAAAGTTAAGACCTAAGGCATCAAGAGCAACAGCATTCAAATTTATAAATGTATCTTCAATGTTCGTTGGCCCTTTGTTCAGGTCAGGACGACTTTCAGATATGCTGAGCTGCTACATTAGTTTGATCACTTGAGAAAAGGAAGAAAAATACTGAAAAATCAGAAACTTACCATGACTTCAAATCTGATCTTTCCACAGACTTGAAAAGCTGATTCCTTAATTTACTATCAGAGGTGTTACCAAGCTTACATAACAGCATCTGGGTATCAAAACCTCAATGATGGGCACAAAGAGTCTACTTAAGTGCTGTCTTCAATTAAGACAACACAGAAACAGTGATTCATAAATCTGGTTTTGATTTGAAAGCAATTTTGAATCTCTACAACTTATTTCGTATATAAATACTTAAATTTGATCCTTCTCCTATGTGGCTTCTTGTAAAGAATAACAGTATTTGGAAAAATTATGGAATACAGCCCATTTTCCAGCCAGTGAAAGATCACTGTGCTTCGGCATGCTACACTGGGCTTCGCTCAGAATCACTTTAAAAGCACAAAACAATCTATATTTTCTATAAGTAGGCCATTCCACAGCCAATTTTACCACACTGTAAGGATCTCACGTGTGTGTATCTTCAATGCCCCTTTACTCTCTATTTAGCTCTACCTCATCTTTTTGTCTACGTTTACAGCAAAATAATTTGACCTTGGCCCAGGATAATTGCAACTAAATCGAGCCAACAGAGCCATACCAGTTGATGGAAAGATCTCTCCCAGGTGTTTAAGCACTAAAATTTTCACTATCTTAAGTCATACTAAATTGCATACATTTAGCCTTTTAGAGTTCAGAAATAAAACCATGACATAGTTCAACCCCTTCCGGTGCAGCAGTATCTTTACTGTAGGATATTGCCCAGAAGCCCAGTTCTGGCTCCCCACAGTGATTTTTGCTTTTACAATGATACCACTTTTCATAACCAGCTGTGTAAGTCTCTTCATATCTATACTGTTTGACAAATTCACGTCCATCTGGTGTACACTGACATAACCTGATGTCTTTTAGTATTGTGTTTTCCCCAAAATAATTTTTCTGCAGAGAACAAAATGCCTCAGGATAGTTTCTTGGTTCTCAGGACTTGTTTGCTCACTTGTTTTATAAAAGAATAAGCCAGTTCTTTCCAAGCTTTCCTTTTTACCATGACATCTTTTCTTACATCATTGTCTAGACTGAGATTCAGATTTGTAGGACTTTTGGGGCTGTTTATTTACCAAGTGGCTTAGTCCTATTTCCAAGTCAGTAACAAAGATAACAAGTGCAACAAGTCCTTGCACTTACTACTTTCACTTGCCATTCTCTAAACATATTAAACACTGTTTAAATTCTCATTTTCATCATTTTGCCTTTTGCCTAGGCTTCATCCTGCCTATATTTTGATCTGAATAAAGTGGAATTAACTTTTTGCATACACTGTCATGAAGTAGTTTCCAATGAAGTACCAAAGCTGTGTATTTCCAGCACATTGCTCTCAGTCATTATGTAAAAAGGCATTGTTTTCCAATTTCTCCCCATCCCTGGCACCACCCAAAGAAGTCCGTTCTCCAGCAATTTGGCTCAATGCAAGGAAGCACAAACAGTAATGGTGGAAAAACTGAGCAGTGGCTGTGGTAAGGAGAGGATGAGACCATCCCTTTCAGCAGGAGCATGGATCAAAGTGATCATGCAGCTGGTAGGGGTACGGTTCCTACTGAAATAAATTTGAAAAATCAAAACCAAAAGAGTGTTCTTTCTTTTGCTTGTTTTTACACTGCATATGAAGCTTTTCAGTGACTGAAGGGTTTACCATGGCAAAAAATTCCCATGAGTATTGTAGCACTGGATCAGGCTGATGGCCCTTTTAGAACACCATGTCTGCATGGCACTGATATAAAACCAAGTCTAAACTCAGAGCCTTACTTATGGAAAAAAATGGTCATAAAAGCTGGTTTCTTACATGTCTTCATTCAAACTGACTAAAGATAAGATTAACCCCTTAGCCAAGCTGCTCTCCCACTCCTGCACAAACTTTCTCGCCAGTATTTATGATGGCATAAATACCTTAGTGGCAACTCTGTGAAAAGCATCTCTGGTTTTGATTAATATTAGCTTAACTGTAGCTTCTTCTAAGGAGTTAAAATTGGGAATTAAAGCCCTACAAAAAGACAGAATTCATGGATCGTGTTCTCCACAGACAAAGCACGTGAGAGTTCATATGCCAGAGAAATTTCTACATTTTCAAATGTAATTGGAATTGAGCAAAGCAAAGTGTTATATTCGCAGGCGTATGTCTCCAAGGCCTTCATAAAGTTAAGTCCTTTAAAAAAGAGTAAAATATTTACAGAAATAAGAGATCTATCTTGTGCTTGATCTAGTTTGTATTTTTCAGTCTATCACACCGCAGATTATCACATGCTGCTATTGATTATTTCATGTAGATCACAACACCAGCTGAGAGAAATTCTTCTCTGTAAGAAACCTGACGAAAGTAGGAAACAAAAGAGGTATTTTAAGTGGAAGCAGATGTCTTAAATTTCTTAGTAAGGCTGGTTCTTGGTTCATCTGCTCAGTTAAAAGGTTAGGAAATAGCAAGGGGGCCTGAAAAATGTAGGAATTAATTTTAGATGGATTGTCATTATTTCTTTGACTTTTCTGGAGCAGCTCTCAGACCTCTGAGTTTCATTCTCACTTAATTCCACTCTTGGACCAATACATCGCATTCTTCATTATTAATAACAACATTATTCTTACTATGTTAAAGACAGCTTAAAAAGTGTTACAGAATTAATTTTTTCAATATCCATTTCAAGCTCAGTTTTGAGAAACAGTAGTCATCTTTCCTTGTAAAAATCTTTACTAAACTAAACAGAGAATAATATCTCTTTCGCAGAGAGGTTTCTTATAGCAAGCGTGGGAGCACACACCAAATCAGTTTTCCACAGAAGATTATTTCTTGAAACAAAATTTTCTGCATGATGAACAACATCTTCTCTCCTTTTGTACTTTGGTTACCTTATACATACATCATCAATGTACTTCTGGGGCTGAACTGGGCAAAATGAAATATTTCTGATATTTCTACATTATAGATGTTTCTACTTGAATTTTATGTCTCTCAGCTGAGCTGAATTTCAGTTCAGAATAAAGTTAGCATCAACTTATATCTTCCCATGGAGAAGTTTTTTGGTTTGTTTGACAAATTCTTCTGAAAATTAGTAATATCATCATCCAACCAAACAAATGGAAGATGTAAAATCCTATGAACATGTATGAAAATGGCAATTTTCCCCCCTGTTTCCAGTTTAACTTAAACAGGTTAAATTTCATGAGCACAATGAAAGGCACTTCACTACCAAATATCAGTGTGTATCTCCAAACCACAGAAGACACATACCTACTCAAAAAAACAAATTAAGAAAATAAACACTCTCCCACACCACCTACTCTCCACCAACCTTTTTTCTTGGAAATGAATGTAGAAACTTAAAATTTTTGCAGAAACTTAAAAAAAAGAGTAAATCTAATGTGATGAAGGAACCGTCTATGGAAAAATTCATCTTATATTACTAAGATGAGCTGACTGGGAACAAGTGAAAGCAGAGTGCTAAGGGCAGAAAGCATGAGGCAGTGCTCACAGTCCCTCACATGCCTGCTCCCTTTTCCTGTGTTTTCCAGCATTCCAGCAGCCTGAGGAGGTCAGTACCTTCACACTCTCCTGCTGGGACAACGTCACCATCTGCTTTGTGGGGAACAGGAGATCAAGCCTGGTGCTGGCCTCGCGATCCTACTTTGCTGCCTGACATCACTCACTCAAGCATCTGTTTCAGGAAGTCAGAGGAGGAACATAAAGCAAGAAATTCTTCAACTTATTTTCCAGAGAAATCAAAGAACATTTTCGTAAGAGAAGTCTGGAGAGTGTATTTTGGAGTTGGAGAATATTTGGAGTACATTTGCAAGTTTAAAGAGCCTTGACACTGGAAACAGTGAAATAATTTTTGTTGCTTTCCTGATTCTTCCACTGCTTACAGAAACCAGCCATTAGACAATTTTTGTAAATAAGCAGGGTTGCATTAAAGAAATTAAACCTTATTACAAATTTTTCCTCCTTTCAGGGAAAACAACAGGACCTGCTGGAAAAGCTGCCTGGGTAAAACTGGAAAGCAGTGAAGTGTTTTGATTAAAAGGCCTTTGATTTACAAAACCCAAAGCCAAAACACTGAAAAAATGGAACTAACTTCAAGATTTCAGCATGTGCTGATTAAAATGCAAAAAACAAGTCTCTGGAAAGTTCTTATTGAGAGAGGGGAAAAAGTGTGTTTTAAATATACTGTTATGTTCAATAAGGAGTTAAGGTGAAATATACAACCCTTATTATTACGTGAAGAGTAATACCAGAAAACTACCAAAAAAGGTCTCTGTAAGATGCTGCTGAGCCTGGGCCCAGCTTGTGATGTTCTAATTACAGTAATTATTCTGTCTTTTTACTCAGGGGTTGCGCAAAATGTTTCTAAAGCATTCATCAGAAGAGGAGCAGAGACACTGTCCCATGCCTGCTACGGAGAGACTCATTTTATATTTCTGCTGAGATCACTCATACATTTTGCATGTTTCCAATGAATAATTATGTGAAATTACATAAAAACTGTGTACTGTGAGTGCCCAATAGTCAAAATATAAAACAGCTCCCCTTCCGTAATCACACCATTGTCCTAAATATCCTTATTTAATTCGATATTGACAAGACGCAGACTCTTGGAATGTGTGGGGAGGCCCATCTCTTGACCCTTTTCATCCTGAAACATCCCCAACTATCATTATAACCCTGTTTCCACTGCACAGGCCCAACATATCTTAAGCATCTGCATAAATAAAAAACCACTCCCCACATTTTGGAACTAATTTAGACATTACTTTACAATATACATTTTATTTTTTACCAAGAGCTCGCCACATAAATATAGTTATAATGTTCCAGTCATGACTGCAACTTACCACCAAAAATTTGAGAGTTATATTTACATTTTCCATAGCCCAAAATGGTTTAAGTGTAGAATATTATATTGATTATGTACCCATTGCTGGGTATTTGTTTTGTTTAAATCCCTTAAAATATGAATATTTATCTAAACTGGATGTGTGCTTTTCATTTTGTATCTTCAATAATGTCTCATATTGCAGTTAAAACAGCCACTCCAACTTATTTGACAATTATAATTAATCTTTATATACTATTTTGCCCATTAGTTAACAAAATACTGCAGAGCTCTCTCTGAAATGCACACCCATTCATGATCTATTCTTCTTATATTCATTTATTTTGTTAGAAAACATAAGCTGGGTGAAATTAAAGGAGGAAAAGACAGTTTTAATTAATGTCTTCTTCAGAAAAAAGTTCCTAAAGTTGCTGAAGTGATCTGTTTTGACAGTTTCAAAACAAAATAATCCCTTTTGTATGTTTGGAATGATTTTTTAATTTGAAATTTAAGACCCCAAAAATATTGTGTCCAATGAAAATGAAATGTTTGAAAGGTAAAACATTTTTTCAGCAAAACATTTTGCTGGCTTACTGAAATTGTACACTCTTGTGCTGATTTGAAACCTAATACAGATTTAAAAACTATTTTAATACATCTAGATATATACAGATATATAAAGATATATCTCTCAGTACACATATAGAGAGATATGAACACATATGCAAATGCAAACTAAAATGGAGAAATAAATATAAATATATAAATGAGCACACATTTATGCCCACAGGAGTCATCTTTGAAATCTGTTATTGTGCTGTTTGAGACTAAGGCTGGCCATCAAACAGAATCTTAAAAATTTACATGCTTCCAGCACTCAGGTGCAACAATAAACTGCCAAATCAGTTGGGTGCTACCTTAAAAAAAAAAATCTATCAATAAATGTTTTTTGTCGAAGGACGAAAGGAAATAAAGGGAATTTAAAGCTTTAAAAGGAATTCAAAGCAGACTCCCAGTATCCATCTCTGAGTTTACATTAAAATCTCAAGATGTGTTTAGGCCTCTGAAAGCGGTTTGGCTATAAATACAGACTTTTAGAGCAGCAGCCTAAAACTTCAAGGAGTGCTGCTGGTATAAGAAATAGCTGACAGATACTTTATAGAGAAACTCTGAAGTGCTGTAAGTTAGTTGATAAAGACTGTCTTTAGGAGAAAGCAGAGAAAGGTGCTGAGCAGAAGATTTAGGGCTTTTGCCAAACGGCTTGAAAAACTTGAAAAACTTCTTACTTCTAAATGTAATTAAAATTTTTTAAAACTGTGTTTTACTCCTGAATTTACTCAGCACTCTTTAAACATGCAACTGATAGCATTATCCTCACTGTACAGTTTAGTACTAGGCTTATATTATCCCAGTTTAGATATTTCACACAGCTGGAAGTTGTCAGCACAAGGAATAGGAACAAGGGCACTGCAAACAGTCTCCTGCAAGTACATGCATGCTGGCACCCTTTCAGGTTTATTTGTTTTTAAGGTTGTGCTGAGGATTCTAGGCTTTGATTCTATCATTTGTCCTGGTTTTGTCCAATTGACTGACAGTGGATGATTCAGCTTTCAAACATACTGCCTTCAAAAGAAATAATACTACATTTATCTTTGTATTAATATTGGTATGCACTGAAACCCTCCACATGCACATCTCCCCCAGTGCCTGACATGAGTTTTTTAAAACAAGTAAAACTGAATAGAACCTGATCTAACACTGGTTGGGGGTAGGAGGGGTGGGAAGAAGCAGAAAATAATTGCTATAAAAATATTTCCTGAAAATCATTCCTTGCAATTTTCATTTCCTTGTTCTAATGTACAGATGTGACTGGCCTAGAACACCAAGACACTCCACCACCATCCAAAAAATTTAAGTTTGGATTCAATTGTTAACATCAAATTTGAAATTTGAAATGTGTGTATGATAGTTCTTATCCAAACATAACCTCAAAACTGGGAACATCTAAACATAAAATCAAAAGAAAATTAAAATTCCTGCTTCTACACTGCTCTGCAATAGAAAAGCCTGTAAGTAAAAAAAAGTTGGGAAAATTCTTCCACAGGCAAGAAGCCTGCAGCTTTTTGTAGCAATCACCTAGTGAGAGTTTTGCAAATTAATATTGATTCAGGGATTCATGTTTGTGCAATTTGCATTTGGTCGCATGCAACAGTAAAGCGTTCATGGACTTTATTCTTCTATAGAGAGAGGTCTCTTCCTACTGTTTTGGTACAAAATCAGAACATTCATGTAAATCACACACAGTCAAACACAGGTCTGCAGGAAATTCTGACATTTGACTTTCTACTGTTCATTCAAAACTATGAGACAGACCTTTCCTTACAGCTACTTCGCAGTCAGAAAAAGACAAATCAGTTTTTCTCATGTCTGGCTAAGCAATCACCAAACCACAAAGTGTAAGTCTAAAATATTCAGGCTTTAATCTCGACTAATTGACCACTGTTCATCTACCCATGCATCTTAATGAAGTGCTCTATTCCTCATCTCTTATCAGCTTCTGCACTAAGACAAGAACAGCACCTATTTCACCAACAGCTGCGAGGAGTTCCACGTTCTGGCCCTGGGAGACACCAGAAGGATGCGTCCCAGACAAAAAGTATCCCAGGACATTCAGTGGTGCTGACTTCAGAGAAAAATCAAATCAAAATCCAAGAAGCACTCCTCAAGCACCATGCTTTGCTAGGAATTCATCAAATCCAAGTGTTTCATATACAGTTATTGAGGTTTAAGGAATAAGCGTTCAGCTTTAATGGCACTGGAAAGTTTCTAACTTACTCCAATATGCTAGTTTTAATTTTAATGCTCTTTCCTCCTGGTAGAATAGTTAAAAGTTATAAGGGTTTTGTGGGTTTTTTACCTAACAAACTCTGAGAAAGTAAAAATACTATTTTATAGCATGTTATTGAAACAGTTTTATGCCAAGCACTTAATAATTCTTATGTCAGTGCTTGATATGGAAGCAGAAGACAACACTGTCCCATTTTCTTACACCTCTATAGAATCAGGTGTAGAAAGTTCTTCTGCGAACAAACCACTTTCTATTTATGCTTTGTCCCATCATCCGTCTAATACCTGTCTTTTTCCCATCTTCCCTGCCTATCAGGCAGCAATGAAATATATGCCTGTGTCATAATCACTCATACCATCCTTGCTCAAATACTGGCTTTTTTTTCCCCATTTCCCTGGAAATGTCAAAATATGGGACTGTTCTACGGTTCTTTTACTGAATGAAAAGTAACAACATTCTCCATTAGCTACCGCAACTAATATTTAGATCAGGAAGAAAGATTCCTGCCTAAAATTTACATGCAAACCTGCACAGGCCAGAACAGGATGTTTTAGGACATGATTTTGTTTGTTCTTCATTTTAATAGTAAGCCGCAATGTACTCATTAAAAATTGGCAAGAACACATACAGATAAATTAAAAAAGAAAAAAGTTCTGGCTTAAATGAGATTTGTGTCGTGGCAAAAAAAAAAACTTAAAAAAAAATAGTAGATGCAGAGGACAACTCAGGCCTATTTTCCAATGCAAAGAATAGAACCCTGTGTAGAAACCGAGGGAAAAAAGCTACAGCTTTACAAGAAGAGAAAAAAGTTAAATTTTACAATAGAAAAAGCAAACCTAATTGCAGTCAGAAACCATAATTACACTTTTTTTTGTAGAAAAAAATGGTTACATTGTCAAAATTGTACATGGCTGTGTATGGCTATAACTGTATTGATTTAATTTGATCTTTCTTCGTTAGGTTACAGAGTTGAAACTTCATTTCATCACATTCAGGGGTGTTGGATAATATTTTCTTTTTCAAAATTGAAGGCATAGAACTAAAAATATAGCTGTGACTGAAAAGGAGGGAAGGTCTGTCCATGTTTGCACGGATGTTGATGTAGCAATCCTGCTCTAAGCACACAAGAGATATCCAAAGGTTGTAGCAAAGACTCTGTAACTGCCTCTGATGCAGTGGGAAAAACAGGAAAGCTTTTGGTATTAGTTCATCTTTCCTGTCCATAAGCCCCAAAAGTTTGTCTTTCTATCCCCTGATGTCAGGCTTATGTGCTTAGAAGTATAACTGCTTTCCTTTAGTGTAACAGTAAAATAAAATATGTGTCTACCCACAAACCCCAACTTTCAATTTTTCCCATTTTCCTTGTGTATGGAACATTTTTGAGAGCACTTCAAATAATACTGTGAACTTATTTCACCTTCATAGAGGTATTTTACCTTTCAACTCACTCTCTGAATGTGCTCAGGACCTTGTTTAATTAACTTCACGAAAGGCTCTATGATTCATAAAAGTAAAATTGTTTTCATACTAATGTTTCCTCGTTCACTGTTGTTCTCTTCCTGCTTCCTTTATGTCTGACCCCAGACAGTCTCATTTGGCAATCCCAAAGCAGAATAGATTTGTTTTTCTAAAGCCATGGGCAGAGCTAATGGTACTCAGATTCCCATGAAATGGGTGTTACAGAAATTGAATAAATAGCACCTGATTTCCACTGACCAAAGACAGGACCATTAGGCTGAAAAGAGAAAAAAACTCCATAAACCTCTAAAAAAAAGCTTTTTAGATACCTTTAGAACAGTGGGAACTAGACAAGAATGTAATAATATATCTTCCAGTGAGGGGAAACTGAGCTGCAAATAGTTCCAGTCAGGAAAGCACACTCAACCTTGAACTTTGCTTTCAAAGGTGAGAGCTTTCATGCAGTGAGTTCATGTGAATGGGTGTGAATTCATGGGAAATAGCTTCTGAAGAGGTAGCCAGATTAAATTTAAAACCATTCTGCGTGTGTCTGAAGTGTAAGTGCTGATCTAAAAAAGTGGAAATGTTCTGATGGAGCAATCTTCTTATCTATCCTAAGATCTTAATATTGCTTTCTCTGAGATATGTGAAATTGTGTAAAACCTCTCATTGCAAAGCAATAGTTATGAAAACACTAATAAAAGTCAAGTGAGAAGAGATCTCGCCTGTCTTCTGATTAATTGTCTACCATGGCTATGTGAGAATGTCAAATGTTTTACCTAAGAACTCCTGATGGCTTACACTCTTCAGCTCCTCAGTATTTTTCAGTTAACTCCTGAGTCAGCTGAAGTTTGGTTTAGAGAAGACAGCATTACATTATTAAGGCAAAAAATGAGTCTGTAAACTGAGTATCAAGAAAATAAAGAGCCTATCAAAAAACCCAGTAACTACTCACATGTAGACCTCATTCACAATAAGATAGCAAAACCATAAATACATCTCAAATTGAAAATTAAAACCCAGGTATCTTCATGCTTGCTAACATTTTGCTTCCAGTGTTCATCTAGAATAGTACAAGTGTCTCCAGTGTCCATTAGCCACATTCAGCAAACAACACAAATTTCTAGAACATTGACTCAGATGTGAGGCCCAGATGTTCAAACTGAAATCCAAAATACTTCTTAGCAGTATTTCCATACTGCAGAAGGTGTTAAAACTTACTGCTCTCCTCCTGATTTGACCTGAAAGTTTCCTAGGTGTTTGCTTTGTACATGCTTAGAACTGTCCCAGTCTAAATAGCTCAAAGCCTATTTCTCACATCCCTCCCAAGATAGGATCTAGAAATTTGGCAAAGGAATGTGTAGGTCCCCTAAGGCATCCCAAACATTAATCATTATGGAATAATACGCAGAGCACACTGACAAGATGCGGTTCCTCAGAAAATGCAGACTTGCTCACTGTCTTTTAAAAGGCTGGGTGGGAATCTGCATCTTTCACACAGCAGCTTAAGGCTTGCAGGACTCGGCAGGTGAGAGTGCCGGATTCAATAGGTTCCTAAGCACACAGACATTCAGAAGCCTCCTTTCCCAGGAGAGCTCCCTAACCACCAACCTTTGCTCGGATACAATTGATACCAAGCCGTTCTAGAGACAGGAATCCACCATCAAATGAGCCAGCCAGAGCAAGCAAGGGACAGCACTGTGTTCCACCTTCCTGGTTCGTGTGGGAACCATGAGAATTTATCCATTCACATCAAAGAGACAGAATTTAAACCTCCAAGGAGACAGCTACTAAGCAATTCAAGACCCTTCCTTCTCCTCCAGCTCTGTCTCAGATGGAAATATGAGTGCTGCTTTCCTCTGGCAGAAAGGTGTGAAGAAGACCTCTGCTGAGGCCCAACGTGGCTGTTTTGCAAACTGTGGTGCATTCAGAGATACTTAAGCCATCTTTGAACAAGTTAGCTCAAGTGATGTAAGGAGTTATTTACAGCCACATCAACTTCTAAAGCAACATATTTACCTTGATAAAAGTTTGTCTGAAGTAGACACGCTGTACCACAGAGTCTGAACTCTGTATGGTCTGAGTTTTCAGTTATACTATTGCTCCAAGATCTTTATTGCTGTTTGTTGGTTGGTTTTGTTGTTTTCTGGGTTGGTGGTTTGTTGGGGTATTTTTTTGCTAGCGGTATTACACTCCCTAATTAGCCACCACCTTGTTTGGTTTCAGCTTTGAGGCCCTGCCCTGTGTGGGCAACATCAGTGCATAAACGAGAATTCAGGATTTCCACTCTAGAGACCAGAAAGCATATAAGTTTGGGACACCAAGGTCATATATTAAGTCCAACCTTACAGTTTTGTCATTGCTAAAAATCAGAGAGTACCCTAGATAAGGGTTTGATCAGAGCTAAAACCTCATCAGCAAAACCATTGACCAAATAAACCATTAAGTGCACTGTGGGGCCGTGTTAGGAGGCAGTGAATCCACACAGATGCCCCCAAACACAGAGCATCATGGCAGTACAGCTGTATGGATATTATTAAAGGCAGAACCAGCCTCCTGGATCCTTACTGTTCATGTGCAAAACGAAAAATGTGATTGTCTTTCACTCTTCAAGCTTATATTGCAGAATCAGTAACTTGAAAACAAACAAATAAACCCACCTCACCTTTATGCTTACAGGATAAGTATGGCTTAATAGAAACCTGGGAGACACAGCATGCGTGGAACATTACAAAAGCCATTTTGGCAAGTTGCAAGTAAAAAGCTATTTAAAAAATACACCTCTGGCTTATCTGGCTATACAAACTAACGAGATATGAGGAAAGAGAATTTTTCCTGTCCCAGCATGAGCACTCGGGTAAATGAAAATGATGTCAGCACTAAATCTTCCCTTAGGACTAAATATTTGCAAATGTTAAATATAAATTAAATATATGACATTCATACTTAGAACTTGATTATAGGTTTCATTTTCAATTCAAAGTAAGCGTCTTTAATGAACTTACAGAAAAAAAAGTAAAAGCAAACAAAACCCACCCCAACACCAACCAGCAGAATATTTTCATTAGAGATATATGAAATGACCAGCACAGCTTCATAACATGGTGCTTTATTTAGCTGTGTTGATTTGTTACAGCAAAACATTGTGATTTCTGGATGCAGATTAACTCTATCTCCTTTGGTCACCAGGAAAGACAATTGAAGTATTTAAGAAAGTAATTTTTTAAACAATACATGCAATTTCCTTCGTATCCTTCCAGGGAAAACATATGTAATAGAAATTACTGGAGTTAAATCTGTAATCAGCATGATGGGTTCAGCTCAAAAGACTTGAAAACTTTTTGTTTTATCAGTGCGAATCTTTTCTCTCGAAGGTTTACTTTCAGTGTAGGTTTTCCCTGACAAAATAAATGCTCCTCCAGCCATCACGTTTCACAAAATTCAGTGTAATAGACTGCTGCTGAGTTCTGTAAAGATTGCCTCTGAAACCTTAGCATTTCTTCTCTCAAGTAAGAAGTGATAGGACAAGAGGAAACGGCCTCAAGTTGCACCAGGGCAGGTTAGATATTAGAAAAAATTTCTTCACCAAAAGGGTTGTCAAGCACTAGCACAGGCTGCCCAGGGAAGTGGTGGGGTCACCACCCCCGCAGGGATTTAAAAGGTGTGTAGATGTGGCACTTAGGGACAAGGTTTAGTGGTGGTGTTGGCAGTGCTGGGGTAATGGTTGGGCTTGATGATTTTAGAGGTCTTTTCCAACAAAAATGATTCTGTTCTCAGCACCAAACAAATTGCCAGCAGCCCCAGAATCTCTGAACCTGTGCTCTTACACTTGTGGAGCTCAGTGCAAAGGCAGATCGTGCCCAGCTATATCGCGCAGAACAAGAAAGTCTGATGGAACTTTTTTTCTGGAAATAGTGAGCCTGACACTGCTCTGAGGGACAGCAGACCTGCCTCACCTGTGTGTCTGTCTACCATACAGGATGCTCTGCCACAAGAGACCGATCCCAGCCAAAATGAAGCGGGTAGTTTACACTGTCTCAGCACACTGGAGGAAGGGCAAGACAGCTTCCTGGAAGGCCTCGGCTTTTACTCAGGTGGGGAATTCTCCAGGAGGACAGGGAGCTTGAGGAGACATCACTGATCATATTCAATGCAAAAAGATTTGTGAAGCTGAGAGGCCAGGAATCAAGGCTGCTCTACATGGCTCTTCTTTCAAGAGCATGTTTATGGGGGAGAAATTTCTTTTCAGACCTTTGGAGTATTTCTAGCTCAGGAGGTCGAAACTTGCATTCCATTAAAAAATTGCCTCGGTCTGGATAACTTTTGCTCAAACAAAAACTAATTCCAGAGTCTGACAAGCTTCTAATGTCTTTTAGATCATCTGTTTTAAGGAAGAGGAGAGTAGTTTTGCGTAAAAGTCAATGTATCTTCCAGTCCATGAAGAGATTTGGAAACTGCTGGAGATCTTTAACATCTGAAAATGATCCATGATTTCATAAATCTAGTTTTGGAGTTGGTTGTTCAGAAGACAGCATAACTTCAGTGAGGGAAGAAAATTTTCTCGTTAATCGACGATCAATGAAGCCAAAATCTTCATTTCACCTGCTAATTTCAATTTCTATTAATTCAGGTTTCTGACTGGTTACTATAATACAGAACCATACACACACACACATATATACATATATATAATATGCTATCAAAGAGGACCTATCCCTGAAAATGAAATTACTCCATAAGTAGCTGCAGTCCTACTCTAGTAATTTAATAAAATCCCTACGGAAAATATCAAATGAAGATCTGACTTTATTATTTATCTCCTGCCAACAAGGGCTTGTTGTCCTTTCTGGGTTACACTCAAGCCAAGGAATGGAGAATCAGGAAATTGTAAAGTGATGAAATATAAGCATCTAGATAAGCTCATACCAGACAACCAATAATAAATAAAAATAAAATCAAGTTATCCCTTTCTTTGAAGTGCAATTAGTAAAAGCAGTATAGAAAAGAAGAATATATCGAAAAGCATGTAGTGAATTAAAGATCTGAAATTAATCATTAGGGTTTCAATTTTCATCTAAAGTGCTAGGTTCTTTGCAGTAAGTTGGACAACAGGGAATTTTATATCCAGGCTCATTTCTAGACAGTGTCTCATCTTGATTCTCAAATCTTGATCCCTAAAGCAATAAAACTGGAGAGTAAAGAAAGAAAACCCTAAACACATAAACTAAGAAAAAACATTTGCTACAATTTCTTTCTCTCCTTTTCTCCGAGATTAAAATGGTCCCTCTGGGCCTGTTGTATCTGAATAGATAAAACCTTTGCAAATGCACTTACATATAACTGCAGTGCAGTTGTGTTCCTAAACCTTCAACAACTTATGAAGAGTCCAACTTAAAAAGTTCAAATGGAACTTCCTGTACATCAGTTTCTGCCTGTTTCCTCTTGTCCACTGAGCAGAGCTTGGCTCCATCCTCTGACACTCTCCCTTCAGATACTGACAGATATTGATGAGTTGTCTTTTCCTGAGCCTGAACAGGTCCAGCTTCCTCAACCTTCCCTCATAAGAGAGACGTTTCAGTTCCTTAATCGTCTTCGTTGCACTCCACTGAACCTGCTCCAGGAGCTTCATGTCTCTTTTATAGTGAGGAGCCCAGAACTGGACACAGCACTCCAGATGTGGCCTCATCAGGGCTGAGTAGAGGGGCAGGATCACCTTCCTCAAGCTGCTGGCAATGCTCTTCCCAATGCACCCCAGGATACCACTAGCTTTCTTGGCCATAAGGGCACTGCTGGTTCATGGACAGTTTGGTGTCCACCAGGACTCCCAGGTCCTTCTCCACAGAGCTGATTTCCAGCAGCTGAGCCCCCAGCCTGTGCTGGTCCATGGGGTTATTCTTCCTCAGGTGCAGGACCCTGCACTTGCCTTTGCTGAATTTCAGACAGTTCCTCTCTGCCTGTCTCTCCACCCTGCTGAGGTCCTTCTGAGGGCAGCACGGCCCTTGGGTATCGGCCACTCCTCCCAGCTTTGTGCTGTCAGGGAACTTGCTGAGCTGGGGTCTGTCCCTTCACCGAGTCACTGACTAATAAGTTAAACAATATTGGGCCAGTACTGAGCCTTGAGGGCACCACTAGTGACAGACCACCCAGACCCTGTGACACTGCTTACAACCCTCTGGGATCATCCGTTCTGCCAGTTCCCAATCCACCTCACTGCCCACTCATTTAATCCACATTTCCCAAATTTACCTAAAAGGATGTTGTGAGAGACAGTGTCAAAAGTCTTGCTGAAGCTGAGGTAGACAATATCCACTGCTCTCACCTCACCCATCTATCCTGCTCTATTTGACTCAGCCTTGAACAGAGAGGTTAGGGTTTAGGCATCTCCAGAGGTGATTTCCAACCTTAGGTACACTTATTCTGTTGAAACACATGAGCAACACTACTGATCTGAAACAAGAAGATTCATCATTTAACTTTTGAATAAAAACCACCATAGTCCATGCTACAGAATATGTTGCAAAGCTAAAAATGCCTGGGAAGACCAGAGAAAGCACAAAATGAATCTCATCTGGCCTTTTTCTTTGCAAATTACTGTGGAATTTACTATGTTCCCTTTCAGATCCATAGCTGTTTTGTGAAAAGAGAGCTAGATTCATTTCTTGAAACTATCACTATTTGAACACTGCTGCTGTGCTCCCAACTAATGAGCCACACAGCAAGTCAACAGACTGTTTACTTTTGCATTAATATTTAACTTCTATGAATTAATTGGAAGATTTCTTGAAAAATTTTTGGAGTGGCTCGTATGTACACAAGCTACAGCCAGCTGCCAGTGTAACTAAGTTAAATGATTGCCCTTAGCAACTTCTGAGCAAACACAGCACAGTCTTCCTCAGTTCAGTCTGATTAATAAGCAAAGACCTGGCTTCTTTTCCTCAAGACCGTGAAAGCATAATATGAAGGACTATATTTTCCTCTTCAAACCTGAAAGGTTTTTTCTTTAAAGAATCATATCCCAACATCCTTAGTTCAATTTCAGTAAATTTTTATGTGTTAGTACTTTTCTCTTTATCTATTCCTCTTATAGTCCAAGCCAAGATTTACTTTCAAGTAGATTGCCCCCATTTATTAAAGAGAAGCAAACAGGAAGGACTGGATGTACAAAGGGGGCTCTGTAGACGTTTTCAGTACAGACTTATTTCATCGTTGTCCAGAACACTTCTATTGGCAACTAAAATAACGAAATATATAAGCCCTCAAACCCTACTGATGGCATAGCATGCACAGGGCTCTCAGATCCAACTCTGTTCCCCCATATTTCCATTGAAACCAATGCACACAGCCTGTGTGCACACAGCAGAAAAGGTTAACAGCATGGAGCTACCTAACATTCTGTGAGAAAATGTAGAATACATTTCTGTATCATGGGATCTATTGATGCACCTGAAAGCTGTGTCTGCAGCTGCCCTACGGTATCTAGGAGTTCTCCCTGGATATAGAGACAGGACAAATCTGAAGCATAGAGCTCTGGTGATGCTCCCCTGCCTTCTGTGTACAAAACAGGGAGATCTTCAACTCTGCTTCAGCTCAGTTCCAGGAAAGGCTACAGAGAACAAATTCAGGTTTGATACTGAATATATGAACATTCAGTCCTTCAGAGTGATGGAAATCACATAGTTATTTTAGACTTGTCACTATCTAAAGCTGTTCCACTGCAGTCTCCTGATTTCACTTCCAGAGAAAGAAGAACTGAGCAAGCAAAGATGTAATTAATTGTAACAAAGGTGTAATTTTTGTGAACTAATACAAATGTGGGTATTTCATCATTCGTGTAGAATCACATGCACATACTGTATAAAAGGGTGGGAAAACAATCTGGAGAGAGAAATGACCAAATAGTCTTCAAACTCTTTATCAGCTTATAGAATATTCTTACTTTTGACCAATATTTAACAATGCTAGAAAACTGAACCTACAATTCAAGAAAAGGAGTTAAACAGTGAATGATGGACAAAAGGGTTCATTTGCTTTAACAAATGATATCACAGCGAATAATTTTAACAAAAAGTTTGTTGATTATGACTGCCTTCTCCTCCTTTGTACAGATGTGAATGAATTTTGTGTTTACTTTTGAGAGCTGTTGGGTCCATGACAATACCTATACTGATCATGATGATAGGTATTGTATGTGAAAAGAAATGTTCCAAACCTCAAATCTAATTAGGTATTTTTTCATGTCATTACTAAAACAAGGAAAATAGCTTCTTGATGGAGTGCTGAACTAACAGAATAAAGCTGCCTTAAGAAAGAAACTTGCCATGGGTTTAAAGTATGCATTCTTTTTTTCCTTTTTTTTAGTTTCTACATACATACATCTCAAGAATTTTAAGGTGGATGGTATGAAAGCATGGTAAGACTTCAGCTGCCAGTCCAAAGGAAGTTAATAATAACACAGAAAGCACACCCCAATTTGAAGACAAAACAGGAAAAAAAAAAATCAAAGAAATATCTTGGGCATTGTGAAACTCAATTCTTTTAACACAGACACCTTCTCTTCAGCTCAGATGTTCTGGGATGACACCACTCTAATCCCCTTCCATAACTGCGGTGAGACCTTGTGGTGCACATAGCTGAACTATTTTTTGCTTAGTCAAATATCTTTTTTCTTTTAATAAGACAGAGTATATTTATTATTTGAGAACAAGTAGAAGAAACAAACTTAAATCCCATAATTCTGAGGAAATGTACCATTATGACTGACACTGCAAAATGCTGCCTTGATTCCCCTCCCGTGAAATACCAGTGGCAACACCCTTCCCTGAATCTTCAGAATTGCAATGCAACACAGGATCTTGTGGTGAAGAGTAAAAAAAACAATTTTTCTTAACTTTCAGTATGATCCTTAGCAACTTTACCACTGTGCATGGAATCTGTAGGATTATAGGTGCTTCTCCAAGTGGAAAACAGAAATAGGATGAACATGATCAGTACCATATCAGAGACACCAAATTCCTTGTAATCAATAAGAGAATGGGTGCTGATGTTTTTCTGTCTCTGGGGAGAAGGAACTGAAAAGAAATCATGCTCTGCTTGCTGTTTTACATTTCTTTAGTGCCCCATTACAAAAAGTAATGTTGCATGAACAAAGGCAGCCCTGGCAAATGAGCAGGAACTGTCCCTTGCACGGCTGTTACTGAACCATAGCGATGGGCAGTTTAATCTCTGATGGAAAACAGTTGTTCAGCCCTTTCTGCTACACTGACCCACAGGATAGTATTACTTGGAAGAATTCATTCCTGTGTTTTTGTACCACTCTAACTGGGTAACACTGGAAATTCACTGCAAACTCAGTGTTGATGTGACCATGACATCTTGGAATGCCAAGAATGGGAAAGTCTTATGTTAGAAAAAAACAACACACTCCCGAAAAAACAAACAAGCAAACAAACAGAAATTAATGGTTCGATTTTCAAAGTCTAAAAACATACAAGATGTACTTCCATTACTTTTAGAACACTTTCCCTTGCAACAGACAAAAAACCCCGTCTGTTTAAAAGTACTGTTTGGGGAAATACTAGCTACCAGCTCCACCTCCACACAATGACTCCTGCCTTGACATCCTTCATTATCCATATTCTTCTCCAGTAGTATCAACTTCCTTATGGGCATGTTTATGGTTTCCTCTCATCCTCTACTGATTCATACTCTTGATCTCTTCTCTGTGGTGACCAGTGACATGACCTGAAGAAGAGGCCTGGAGCTGTGTCAGGGGAGGTTTAGATTGGATATCAGGAAAAGGTTCTTCCCCCAGAGGATGGTTGGGCACTGGCACAGGCTCCCCAGGGAAGTGGTCACAGCACCAAGCCTGGCAGAGCTCAAGATGCATTTGGATAATGCTCTCAGGCACATGATGTGATCCTTGGGGTGTCCCGTGCAGGGCCAGGAGTTCAACTGGATGACCCTTGTAGTGTCTCTTCCAACTCACCTTATGCTGTGATTCAGCTTCAGCTCCTGTTCTTTGAATACATCAGCTGTCCCTTATTTAACTCAAATTGTGAGAAAACCATCACTGAACTTTGAATGTGAAAAGCATGTTTGGGTTTCCTTCTGACCCTAAATATGAGATCAATTTATCTGCTTTGTTTCCTGTAGGAAATATATTCAACCATATGATTCAAACAGTGCAAAAAATATCCATCAGTAAGATACCAGCAACCAAACAAGTAAAACATAGTTCTTAGTCTTAATACAATCTTTTTCTGTGCTTTGTATGTTTCTTTTTTCATTTCAGTCCTGTCATATCCCAGTTCCTAAGCTGTCAGCTATATTCAGCTGCAGAGTATATGATAGATTTGTTTGCAAATAGAAGCTGGTTAATGTTTCCAGAATCTGCATATTTCAGTCATTATAAATTCTGTTTGCCTGTTTCTTTTCAGAAAACTACAAAGACATGGCAAACAGCCACACCATGAGTAAAGCTGTATATCGTTAACTGGATCAAAGGAACGGGTCACAAAAAGATTTGCAAAAAATATACACTCTTGTTGGACACCTATGTAAATCCTTTTCTAGTGGTTTAAATACCAATGGTCACCTCAGCAAACATTCAGAGGCAACTAAATTTGTCATAGATGTACACATACTTAGAGCTAAATCACTTTTTGATATAGCACAAAAGAGCATCATCACATACCCACAATCATATTTCATCATCTAATTCCTTATTAGCAATACATTTTGTTGTGGAAACTAATCTTGCTAGGGCTCTGAATAGCATATGTGCTCTATTGTATGTTTTATTATCTCTTTTTATTTTTTTAAATGGCTAATACTGTTACCCTAGTTATTTATCTTCCCTCATATTAAATACAATTTTCACGATAGAAGGCACATAAATAAATTCATGGAAATAGGCATTTAGACAAGGTACAGGAAGATTTAGAAACCATTAGTATGTTGCTATTCTCCTAATATAAGTGTAACAAACCAGAGGTGGACTTCCTCCTCCTAGATTTCACCAGTTAATTGATGTAGGTTCTTCTAATCCATTCCTGGAGAATCACCCCCTTGACCATTACACTAATAATTTCCCTGTGTGTACTGGAAGTGAAATGCCCCATAGAATGCTTTGTCTGATCATCCTCTTTGCACCACAAACATCTGCACCCTCAAAAAAACCCCCGCAGAACCCAGCCTTTGCTGACAGCCATTCTGTCTTGATGCTGTAAAACCCATTATGAAGGCAGACAAAGAAAGATCCAGTTTAGTTTGCTTCCAAAGCTTCTAAAAACTTTAGGACAAGGAACCCAGCCTGTTCAGGTATATATCTTCCCAAGAATTCAATCGTCTCTGAAGAGTGAGAAATCCAATACGTTCCCCACCATACAGCTGGAGACAGCCAGGTGCACTCAGCTTCACATCTCTGTTAGCTTTCCAGCAAAACCACAGAGAGAGATGTACAAGAGCAAGATGTTGCTTTGAATCATACCCTGACTGGTTTTATGGATAAAATCCATTAATATAAAACAATATCACTATATCAATAAGCAATAACAATATATGCCTTAAAAAGATGGATATTGTTGTACAATAACACTTATATGTCAACACTAAATATTACTTTGTCCACGGAGACAAAGGAGTCCAAATTCCACAGAGGCGATCTAACAAATTCCCTTCTATTTATTATTTGAGCACACGTACTCAAGGGCACACTCTTTTCCTCATACACGCAGTTCCACTGCAGTGATAGAGCTAAAACATTCTCTGCCCTTCATGGGACTCAAGGGGCAAAGAGTGGAAAATCAGATTTAGGCCTAAGAGACAAAAGGAAGGTTCTATCCCCGCTCCTGTGATGCCACTGTGCTTACCTAGCTGAGGTGGAGAATTTGCCCATCTATGTTTAGTTTACATGGGATATGAGCTGTCACTTTTAGTGAGCAAGGCCCCATTTGTTAAAATAATCTATTACCACTTGGTTAGGGAACATTCTGCACACATTATGTGTACTCTGGAAAGAGAACCAAATATAATGATGAGTACTGAAAATAGTAAACAAACTTCCTGAAGGGAGGCTTTTGGCTTAAATGGATGAAAACAAGTTTATTATTATTATTTTTAAAATGTATTGCAAATATTGTAAAAAAGGTAAAAAAAAAATGTAACCTAGCACGTAAATTGCCCAGGTGGTTATGGGATCATAATCCTTACCTGTTTTTGAGGTGTAGAGGAGAGTTTAGCAAATATGAGGTACACTTTGTGTCTGTTGTTATGTTGTTAGGGCATATTTGTTTCTCTCCTTGCTAACGACCAGGCTGAGACAAACACTGTAAATTAATATGCAGGAAGAAGAAGAAAAGCAGCAAATTTAGTCCTTTCTTGGTGCTGTTAATGTCTATACACTTAGATTTAACAAGAATGGCATTCTGCCAACACTTCGCATAACTGGAAATAAAAGAGCTTTTGTTTTGGATGTGTTAACTTTAATGTGTTACAGAGTCCAGTCTAAGCAGCAGGACTCTGCAGAGTTTGTCCTATGAAGCACAACGTGTGGCTAACCCTGACATGTCCTCTCTGACTTGCCTGTGACCAGCTGGCTGTGTGGGCTGAGCAGGCACAGACTTCCTCCACTCATTTTAGAGCAACAGGAATTCATGTTCCAAACCAACTGTGTTGAGAAGAGAAAAGCCAGCAGTGGGCTTGGAGATTGACTAAAAACCACCCAAAGATGATATGAGGGTGAGAAAACTGGTACTGGTGATTTAGCAAGTTATTGTCTTCTACTATGAGGGAACATTTTAACATCAAGTCATTCTACTCATCAGCAGTTATGAATTTTCTTTCAAGAAGACCATGTTACTAGCAAAGCCTTGGGAAACTGACAGCTTTTGGGATTACTGTTCTATTTTGCTATTTACATTTATTTTGTAATTTCAATTAGAAATTTTTTGGGGTTTTTTTGTTTGTTTTTTTTTTTTTTCTTTGACTTGTACATATTATTGTACATATTATTGCTTCCCTCTCCTGTGAGCTGGTATAAGCCACAACAGGATCAGTCTCATGTGCATGGCATATGAAATCATCGCTGCTGGGACAACTTGGATTACCAAGTCCAATGAGGTCAAAGAAAAGACTTATTTCAGAGGTCACTGGATCTGTGCCAGAGCCTGCAAGCTTAACTGCCCGAGATGTAAAGTATATGGTATCTTTTGGAATGGAAGATATTTCATAAATTCACATTACATTAAAGTATTAATTTTCCTACTTTGGTGACATCACCACACACACAAGGTTTCTTAAGTAGTCCAGCTCCTCCCATATGCTCCAGGAGTGTTTGAAATGCCCACACTGCTCAGGGCATAGTGAAGAAGTGGACATGATGATTTCTCCGAAGTTTTGCAAATGGATTATCTGCCTAGCTGATGAAGGAATGTCACATGAGCGACTGCAGCCACTCATGCCCAAAACAAGTAATGTCTGAGTTACGGAAAATACATTCCTTCTCCACAGCATGGAGTATTTGCATCAACACTTGAAAAATCCTCAGATAGGAAAACTCCACCTTAGCATTACCCTGTATATTAAATCAGAACAGGTCTGAAATGACAGCCGGAGAGCAATATAATTCATTCAGTTTAAGCCAATACCCTTGATCCATTGCATTTGGGATTAAGGCCAGCACGGAAGACAGGAAAAAATTTAGAGAGATTGATGGAAGATCTACTTTCAGTGAGCAGATACCCATTCTCATCTTCTTGATATTTTGGCATCATCCAGCATCATCTGTCCCACAGTATGGCAGAGATCCAAAGGCAATGTGTTGAAATGATTTAAATCATTCCCTCCAAACAACAGTAACAGGAAACCACATCCACACATCCATACCCATACCGTTCATTTATACTGTCAAAAAGACCTGCTCTCTCTCCAGATATTTTCAATGTCAATGTGAAGTAAGAAAACGACACAGATGTGATGTGACAGGAGCATGAAGATGGCACCTGCCCCAGCTTGTGTGCCTCAAAACACACAGTTGGCACTGATCTGAGTACACAGTGTAGGAATGCTGCAAAATGTCTTTTGTTACCAAACTCTTGTACAGCCACATCTATTCTTTATCTATTTATATCACGTGAGAGAAAACCCTTGCAACTTCTTAGTTACATGCAGTACTGGTACCTCCTGTCTCCACCTCAACGCATAATGCAATTTGAAGTGTCTCTCAGAACAGCACTTCAGCAACATGGAATCCAACAAATCCATCACAACGGTTCTCCATGCGCTACATTGGAAATTGTCCTCGAAATCAAGGGAAGGTCTTTACTTGCAAAACACTGAGTGACATGTGACAACAATAATATGAAAGACCACTCATAGAATGGGAACAGATGTCAATGGCAAATATTCATAAATTTTTTATCATTGTATTTCTAATGCAAAGGTACAGCTTCTTTGTGCTGAAAATAAAGTTCTTTGGAGGCCAGTCCCAACCTGAAGAATGAATTCCATCAGGAACTATGACTCATCACAAGCATTTGCACCTCTCTCTCCAAATGTATGACATCTTCCTTGTCCTCGCCTTCTCTAGCTTACAGCTTATCCATTTTTAAAACATATTTATTGCTGTTGTTAGCAAGATGAGAGAAAGGCCAAAATACACATTATAGACACAACATTTACACCTGTCCACAAAGCAGTGCAAATTATAAAAAATGAAGGCAGCATTAAAATATTTTGTAAAAGAAATGTTAAGATCTTCCTTCTGTTGTAACGTATGTAAAGAAATTTAATTGCAATAATACGCTTACCTCCTCAGTGACAGGCATTGCTGTATCCTACTCTCCTTCATCTTATCGATATATTTTACTCACTACCTAAGGGATAATTCTGAAAGACAGCAATTATTTAAAGACTATTACACTTACTTTGTGGCTAAAGTTTATTTTTATTTATTTATTGAAACTGAGCCCTGGCTTTTGCATCTGCTTTATAACCTTCCAAAACATGTTTTTCACAGAAATAAAATCATTATTTTGTGTCTTCAAATTGATTTTATATTTCAACAAGTCCCTTTATTTGTTTTTGAATGTTTCAACACGATGACCATAAATTAGAAAACTCTCTTTTCCTTCCTAAGAAAATGCCCCTCCCCATAAATACTAGCCAGAAATTAGCACCAAATATCTCATTTTTTTTGTCATAATGGCTCAGTAGACTTTTCTGAGATATTTTTATTTTATCAATACAAATAAACAATAAAGAATGAAAGAATAAAGAATACAGAAAGAATAAAACACACAATGGCACGTCATGACACAGTATGGCCAATTAGACTGCCACGGACACTTTTTGAAAGGATCATTTCTATAATCTAACTTTTCATTGTGTGTAAGTGCACAAATGGATTACAAAAACCTATAACAACAAAAGACTGGGAATAATACTGGAGAGAAAATAATTTATCACTGTGCAATAGTACTAATTTTACAAAAGCATGTCCTCTCAGGCTCCTTATTTCTGCATGTCCAAGCAGAAGCAACTGACTAATAAACAGGGGCTTGCAGAAGAGATGCCAGTACTGTAACAGGTAGCTAGACCTTGATATCTGAATTCTGTATTTTCTTATGGTTTGAACTTCTTTCTAGTTTATTATAAATTTATATATATAAATATGTATTTTGAGGAAGTAAATATTCAAGGCAGAAAAATGGTGGCAGGCAGAAGTATGTCTGCCAAGGCCCCAGGCAGATGTTAATGTCAAAAGAAGGAAGGCTCCATTAGAATCCAGAGGACACGTAATCTTTGTGCTGTTCTTTAGTGTGCTCTGCTGGAAGCGGATGAAAACGACTGATTACCTCCATTCAGAGTCACAGAGATCACACTACTTGCACTAATCTCTAGTGTTTCCTGTCTGAGAAACACAAGAATGAAGTCTCTCGTGTTTAGGAAATCAAGACCATGTTCCACCAACACAGGTTGCTGCTTAGCACCAGCTGCATACCTGGTGGAGCTGTTTTTTTGTTTCGTTGTTTTGGGTTTTTTTCTGTAATTCAACAGTATGTCAGAATTTTCAAACATAGAACAATCCTTCTGAAATCAGAGAGATTGATAAGAGATATAATCTTCAAAATAACAGCACATTGTTTTGCTGAACTATGTTTTCTGACTAATCTTGTTAGGGTCACTCTGCTCTGAGCTAGCAGTAAAACAGAAAAATACACATAGGCAGCATTATGAAATGGATCACAGCAGAACACCACCAACAACAAATCAAATATATCAAAGCCAGACAAAGAAAACAAAGTGCTTTTATGGGAGACCTCTATCTTTGAGAAGGTACATTAAAACGCTCACCCATATGTAACTGCCAAAAAATGAGCAGCTACAACAGGATAAAACTGTAGGAGCAAATTCTTAAACATACACATCCAAGTAGAGAATTTTATCCTAAATGCTTACATGCTCCAGGAGCTGATCAAAGATTTATTGTCAGTTATCTATTCTGACTTGACACTTCATGAAAACTGCTCTTTATTTAAGCAGAGTAAACTCCTTTATATTGACAGGCATTCTGTGCACTTCAGCCTTGGCTAGGCTTGATCTTTTAAAAGCATTTGTTCTTTCTGATTTAGTTGCAAGTGGAATCCTTCACTGGTAATGAATGAGTGTCTCCAGTAAGGAGAGTGGGCCGTAAAGATGCCCTGGCTGCTCATGTTGACATCTCACAGAGGTTTCAAGGTTGACCTTTAACTACATAAAACTTAAATGCGCTAAAGAGAAGGGAATAATAGCTACCTAAAAAAATCTAAACACTTGCAAACTGATTTCACACTTGCAAAGGTGAACTTAAGCATTTTACAAGAAGCTTACATCCACCTCCAATATCAGGAAGACAACTTAAGCAGCTATCCTAATGTTAATTCATCTACCACCATTTCCAAGGAGAATAAAAAAACCCAATAAACCAAATCCCAAATCTCCCACTGCCTCAAATGCACATCAGAAAATTCTTTAATAGTATCATGTTAACCAAGTAGCTTTACAGGGGATTTAAACATGCCTTTGGACTGTCTGCAAGCACAGAAGACCTGAGTGAACAGAGCAGTCTAAAAAAGTTCAGCTTCCTTTTGCTGCCTGTAATATGCGTTTCATGGATGCAGATGAGCACTTGCATCCTTAAGCAAAGTACAAAAGCAACACAGGAATTTGAATCAGTTTCTTAGACATGGGGTTACACCTTCTAAAGGTGGGTTTCTTTTTGAATCTAAATACTAGGAATCACTCCTGATGCAGGTGTAATTTGTTACCTCAACCATGGGGAATTTTTCAAAGTCAGCTGTGGCCAAAAATACCTCACAGTGCTGCTGCTGTCAGTTACACCTGCACAAAATGAAATGATGGGCTGTAGGGACAAAAGTATTGCAACAGACAGTTAATTCCCAGTGGTGAGCGAGACTTAGTTTTATACTGTGCAGGCGAAGCAAGTGGGAGCAATAAACCTGCTCTGTGGGTTTCTCAAGTACTGAGCCTGGCTACACAAGACTAGATCCATTGTTTACTAACCACAGATGGGGAGAGAACGGGCAAAGTTTTGTCCTGTTACTCATACAAAATGAAAATAAATTAACCTGAAAGTAGCTGAATTTGTGCAGACCAAAATTTCAAGAGAAATGCGAAAGGGGAGAGAGGCTCAAGAGGTTTCTATGCCACTGGACTTCTGCAGCTCTTTCATATACTCTGATCCCTGCATGATGCTCTGTTCTTTGCCTTTTCCATCAGTGAAATCCATACAAAACTGGGCACATGGACCTATTTCTGTAAAGCATTATGTAAGCAGTTTCATTCCTATGAATCTCATTATTAACAGCAATGGGATTATTTATGTGAATATTTTCTAGCATACATCAGCAATTTTACAGCCAGTCTCTCAGAACAATCCATGAATTTATTGCCAATGTGCTTGTTATAATTTACTAATCAGCAAGAAACTGTAAATTTAAACATTTTAAACTCACTTCCAGATTTAAAATAAAAAAGCTGAAACCAGTCACATTTCTCTCTACATAGTGCAATCAGGTTTCTATTACCTTATAAGATGGTTCACATTAAAGTGAATGGTTCATGTTATAAGAGATTACAGGATAATTTTGTAAATTGGATTACAATGAAGAGACTTAACATTCTTGAGTGGTTTTACAAAATATAAAGGGACCATTGTAAGAGCCTATGGGTAAACTGTATGTTCACACAGAAATTCCCTGACCACCCAGAAAAACACCTTGAACAAACTGTTAATCAGTAACTTAAGAAATTTGACCTTTTTTCCATGAGTGTTAACACTAAAATCATAAAATCAAAAACTTCATGCATATTATTCTAATACTGAAGTCATTACCACAATAACCTAACTTAATAGCCAAGTCTCCTGACATAGACAGCATAATTTTATCTCAGTAATTTAGTAAATCTGATCAGTATTTACCCAATACTTATCTGGAAGCTTTGGTCCATATTAATGGAATGAAACGACTTATTCCCATGGAAGAGAACCCCTGGCACCACAGCTCATAAAAAATCCTATTGTCAAGAATTTATTCAAGAGTACACAAACATGGAGTGCCAAACTGATTAACTTGACTACAGCTCTGTGAAGATGTCACTCGTATGGCCCCAACAGAAATACAGCTATGTTTGCTCAAGTGGTTAAAAACACGCAGTACAGGAATATGCGACAGCCTTCTCAATGGTCTCAAGATCTCAACCACTTAAATGTTTCTTACAAAAGTTTACCTAATGAATAAGAGAAGGTACCCAACTCTGCTAACATTGAAACCTTCATACTCCTTTCTTGAGGCAAGAGTATCTAAAGAAAAGGTATTTCCTCTTGACAATGCTGAAAGCAGTTCTGAAATGTTCTGAAAGCTGGTTTTGAATCCAACCTTACTAATTTCGTTAGTAAGCAACCGCTAATGGTAACTAAGCCTTAACATTATCTTTGTTTAGTCTTTCTTGCACAAATATTTACTTGCTAAATGCTTTCATAGGTCTTTTGTTTTGCTGACTATATATTAGACCATTAGGATAAAAGATATTAGCATTTTAATCACATTAATTTTAAAAAAGTCTTAATCACTTACTTATCTCTTTCTATTGTGTGAGGGTCAGTAAATAAAGTGTTACAATAGGTGGACTTTGACCTTATAATTCTGGAGTTCTTGAATTTTTTCCTGGTTTGTTACCAAATAAAATGAAGTGAAAACTTATTATATAGTTCCAGCTTTTTAAGGACTTTACCATATGAAAAAAAAGATACATGTGCCCAAGTCTTTTACCCTTTGGAAAGAGTATACACAACATAAAACTAATAAGAACTTTCATTACAGCCTTGCAAGGTTCTGACTGCACTCCATTTCTACAAAAGTGCAAGGGCTAGGAGAAAATTAAGCATCTGGACATGTTTCTACATGACATTGAATAAGAACAGAAATGGAGATGTTTAAGAGTAATAAAACACTTTTAATTGAAGGAAAAGCATCAAAATGTTTGAGAGCCAGATTTGGATAAAATGCAGAGGTGAAAACTCTCATCTTTGAAGCTATGATACAGAAATGGAGCATTTAAAGCAAAAATTCCTCATGCAGAAGTTACATGAGGCTCAGTAGGTGATAATGTTACACAGATCAGTTGTGACTACAGAACTGAAGCCCCCTGTACCAATACAGGCTCTGTTCAGTCCTTTGCTGTACTACACAAATAGCCTAATTCAAACTTTAATTTCTGCAGGAGTTAAAAAGGGCAAAAGTGATGGGAGTTTAGTTTGAGTTAAGGAATCAAATTAATAATGGCTGTCAATTTAGCAGATTCTCAGAATTCTACAAACCAATCAGTCTGTGAAAAAGAATTTCCATGCATTTAAAGATGCTTTTGAGGGATAGTGTGGGCCACTTGTATTTACATCAAGCGCTAGCCTCTGAGAGTCCAAAGTATTTTTCAGTAAGGGTAGGTATAGATGGAGGCATTTGAATCTTGGAAATGTTATACAGCATTTGAAAGAAATAATCAATTCTTCAGGAATTCAGTTATATTGTAACTTCTCTTGTTGCCTTCTGTTTTATTTCTCTGCCTTTAATATATTTACAATGCAGGCGCGTTTCGGAGACTTCATTTACTTGGGGTTTTAAGCTGTGAATTAGAAAGTAAACTTATCGTATTCCAGTGATGTATATAATAAATCAAGGCAAACCTTTGTATTATGATAATAGGAGAGTCAGTATTTTTGTGGAATATTCTTGAGAAAAGTGTTGTCCATGCAACGCAATTGCGCTTAACAGAGTCTGTCTTAAAGCCTATCCTGCCACATGCTAAACACACCGGGACAACCTTTAGTGATTCTTGCTGTCAGACACGAGAAATTGTATTTACTTTCAGAAGTTTGAGTAAGAAATGGTTACCAAAGTTCACCTCTTTGCACAAAACCTTGATGTTACTTATCAGCTGCAGTCCCAGAGCATCCCTGCAGTGAGTAACCAGAGTCATCTTGTACTGGGTGCTGGATGCACAGACGTGCTGGAATACAAAACAGACTTATACATCTCAATACTCTTTTTTTGCTGTTTGTAGCCAGATCATTTATTAGCATCAGAACTAACTTCTATCAGCAGAATTTAGATTAATATAAATAATTTTTCCTGTAAGCAACAATGAGCAAAGAGGTTCAACAGCCAAATGAAATGGCATCAAGAGCACATATCTAATCAATAAACTTTTATAAGCTCTCATTAGAGCTCAAAGAAAAATTGCAGAAGCATAAAGAATGGAGATAAATTAGCCAGTTCTGCTTGGCTGAAAGAAAGGAAAAGAACAAAGTGCCAATGGAAAGAATTTCCTTCAGGGAATTAATCTTGCACATTTCAGTTATTTGAAAATTACTAGACAAAACCATTGCAATTACATATCATTTGCTGCTTATTATTATTGCTGTTACTACTGTTTACCAAGAGAAGTTATTTATACTGCTTTTTGACTGTCAGGAGCTTTTCAGCAACTGGTGTGAGAACAAAGGACTGTAAAGAGTGAAACCAGCTTTGTGCAAAGGGCCATCAAACCGCATGGAGAATACACAGCAGAAAACAAAATGAAAAAATCCCTTTGTAACTTCTTTTAGTTGCAGTATTTTTACATACTGTTGCAACTTCTTTGAAATATGAAATGAGGAGCAAGTGTGGTCTTTCAAAAATGGAGTCAGTTTTAAAATTTTCTGCATTCAGCCCTTGCTTGTGACAGGAGCCAGCAGGCCTCTTGGAGTGGTCTGAACACACCATGTGTGTTGTATCACTGTGGTCCCCCTCTCAGCTCTGTTTGGGTAAGCCCTATAATATACCCGTTTCCCCAGCTGTATTATTTCTAATCTCACAAAATCCCACTTGGCAAACATCAGTGACAGAGAAAATGTAAACCTGTGGCAATCAGGCAAGACTTTAGTTACTGGTTAACCTTCAGCCCTGTATATACAAACACAGCTTGATCTCTGATCATTGTTGAGAACTGGAAGTTTCATGGCATTATTTAACCAACTCTGTTTGCTTTAAAGGATTACTTCATTCCCCACTCCCTCCCTCCAGCAGCTGTACTCTGCTGAAAGCCTTCCCTGCTGCAGCCTGCATAACCTTTCACCTTCCTTAAAATGCAACCTGGATGGATCCAGCCGGATGCCATCCAGTTCACAGCACATTGCAGGACACAGTTTTGTCTCTACAACAGCAGTTATTTGCACTGCACTGTAGTACTTAAGTGTTTCTGACCACAATCCAGGCTGCAAGCTCGTTATCATTTAAACTCAGCTGAACAGCTTAATCTTGGCAAGGGACCAATCAGGAAAATAACCCCACAGCAAGTCTATCTTTTCTCCCACACTTGAACAAACTTAGTCAACTGCCAGAAAAATGTTGCAATGAGCTGTGGTTTTTTACACTTGAAATATTAACTAGTGCCTAAGAGCAGATACTGGCCAGAGACACACACACAAAGAACTCTGATTCTAAAAGCCTTTCCCATTTATATTCATTTCCTGTATTAATTCCTCCCTATTCAGTGAAAAAAACAGATGCCTCCTCCTCTTTCACAGCAATTAAAGCTGCAGCTATTACCAACAGTACCTCAATGGCTATTTCAGGTGGCTTGATCTGTGAGGTGATACCTGATTAAACAACCATTGATTCGACTCACTGATCTTAAGGGTCTTTTCCAACTTAAATGATTCTGTAAGAATACATGTTCTGAAATGTTTAAGGCCAACAGATTCACAGAATCATAGCATATTATGAGTTGGAAAGGACATAGAAGGATCAACAAGTCCAGCTCTTATATCTGCACAGGACACCCCAAGAGTCACACCACATGCCTGAGAGCATTGCCCAAATGCATCTTGAGCTCTGTCAGGCTTGGTGCTGTGACCATTCCCTGGGGAGCCTGTTCCAGTGCCCAAACATCCTCTGGGTGAAGAACCTTTTTCTAATATCCAATCTGAACCTCCCTGACACAACTTCAGGCCATTCGCTTGGGTCTTATCACTGGTCACTGGTTTTTTAGCCCTTCTCTACACCCTCTCCAGCCTGTCCACAACATTTTTTACAGTGGGAACTAAAATTGAACAGCTTTAGTTCCAGGTGTGGCCTGATAAGTGCTGAGTAGAGTGGAATAATGCCTTTATCTGCTGCTGATGCAACCCAGCATCCCCTCGGCTTTCTCTGCTGCAGCAGCACACTGTTTACTTTTATTCTGCTATCTTATTTCAGAGATTTCAATTTCACAATAACATTATCCTTTATCATGCTTTGCCACGCTCCTTTTGAACCGCAAGCATGAGGCTTCAGATCAACTAATAGCGGTGTGTTTTGTATAACAAAACATTTCTATTTGGATGGTGTTTGGCAACATCGTAAAAATAGTCTCTTTTAGAAATTATTTGTTGTATTGATGACTACAAGGATTTTGCATGTAGTCAAACCATCTTTTTCACCTAACTTCTTATTTTCACAAACACCATTTACTCAAAACAACAAAAAGCACTATGTGGCTGCTTGAACTTGAGTCCTGATTTAGTTTTGACTTGAAGCACGTAATAAAGAGGAGTCTCTTAAACTAAATTCAAAAGATCCCTCCTCCCACCCTTGTTGGAGAAGGTAGCATTTATAAATACACATTTTTGCTTACTATATTTTTGTGGAATCCCAGCTATCTATGTAATTATAGGGCATCTCACTGTTATTTGTTACATCATAAATTAAACGGTAAACATCAGTGTCACGTTCTTTGAGAATCAGAGTGTATAACTTCTGTTTTGAAGAGCTTTCAGGCATTGGTAAACTTGAATACTTTTTTCTAAACCCTATCTGTCAAATTGGTGATTTCTACTGAATCCATATTAAAGAAACGCCCTTCAAAGCTGCATTTAACATATTTTTCTAATGATGTAAAATGTTATCCACTTTAAAATGTTTTTACAAGTGGCAATGTTCTAACTGCTTTGTAACTATTCGAATATTATAACCGTTTGCTATTAATCACCCTCAACACTGATTTTCTATTTTCTCCCTCTCCAGTCTCTGAAAATCTGAACTGTATCTTGGGAACTATAAAAGTTAGCAATGGGCCAATGTAAAACCCTATATTCTGACATATTCCAGATTTGATTTTAATCCAAATCCTGCATATGATTGAGTTAGTTTAACCAATATTTATTAAAAAATATTAAACACATGTACAGTGCAGATTTGCAGTTCTTAAAACAGCAGGCAGAATCTTCAAGATCTTCTAATCTGAGAAAACCACTTTTAATTCTTTTGGCAAGTTTTGCCTGATAATGAACACAACAGGACCTGATCCATCAATTTGTCATCTGTGTTTTAGTGATTCTCTCATTTTATCTTTTCCAGTAAAGTCTGGATTATTGCACTGAGTTAGTAAAATGCAGGGTTTTTTCTTGCAGATTTAGCTTTCTAGTACAGCTCCTTTGCAGCTGTTCAGAGCAACAAATCAGGTGGTATCTGGTTTTCCCTGAACAAAAATTAAATAGCAGAAGTTTAAAGCCCCACCTAGAAAGTGTGAGAACCCATGCGTAATGCAAGGCTCCTGGGTAAACAGGGAAACTCCTGTCTCCAGTACCAAATCCTTTGGGCAAAGAAAGAAAGATTAATTAGAGCTGGGGCAAGAGGGAGTGAAATGAGAGAATCTTAAAACATTTAGGACTCTTCTTTTGCTCTTACATTACTCAGCAACAACTGCATTTTATCTGCAAACCTAAATTTTAACAGTATCTGACTAAAATGCCAAGCTGTTACATATCAAAATTCAGCAGGGCCTGACCTATCCTGTCATTTCTGCTTATTCTCCAGTAAATGAAGGGAAGCTTCATAAAGAGTTTCTGTCAGTGGGGATCTCTTAACAGAGTTGCAGACCCCCCAAAGGTTCACAAAAAGGTAACCACAGAAAGCTCTTCCTTCTCCAGGCTTTTCAGCACAGACCTTATTTAGTAAAGCAATGCAAAAAAAAGTAATCTGGCTTTAAAGGTACATAAAATTTTACAGTTACTACTATCCAATGTATATACATACAGCAAAAGCAGGGCTGGCAACAATTCTGAGTTTCACACACTTAAAGCTATTTTGATTCAATAGAGCTCATCTTCAGATGTGTATCTGAATAATTTTACTTTTCTAAAAAATACATGAATAACTTTCAGACCTTCCAAGTTAAAGACTTTCTACTCAGCTACAAAACTGACTTCTTCTTTTTTTTTTAACTTGGAAAAGTCCATGGAACAAAAGGCTAATGTAAAAATATTTAGTAACTCTAGAAAATAACAACTTCCTATGTATTTTCCAAAGGCTTTGAACCACTAATACAAGCCTTGTGTCTGCTGCACTGGGCTGGAAATGGTATCCAGAGCCGTGCGTTCATTTTCAGCGGAAGACGTAAGAAGAGAGCAATTAGATTCTAAGTTTCCAAAGCTTTGCTGGCATGCAGGGCACGTTGTGGGCATATTTGAGTGACTGATTGGCCTGCCATCACAGTAACGGGGGCAAGGGGAAATGGGTTCTATGCTGTCCTAAGATTCTGGCACATCACAATAGAAAAGTCTGTCTGAGACCAGCCTGTAGCAAAGGCTGCAACGTTTTCAGCTGAGGGTGCCCAGTGTAGACTTGAACAGAGACACAAAGTATGTACTGGGATTAGAGAGCCTTTTGATATTGAAAAGAGGTTCCCAGGATTCTTTTATGGTCCTGTGGGAAGTTTTCCATTGTCCCACTGAAAGTCCTGACAATTTTTCCAATATTAAATAATTTTCAGACCCAGTAAACATTTTTTTTACTATTATTTTTGCTACGGCTTGGATTTATTTTATTTATTTATTTATTTATGTATTTACTACAAAGGATAAAGTATCAGATTATTTCATAGAGAAAAATTTCATTGTCTAGAATACTTCATTTTCGGGAAGGTTGACAGCTTAATTTAATTCCAGCAACGCACTTGTACTCATTACACAGAAAAGGGAGATATTTTAATTTCCTTAACTTAGGTCACAAGAGTATAAAAATACCATTGGAAATGGATAAGCATATTATTGCGTAGTGGTAAAAATATTATTTTCTATTGAATAATTAATTGAAGACAACTTATTAATATTGAATATGAACAATAAAATGGATGTTCCAGTCAAAATGTAAACAATAAGTGAATCAAAACATACCTGAAGACGTTTACATTTCTTCCCAAATGGTTTGATTCCCAGGCCACAGAAAATATGGAATATAAAAGTAGCATTGAAAAATGTATTTCTAGTTTTGCCTTTGCCTTTTTTACTATGCATAATTTTGCTTACTGCTCCCTAAATGTGAAAAAATAATTTACCAAATCAAAAGTGTTCATCAAATAGTATCTGTGATTTAATTATTATTATTAATTATTTAATTAATGCCAAATCTTGAAATCATCTCCTGAAATCCACCAATTTAAAACACAAAACAGAAAGGTGTAGCCCCTTGATATAAAGCAGATAGCACAAAGAGATGACAACCGAAGGAAGCAGTACTTGCAGCTCTGTGAAGATCCAAGTCTCGTTACATTACAACACCAAAAACCATTGGTATTTCTCAAAGGCATAGGTCATAAAGTTTTGTAGAACACTTACTCTAAATCAATAATTGAAAGCTTGAAAACAAATAGAAAACTGGTGCTCTGTCATCGCTATAATTCTTTTTTTTTTTTTTTTTTACCTAAATGCAATTGGAAGACAATATGGGAATTTCACAAGAGAGGAAGGAGGGCCCCACGATCCTGGAGAAAAGAGTAACAATGTCTTTCAAGGTCTTGCAAAGCAAGAAAATTAAAAGAAATTGCCTTTCCTTCACCTCCATTTAAGGAGTGGGGATGGGGTTTTGTTTGGGCATTTTTTTAGAAAAATAATGCTGAATTCAGTTTCAGGATTTTGGGAGACTAATCCATTCACTGATTCCTTGGGACTAACAGTACCGCTGACTACAATTAGGAATAATAACCTCTACTTCTCTGTATAATCTGCATTGTCTATGGAAACCAGCTTTGGTTTCTTTGTAAAACTAAGCCTGTATTATGCAACATCCGGCTCACAAGTAACGAGTTTTTCTTCAAGACTCCTCCACCCTTTCAGCTCTTTTATTCTTACTACAATTTTCACTTGATTTCATTTAAATTTCATCTTAATTGAAATTTTCCCATTCTGTAATTCCAGTTTCATCATGGCCTTTCAGCTACTTATACAGCCTTTGGACCACAGACCTTTCCAATATTTTTGCTCACATGCCAGGCTGACCTTGAAGCTGTCAGGACACCCTATTTCACAGCACCCAAAGGAGGCCTATTCTGTTGCAGCATGCATGTGTAAATATCTGTAATTAGAATCAAAAGTAGATGTTTCCACCCAGTGAAACAATGGTAATACACAGACACACATATTAAGACTGCTGCAGAATTACTTCACATATGGTAGCAACTAATTTTTATTATGACCTTGGCTGTTTTGCCATATTTTTAAAATACCCGATGGGCTTAGTGTACTTTTTATGCTAATAATTGAAGCATTTTTATTTAAAGCTAACATTTTTCCTGTTTATTATGGTTAGAGGTCAAAAAGTATCAGTGGTTCGCTTGGAGTGAATATATTAATCCTGTTCTACCTCTTTAAGGGAAAACAATTTTAATGAGAAAGTTGAGGGGAAAATTTCTCTTCTGCAAAATAAGCAGAATCAGCATATTTTTTTAATATCTAGTATAGTAAACCCCCCAAGAAAGGGTTTTGCTGGAATGTTTGGACAGACCTCACTCACATCAAAGAACTCTTGGAATTCGTAGTGCTGTACGACTCCTAACACAAGGCTCCTTGTGGAAAATTGGAGTCTCCAGTTTCTACCTATCATAAAAATAGATTGTGTTTGTCTCTGTAAATACTACCTTAACGTTCTGGTTCTGGTCAGTGCTGCTTTGGTAGCTGTGATGGGGACACATGGGACAATGGCTGAAATTGCTCTGGCAGATGAGCAAAGGGCAGAGCAAGTGACAGGTAAGTGTCAGCACACCACATCACTGTGTCCAGTTGTGGGCCCCCAGTGCAGGATAGATGTCGATAAATGGGAATAATCTCAGTGGAGGTCACAGCCATGGAAGGGGCTGCAGCTCTGGCCCTTTGAGGAGAGGCTGAAAACACGGAACCTGGAGGCGTTGTTATAAAGCAACATAAATTAAGTGTATTTGAGTGAACTTACTGAATAAAGGCTGAGGTCTTACCAGCTCCAGAAGTTTTCTTCTTTTAAGTAATATGTAGCCCAGTAAACAGTACAATGTACAAAGAATACATTTAAGACTGAAAGAATACAAGGAGCAGGACAAAATCAACAGCACATTTCATACTCATCTAGGAAACCATCACTATTTGGAAAGGTAGCTTGAGAGAAATGTCCAGCTCCAGCTATAGATCACTGAACTTGCTATGAGTCTGATGATCTGAATGCACATGGAACAAGCCATTATCTAAGATACAAGCAGTGCAAAATACTGAGACTTTCATTAACTCTAATCCACTGTCTTCACTGCAGTCTTCTAAGCTCATAATCTCAAATACTATGTTGATCAGATAAAATCATGCATTTTCTATCTGGTTACACTTGTGAGTGGTGAGAGATATGCCAATTATCTTCAAAAGGAAAATTAAGTGGTTTTCTTGAGGATACAGTACCACTGTACTGTACTACGAGCTCTACGGTTGCTAGACAATTAGAAATTTGAAGCGTCAACTGATGCAATGTATTCATCTTCAGGAAAATGTCCTGACATCATGCCCGATTATTTTCTTAATTAAAACGCAACAAAGCAAAACGAAGAACCCACGCTGCAATTTATCCAGCCTCTGCCTCTTCATCTGCCAAGATGAGGCCCACCTTCTCAATCTGACAGAAATATTATTGAAAAATCAGTGAGTCAGAGGCTCTTCAAATTCCTCATGGGATTCTCCACCACCTGTACTGCTCCACAAGAATGAAAAGTTTGCCACATATATTCCGGATTACGTTTAAGACATCTTAGCTAGAAGAGACCGAGCTTAATTATAGTTAGAACAGTCAGCATTTCAAATAGTATTGGCTTGGCTGCAGGCGTTTTTTTCGTCTCGTACAAGCCACTTAACATTTATGCTGCGGGTACATCATCTGCAAAATTGGCCTAAGAAGTTCATATATACAGCCTGTAAAGCACTTTGTAAATTTTTTAGCACTTATATTGCTACTTTCCTTTCTAAAAGCAGCATTATTTCACCACAGCTACACGCAAATAAAAAATAGATCCTGCACATCTTGATAATACACCCAGAGTACTTGTGATATGTATTCCTCTTAAAACCAAAACCAACAAACATTTGGGCAAGTAGCTATTCAACAGAACCAGAATAAAGGAAAACCACACTAACAGCTATCTAGGAAGATTTGTAACATTTCCTTACGGTAAAAAATATTATGCACTCATCAATTTATATAACGTTTTGGCAACTTTGGGGTGGTTATAAAAGAACTGTAGTAGACTGAAACTCTGCTAACCATCAAAAAATACTAAAGGAAAAAGAATTACCATTTAATGCTGCTTAGTCTGCTCAGATCAGTGACTGTGTGGGTGGTTCTTGGAATATGTATCTGCAAAAATATGTTTTGGATCAGTTGAGCTATAAGGAGATCAATTATATCCTCTTGTGGGTTTTCCACTTTTAATATTCATTCTTGCTCCTTAAAGTTCAGAAGTGCAGTACCTAAGAGCTTGATGAAATAAATTTACTTGGTTAAGGTGACTTCTGTCAGCTACCTGCAAAGATGCTGCTGTTCAGTGAGGGGCAGATTCCAATAGCCTCATCCACAGTGAATGGGATATAGTATCCGTAGCAGTCAATGTGCTTCTTTTGGACTGTGGGAGTTTTTGGGATGAAAAGCCAAATCATGTCTTGGCTTCAAAATAGGTCCAAGTTACAAAATCCTAGTGTGGAACCAGACTCTGCAGCCCACTATGTATTATAAAAAGCCATACTGCTTGATCGTACAGTTCTGGTTTAGCTGAAAGTAGCTCAAAATGCTAAACTGAGACAATGAGAAAGCTTTTCTATGGATTTAAATTTGGTCTGAAGTGTTGTTTTCGGCTTGAGCCTAGCTGTGGTTCTCCAATACTTAGTTCATAAGTTTAACTAAACACCTAAACAAAATCCCAAACTGCTACAAAAGTTAGATAACTATTGTGCATACTAAACACAGAAGTTTCAAAATGTTCATAGCAGCCAATTAAGACCTGGAGCATTAAGTTTTTTACTAAACTGTTAATTTTCACATGAAGCACAGAGAACCAGATTTCTCCCCCCCCACCCAAACCTTTCTACAAAGAAAATTAGATTGTTTGGCCTCTCTATAATTTTCCATATATTTCCTCCATCACTTCTTGCTCCTTTCTATTCCCCTTGTGTGAAATTGCACTAAGTTCCAATGACAGACTCCATGGATCTCTTTTCCTTTGTCTTCTTAGTTATTTTTATAACTGCCTTACTGAAGACAATCTGGATTCTGACAGGTTGATAAGCAAAGCTGGTAAGACCTAAATAAAGCTACTATGTGCCAGAGGAAAGTTTTCTTCCTGTTTCTTGATGAAAAGCAGAAGGAAACACCACAAAAAGAGGAGCTATTCATGTAGCTGGCTTAAAGGAGTTCCAGTCCAGCCCCTGCTCATGCTGAAACACACTCAGTGTCCAGTCAGTTTTTCATTTTCACATACCACTACTGTCTTTTTGCACTTTGGTTGAAAACACTGCATGAAAAGCATTGCTTGTGTAAAATTAGAAGGGGTCCTGCTCTCCAATTTTGAAAAAAACCTCTTCTGTCCAGGGTCAGATCAGCTCTCACAGATGGTCTGTCTTTTAAAGCTTATATTTACAGAGCAAAATTAATACAAACCTTGCTTAGGACATTCACCTCTACTTGCTAGAGGGAAGCATGTCTAGAAGTGCATCACAGCAAGATATCCAGTATACTTTTGATAAGAATCTCTGCAGCTGATTAAATATAATTTTGCCTTTGAGATGCCCTTTGTAAACTCATCCAGAGGAGAACAAACACTACTCAGTGAGAAGTATGAAATTAAACTATTTCTATCTAAATAGTCCAGAAATTAGTAAAAACCATATGCAGAAGTGTAAAATAATAATGCGGGTGGGTTTGAAGTCTAAATCCCAACTCTTTACTCATCTGAGGAAATGCAGACTCACAACTTAATTTTGTAGTTAAAGATCTATGTACCAGAGAAATACTCAAAATATGCAAACAAACTTAAGCTGTGAACTAGGAACTGTGTACAAGTCTCTGCCATTTAGTTCTACCTTAGCAATTAAATAAATAAATTAGTGAGGCATTAAATTACCCTCAGTTTCTACAATGCCAGAATTTCATAAGTTTTTATCCTCTACACTTAGTAAAACCTAAAGGGTAAACTGGCAATGGGGTGGAGAGGGGAGGAACTATACAGGATTATAATACGCCATTCAAAAACAGTATTAGAAAATCTTACACAAGGAGAGGGCTTGGAGCTTCGGGCAGGAAGTAGAGAAGCAAATTCTCTATTACGCTGAGATGAAATGTGATGTTACAAAACCAACGTCAGAGGCAATCATTCTTGTTTCTATTTTATCACACCACCAAATATGCAATTTTATTCACCATTTAACCATGGTAATTTTAGAGTGCCAAAACTGCAAGTTTTACACCACTTTGCAATCAGTTTAAGCTCTCCAGGATCAAAACGTTCTAATATCTTCACAGGAATTTGTATAAGCTTGTGAATAATGAATAAACTAACAGATTTATCTGCATGCCATGGCAAGTCCATTTAGTCTTGTGTGCAGCTTGTTTTTCTTAGAACTGCAAGTCTTGAGACTGTTAGTCTTTGCTTTGGAAAAAGCATTTTAAATAGTTTTCCCAAATACTCAAATCTTGTTCTGCCTTGTCTAAGTTAGGCACGGGGTAGCAGTGAGTATCACAGCCTTTATACACCGATTACATTCAAATGTTATAATACGTGTGTAAATCGTGGAGAAGTGTGTCCGGTGCTACAGAATGAATGAACCTGTCCAGAGGCAAGGCAGGGCTTGGAATGAGTTTAATTAAAGGGCAAATGTCTAACAGCCATAGGCATCCAATTTGAGACTGAGCACCCGAGACATCGCAGCCTGCTCTTACCATACACCTCTAAATTCTCAGGACCTGAGGAACAGAACAGTCATTTTTGATCATTGTGAGCGGTTCTCTCAAAATGTTAATGGAACTTGCTTTTAACTTAATTTCTTTAAAACTGTAAACATCAACATCTTGTAGTAGTTTTATTGCTACATGCAGCTAATATCCACAAAATTATTGCCACAGTCACCAGGTGTAGTGACAGAAACCTTTTGTTTAATGATCAGCTTGTACTACGTGTCTGTTCACAGAAGTCTGAGCAGAATCACACTCTTCAGGGACTTCCCACTGCAGTATCCTGTTTACACGGCGCACTTTTAATCATTTAAGAAGTATACTGCACACATCATTCTTTACCACGAGATTTATAGTTTATAAACAACTTTAAACTACATTTGCCCTTGACAAGGTCAAGAAGGGCACACAAACCATCAGCCACACCTTCAACTATAAAGTAGCTCAGATCTGTCATCTGTGTCAACCAATAAATAATAAAGATTGATGAAAGTAGCTCTTAAACTACTTTCAAAATGCATTCTATTTTCAGAATCACTAATGGCTGGCCATTAAGAAAGAAAATAAATGGATTTTTTTTCTTTTTTTTTGTTGGAGTTGTGTATTCAGCTGAAATTTAGTCTCTGCTTAATACTTATTTCAAAGAAGTCTCCTGGCACGATGGAACCAACATTGTCACGAGGAGAGTTGTCACATGGAACTTGCTGAACAGCACACTGCAGAGTAGTTACAGGAAACAGGATCATTAATTTGTGTTTTTAGAATATATGTGGCTTTCTATTTGCCCCTTATCCTCATGCGCATGTCAGGAAAAAGCTATCTCACTATGAAACCCTTCCCTCTTTCTCCTTCGATTAAAATTAAAACTTCACTGCGGGTTGGAAAACACACAGAAATCAGTGGTAGCTAACTAGTAAAGCTTGTTCCCAATTCCCAGGCCTAGATGGGACTTGGAGAAGGCTTGGGGTAGAAAGTTTGTATTATTGCCAGACTGCTCTATATAAACTATTTAAACCTCAGAGAGATTTATCCTCCAATGCTCCAGGCATGCTCTTGCCTATGAATTCAGATTACCAGACAGTACAATTACCACAAACTTCAGTAATGCACCTTGAACATGGTTGTTCAAGGGCTGCAATGAGTCAAAATACCATCAAGCAACACATATTTATGCATGCAAATAACTATGTGAAAAAGCTATGCGTACAGGTTGGTTTTCATATGCGAAGTTCAGGAGTAAACAAGTGTAATTCAGGCTGGAATTCAGCTTCACATGCAGCAACTATGTTAATAAATATGCCCAGTCAAGTTAAGAGACAACATTGTAATCTTTGCTATACAACTAGTAACACAAAACAAGTGTTTAACTGGGATATAACACTGTATAACACTAAGAGCAAAATCTTTGCTTTTGTGACTTGTATTATAGTGAAGCTGAACAGCTAGGGAAGAAGAAAAAGGAATGAAAAATTCTGATTGCCCCTTGGAGTCCTGGACTAGAATATAAATTATGGTCATGAAGTACACAGTCTGGTTAGCAGATTGGAGAAACATAGGTGCCAGGATTTGTTTAATGTAATGGATTCTGCAGACGATGCTGCTGAATTCTATCAAATCTCAATAGGCCAGCACACACGTAAAATTTTGAGAAGCTTCCAGTTTGAACAAAACTCACTGGTTTTCTCACAGAGAATGACAAAAGACATTAGTGGCCATCAAATTCTGACTTCCCCACGCCCATAAAAACTTGAAGTTACTAGACCTTTTCAATGCATTATCTACATATCTTTAAACCTAGGTAAACTAGCCACTCCTTACTTTCTTAGTACTTTTACACGCGTACTTTCTTAGCAATGGCTGAACCATTTTTGCTGAACATTTTCCAAAACAATTAAGCCTGAAGCAGATATCCCACACAGAAAATATTAACTAAAACTGCAAAATTTCAGCAATATTATAAGCAAGTGAAGATAGACTATTATAAATATTAGGCAACTTTAATGTATTTATTTCTATGTGTGCTACCTGTACATCAAGTTAACTTAGACATTCTCAAGAGAGTTTGAAGAAGGTGTAGTGCAGTGAGTTTGTTTAATTGCTCAGAGGAAGATCTGTTTATGGAACAGAATACATCAATCACCATATTTTGTTATGGCTTTCTGTGCACATTAACAAATTCCAGATCTCTATCAAATCTCGACCGGGTTCAGAGCCAAGCCCTGGAACAGGTCTGGGGAGTCCTGTGAGCAGTTCTTCCCTGCTTTGTCTTAGATGAAAATCTGGTAAAGCAGTCCAACCTAGAGGATCTACATTCATTAGTGTCAAACAAAGAGTGCCATTGAAGCTGCTTTCACCACAGTTGCAACACTATAGAATCTCATCTGTTACTTATCAGGGAAGAGTGTTATTATATTGCACATATTGTTAATATTCACATATTATTTCTGGGAGAGTAGATAGGCAGCTTTCTGTAAAACAGACATTTTCCCTTTACCTTTCTCTCATTTCTATAATCATCGTAAGTATTCTAATCCATGTAAGACCCACATAACTCGTCAAAATTAATTTTAAAAGATCACCTTATATACTGTTATCAGTCTATGAACTGCAGCTAACACACGCACACCACTGACACATGAAGAGAAATAGCCTAAATTTTAATTTCAGGAGTCCCTTGGAGCACCAGAGGGATGTAACATCAGATTGTAATTCTAGCTAGAGGCATTCAGCTATATTTTCTAGTAATCTTGAGGCCCATTTGTCACTTGGCTCTTCCACAGGTTTATATATTTATATAGTCCATCTATGTGCTTACATATGTTCATCCCTGTGCAAAAATAACCATGACTTAATATTACCATGATTTATATCAGTCCTTGAAATGTCACAAGCAAGGTTGCAGGTATATTTCCAGCTCTGTTATCTTCTATCATACAGATTCAATGGCACAATTCCTTCATGTGAAAAGCAGTGAGCTAAAAAAAATCCTCCTGTGAGCCAGCAGCTGAACTGCACTGGGTCAGCTAGTACAGGAGCAGTCCTATGAATCCAACAAACAACAGCAACAAATAAATTCACAGACATTTTTGCACAGCTTATATTAAGATGGTTCATTATTCCTATAGAAAGCCAGACGAGCTCAGTTTGGAAAAGAGACAGATCATATATGTCATTTGGATAATTCACCTGTGGCCAATCGTGCCAAAATTACACTAAATTTTGGTAAACTCAACAAACTCTGAGCATACTTCAACAATCGATCACTTGAAACATGAAGAAAATTTCAGTCAGGCTGAAAATTTCAGTGATTTCAAGGAACTAATATCTGAGTTCAAATATTCTGCTATTGATCAGAAAGTATTTTTTATTATTGCTAATAATAATTGCTTTCTGTGATTGTGTTTTGAAAGAGAAGTTCTTATTCACTCCTACGAACACATAAGTTTCGTTTGAATATTCAGCCTAAGAGCCTAAAATTAAGATGGCACCTAACTACGCCAGACGATGGAAAGCCTTCATTCCTAACTGCAGCTCCTGGGGCATGAGAGGGAGGAATTGTGAGAGGAAAGTATCAAGAGGTACTATCTATATGCACTACATAGGTCCAACAAAGAACTTATCTGTTCAGGAAAAGAAGTTCCCTCTGACTGTGACAGAGTTATACCCCAAGGACAAATTGAAGAATCATTACAGTTTTACAGGAGTAATTCCTAGTCCGGTAATAAAGAACTGAACAAAGACCTCCCAGGGAAGCAGTAGGGTGGGACACAAACAGAAACCTGATGAACAAAATCTTCCAAAAGCAACAAATCGTTTGTGTTCCACAAAGTAAATTCACTTGTTAGCCACTATGAAAACATAGTTAGCCACTATGCTACCCATGTCAAAGTTATTACAGCTTTTTAGCCCGCACTTCTCTCTTGCCTCAACCTGTGCAGGTTTCTTGCAGACATCTCACCACACCAACTGCACTTCCTCTCATGCCAGAAACAAACACAGATGAAATTAATGTTGACCTAGAGATATCTCACAGTTAGCAATTAGTTTTGAGACTGATCAATTCAGTTTTCAACGAAAGCTCTTACTGACAAATATAGATACTAAAAGAGAGCCGTGGCAGGAATACAAGTGTAGAGATTACCAGAAGAGAGAAAAAAAGCCAATTTCTACATTAAATATTTTTAAGTTGTGCTTTTAATGAATTCGATACTTGTGACACTGGTAAACTACTGAACTTATCTAACAGGCTGTAATTATACTTCTTTTGTTTGTTTAGTCATTTCTTTAATATGCAATGGTATGGAGTGTGAACAAGCCAGCCTTTGCAAATGCATTTCATTTTCACATGAAAAAAACAGGCTTCTTTCTGATGACAGGAACATTCCTTTCCCCCACCCACCAGTTTGATTTATTACTCCTACTTAAATGTCAGCATTCAGTTGTTTCACCTGGCTTCTTTTCTTAGCTATGTAGCAGACTGAAATCAGTCCCTTGTCAAATTGCACAGCTTGGTACAGCTGGGCCAGAATTCTACTACAGGTGGGAAGTTATTTATGTGATTACTGACATTTTTACCGTCTACACAGACTGTTGTTTTTCAAGACAGCAATGAAATTATCTATACGGAGGGAAAATAAAGCGTAAAACTTTTTTACACGTGAAAAAAAAAGGCATTTAATATTCGGTCCATGACTGCATCTCTGTTCTTTGGAGAAATGAGGCTACAAGCACCACATTTGGAGTTCCCAAGGGACAACTCTCAAAGCAATTGACAACTTATTGCCTTGAGAATCCAAATGACTGCAGCCTTATGATGTGATTTAACATGGATGAATTCCCACCAGAGAAAACATGGAAAACTATTTCCTGACAACAAAGAAAGGAGTGTATTCATATACGCGCCTCGGATCAGATCTGCAAACATGTTCTCATGGAGTTATACTAGATAAAGAACACTCTCCCCCTTTGCCTTTATCAATATAAATAGATATAACTAAAATTTGAAATAGGTTTTTAAAACTGGTCTGACAGAAGCTAAATAGGGCTTCTCTGTTTGTTCCCCTGTGCAGCACTATAGTCATAAGGGTGGTGAGTGCTGGCCCAACCATGCACAAACACAACTTCCTCTTCCTCTCCCACAAACATCCTTTTTCCACCACCTCTGTGCTGATCTGCCCACAGAGGTAAAGATGCCATTTTGTCAGGTCTGTGCCTGAGGAAATATCACCAGCATCATCCACAGAAGTTGGGTCTGAGCAGCTCTGAACTGCAGCTCACCAAGAGCAGGCTTTACCCTGCACCCATAGGGGCCCAGCTGTTCCGTCACACACTCTGTGCTAACGTCAACTCACTCCCGAAGAGAGAAAAAAAGAATATCTGGCTTCCCTCCCAGCTTCAAAGTCCCAAAAATTGCTAGACAGCCACAGAGAAAGAAAAAATCCAAAATTGTACCTGAAATAACAAGAAATTTGCCTCAGTACAATTAACAATTTTATATAAAGGTAGACATCTTATAAAATCAGAAAATTCACAATTTTCGCTTGAGACAAGAGATTATAATTTTTTTTTTCACAGAATCACAGAATTGACAGGGTTGGAAGGGACCACAGTGGGTCATCTGGTCCAACCTCCACTGCTCCAGCAGGGTCATCCCAGAGCACATGGCACAGGATTTTGTCCAGACGGTTCTTGAACGTCTCCAGTGAGGGAGACTCCACAACCTCTCTGGACAATCTGTTCCAGTGTTCAGTTACTGCACAGTAAAGAAGATCTTCCTCATATTCAGGTGGAACTTCCTGTGCATCAGTTTCTGCCCACCATCTCACGCCCCATCGCTCAGCACCACTGAGCAGAGCCCAGCTCCATCCTCTGACACCTTCCTTCAGATACTGACAGACATTGGTGAGGTCCCCTCTCAGCTGTCTCTTCTCGAGGCTGAACAGGCCCAGCTCCCTCAGCCTTTCCTCATAAGAGAGATGCTCCAGTCCTTGTATCATCTTTTTAGCCCTCCACTGGACCTGCTCCAGGAGCTCCATGTCTCTCTTTTACTGAGGATCCCGGAACTGGACACATCACTCCAGGTGAGGCCTCACCAGGGCTGAGTAGAGGGGTAGAATCACCTCCTCAGTCTTTCATATATGCTCGTCCCTCTGCTCACAAACAATAACTCATCACTCAAAAATAAAAAATGGTTATAGTCCTCTCCTAAAATTCTAGATAAAACTCAACGCTGGCTTTCAGTAACTGTTAATAAAGCCCTCTGCAGCCCTTCCTCACGGCCAAAAAGTAGAAACTTCTAAACTTCAAAAAAATAACAGTATTTGAAAAACTTCTGGCACAGATGAACAAGAAAGTGTTAGAAATTCCTTTATTTAATATGAGTTGTGCTTTCAATTAAAACCAAACTGCATTCATTCCAGTAATCAAACTCTAAAATGCTGGGGATTCATTTATGCATTAGTGAAAAAAAATTATTTTTAAGTGACTAAAATAACCTTCATTTCCAAAGAGAGCTGTACCATTGGCTCAGTTACCAGATCTGTGACAAATGATCTGTCACTGAAATGTATAATATATGATCTGCCTCACTGAGCATTTCCCTTTCTTTTGAGAGGGTGCCTAAATAAATGCAGTATTCTACTAAGTGCAGGGCCTGCACAGTGTCAAAGTCATGGCTGCAGTGGGCTCCTGCTGAAGGCACTCCAAATCCATGGGTCCTCTTCCTCCACCAGTGTTCAGAGTACTTGCTCTGTTAATCATGACAACCTTTCATGAACTGGAATTAACCCCAGCATCCAATGCAAAAGCACTGCTGGATCATCATAGCTGAAGGAGGAATCTCCCCAGTTCCAAAAGGCTTGCCGCCGTTAGAATTGCTCCCATTGTTGTCACATTTGGTGGCAAAGCTTTAAATACGTGAGTAACTTTTTACCATCCCATTAACACAACCGTTCCCATTTGAGCAAGTGCAAGAAAGAAAGAGAACAAATACGAGAAAAATTGCTCACTAGCTGGTATGCCACTGCATTCAGCTTTTCAAGTAAATCACTGAGGACAAGCAGCTAACGCTGAAGGGCAGCTGTCCTGTAGCTTGAAACACCAATCATCTCCAAAAGGGATGGCCACAGGAAACACAGAGATCGACTTTTCATTCACAGTCCTGTACAACAGCAGAAGGGAATGGTGGATGACAAATGATTACTTTCCCATGGATCAGCTAGGAGAAGGGAGTTTCTCCTTTGTGCACCGCTCAACTGAGCAGGCTTCAATCAGGCTTCAAAGAGTGTGCTTCACGAAATGCAACACCAGAATTGAACCAGAACTCAGGTCTTCTAGTTACATCTAGTCAAAACTCATTATTCAGTCAGAACAACTAATAATGCTGAGGGCTGAATTCAAGCAGGGACCAAGACAGAGCCCATAAACTAGTGAATACACGTGCCAGTCTGTACTTATGTTAGCACATTTGCATGTGCAAATGGACAGCATTGTGCATTTACCAATTATCTCCACACATGACTCTCTTTGGCTCCTTTTGAAAAGATACCTATATTTCTCATGATAAATCCTGGCCAAAGGCCTAGGCTGGTTCAAACTGCCTTAGCCAGAAACGGTGGACATAAAATACTTTCCAGGTGGTACTCAGTTCCTTGCAGAATCAAGCCCCAAAACAGGGAGTTCTTGTTGGAGTTTCTACAGTAAAGCTACTGATGGTTATGATGATCAAATAAGCAGTGCAGCCCAAAGTCTTGCTCACAGGCTTAAAGGAAAAGCACTGTAACTGCAAACTTGCACAGAATAACAGCTTATTTAGCTTTCAGTAAATGAAGTGTTCTATCTAATAGATTTTTTTTCTTCCTCTGATGGGTAAATGCTTCCCCTATTACTAACGTGTGAAACGATCTAGAGCATTAGTGTTTGCATTATGCAGCTACAAGCACAGACCTTGGAAAAATGACGGCTTCTGGCAAAATTTACCGGAGAAAAAAAATTCCAGATACAGATTTGACTTAAGGCATTACTGTTCAATGAGGAGTGGTTTGGGCAAGATCTTATTTCCACTTTTGCCTTGCAAGAAAATAGCCAATGACTAGTAAATGAGTTGGAAATTATTACTATAATTACCATGTCTCCAAAGCAGCCGTTGAAAATTGTGCATGCGGCAACAAACTAATGAAGCTCCAGTTGCACAAAAACAAAAGGTCACAACGACACGAGAGAAGCCACAGTAGAAGCTGTTTTAAGAGCTTTTCCCATATTGAAGGCAGACTCTGAAGAAGATAGAGACAACGCCATCCTGCCCTGCATAGTTTCATTGTCTCCCAGTCTCCCAGTAATGAATGCCTGGTGCTGCCAGTGCACACCGAGGCATTTGGAAATCCTTGCAGAAAAAAAAGAGACAGGAGGCATGGGGAGGGGGGATTTTAGGATGAATCTGGAAAAGTGCAGACAAAGTATACTGGTGACATGAAGAGAGATTTGTTTGGTCAAATCTCGTCTATTGTGTAAATAATCACTCACCAGCATGCACTAATTTCATACAGCATGCACTGAAAAATTTAGCATACAGCCCTCTCAAATCATTCAAGGTCAGTGCTGCACTTTAGCTGCTCTCTCAAAAGTAAGATATTCCTGTGGGTCTCTCAAGAGTACCTCTATCAAACTGTTAGTCACCTTCAAATTCTCTGCTTTTGCAGAATAAGAGAAAAACATCTTTATACACATTCTGCCTGTTTACTTTTTTATGGAAATCTGCATCAAATCAATATTAAAACTTCTAAGTGCATTCTTTTCAAATAAACAGCTAAAAAGAAATAATAATTGGAAAAACAGCACAAGCATATCGTGTACAGGTTTTACTCAAGCGCCTACGCACATATTTCTGCCATGACACCCACTTTTCCACATCATTCCTAATTTGCAATGTCCTTGTTGCTGGGCCTGATCCAAATCCCCCTGCAATGAACGTATGTTTTTCAGCTGGTTTCAGATTGCCTGGGATTCAGTCAAGGCATTTAAGCTATAAAGAGCATATCAGGAATGCTGGCTCAGAAGAGGGAGGAGGATGTGAGTGGTGCTTTCACAATGCTGATAAGCAGCCAAGAGTATGAATGATAACTAAAAGTTCAAGTTGTATTAATGAGAAAGCAAGAACTGTCTTTCTGACTGCTCTATGACAAAACGATAGCTACCCCAAATTAGCCCTTAAAGCTTTCTTAGACCTGCCTGAGAAGTCTGTGCCTATTAAAGATCCTGTTCATCATTTTTTTAGATTTCATTATTTTAGATTTCCTTTTGGTTTGGTTTTTTTAATCATCCCAAAATCTATTCTATCATTCCTGACAGTTATTGCTCAGGCTGTGGGATGAACCGCATTGGCAACACTGAAATTCTTAAATGAAGCTTCCTGGGTACTAAATAGTAATTTACTCTAAAGGTTCATTCAATGGGTGCTACTCATTGACCTCTGTTCTTTATGCCTTAGAGTGAATATCTAATTAATACCCTTTCTTAAATCACCATCATCAGCAGTTAATGACAATGGACTAACAGAATGTATCACCCTCCCCCTCTTCTGCTTTGAGTATGGAAAACAAACAAAAAAATTACATCACCTCCAGCTTTTTCAACAAATACTGAGGACGCAAAGGAAATCTGCATGATGCTTTTATTTATCTCTTAATCTCTAATATTTGTCATAGTGAAAAAACACCAGGTGTGATTTTGTGTCTTTCTCTTACACCTTTAGTTACTTATTCCAGTGATCTCAGTAAATTCATGGAGCAGTCACTATCACCTACTCTGTCCATGAAAGAGATCCACTTGCATGAGGCTCAAACGATACAGCACGTACAGCCAGCTCCCCTGTAACAGATAGCATGCCATTTATTAACTGCATTTTAAGTCTGCGGTGGTGCAGACTATAATCTTCTTTAAAACATCTCTGGGGTTGTTTTTACAGGCTTGGAAAGATAAGGGAAAAATATTTCTTCCTTTGGAAGTAACACTGCATGTGTCTTTCCTTTACGGCAGGGCATGGGGCAAGACAAGCTATGAATAAAGCAGTGGATGTTTACAAAATGAACATCACCTCTTAAATCTTTGTGATGTCTAGGGCTGTGAAAACTTTCTAGTTTTATGAAAAGCACTCATATTCAAAATGAAGAAACTGTTCAGACAAAAAAAAAATCAAACTTTTGTAGACAAAATTATACCACCTTCGTAATGCCAGAATTTTTCATTTGCAAATAAGAATATTTATAAAAGTAAAAAGCGATCAGGACACAAGTAGCAAACTTTCATTAAATTTTGTAGATAGGACAGCAGGAAATCTTTCTGGACATCTCACCCCCCCTACTCCAAAACCAAACAAAACCAAAAGAAAAATCAAAACCTAGCACATCCTTTCTAAGTTATTTAGCAATTTCACCACATATTTCATTTTAGGAAAAGATTTAGAGAATATAATTAAATTACTTAGCAAACTTTAGGAAGTAATCAGGAGAAACACTCACAAGACTTTGTCAAAAACTACTGGCTGTTTATTTAGGACAACACAGCTCTCACATCAGAGTAACGGAATGACCCATAACTGAATGTTGACACTGCATGTTTTCCCAGAAGGTTTCTTCCCCCTCAGTGAATCCAAAGACACCCAAGAAGGCAAATCTCATAAAAATATCCATCAATACCTAACATATTCCTTTCCCCTCTTGCTGTTTTATAAAGCAAAATGGTCCACGTCTGATATGTAGATCCCTGATCCCTCCTACTCCCAGCAGACACTACAAGTCATAATTAAATGGAGACAGCATGAGTCTTCCTATGTCCCAGTCTGCTGTCGTGTGGCAACATCCCTGGCCCTGAAAAGCCTTAGTGGGAGAACGAGTCCTGTCCCTCCGCCGCCTCATTTCCCCAGCTTGACTGCTAAGGGTCCTTTAGCCTCAAACAAGTCAAAAGAGAAGACCTTCTTGAGTGCAATGTTATTATTGTAAAAGCAATTCAAGCATGCTCATATTCTTCTCATGAGCATTAATCTGTTTCTCTTTCACTCAGTTTCACTGAAAGATACAGGCTGTATTTGACATCACTTTTTTCATAAAATATCAAAATTAAAAGTTGTCTGAAGGCCACACTATGAGTGTTAACTCTGTTTTTCTCATTTTGGCTTGGTTGAGAAACATTCACACATCTCTAACTCCATTAACTACAAGGCTGCTAAAGAAGGAGGACTTCGGTTCATTTTAGAACATATGCTTCAAGAACAATTTTCCTTCAGTCCATCAGAGAAGCTGAACACTGCCAGCAGCTTACAGCCTTATTGGGCAATATTGTAATTTGGACTGTTATCTTTCACTGAGAAAATATTCCACATTTTATGACACTGTCCATTAAAAGCTCTCTAGAACACTACTATGGTATTTAAGAGACATGAAACGTTTTGATAAATAACAGTCACTGATCTTGAGTAACTATGTAGGAAAAACATTAAAGTTTATCTAACATTTAAAGAACAAAAAATTCGGGGCTGATAGTTTTACCTCAATAGGATATCCATCTTTGAGAATTCCTTATGGGCACAAGCTATGAGCATAGATGCCAGTGCTGACTCTCATATTACCTTATTTTAAACAGGAAATTTAAGGAAATCATTAACAAGTGATGATATTATAACAGATGATCGTTTCGGTTGAGAATGCCAAAGATTCTACAGCCTGTTTAAAATCTAGGTGGGAAATGTGTCAAAATGATTTTGCTCAACGTAATCACGAGATAAGCTGCAGAGGGCTGACTTCTTATGTCTTGTATCTAGTAGTACAGAGTATATGGGAGAGGAATAGGAGCAGGATTCCTCATCTCCTGCAGCATGCAGGCTACAATTTTGGCTGCAGTGGTTCTCTATTGTTCCACACCATAGGAAAGCTTTGATCTCCGTGTTCCAGCTTCAGCAAACAAACCATGCTTCTGTACGTAAGAAGATGTTTTAACTTACACCACAGAGTCAAATCTTCAGGTACATTAAACTGAGATTTGCAGTTTGTCAGCTGAGGATTGATTCATGAATATCCTCTGATTACAACTTTCTGGTAAAACATGAACAAAACCAAACCAAAACACTAGGAAACCCTGTAAGATATTCATATCTAAAAATCCTCTAATTCTACATGAGCATTATTTTCTTTTAATAGAGCTGAGGAAAAAAAAAGGAAAACAAACAGGTATGAAATGGGGAAAAATGTGTATCTACTGTTTCAGCATACTTTATTTATAAAGTGTTTATAGCTCAGGTCAGCTCAGAGGTGCACATAGAGATTAGTGTGAAACATATAGAGGCATCTATTTTTAAAGTTGTTGGGGAACACAGAAATATCTTGCATGTTTCCATCTGGAATTGTTTTTAGAAATACCATCTAGAGGGGCAATGCAGAAACCTGCTGAAAAAAATAATCAGCATCTTTATGTAATGCAATTAATTCTTCAAGTGCAGTTCAATCTGTGAATGGCTGGTAAACAAATGGGGTGACTGCCAGTGTAAATATTTATTTGGGAGCAGAGTCAGCTTCAAAACAAGCAAAAGTTTGTCCCAAGCAATTGGTGCGCACACGCTGCAGAGAAGGAGCATGAATGGCTCTAAGCAAATGCTCCTCGGAGTTCTACATGTGAATTCCAAATATACAGACACATTTTAAAGACTTTTAGTGTTATTAACAGTTCAGCGAATAGATCATCATGACTTTTTTTAATTCCTCCAGCGACAGTTGGTATAAGTTGTTATTAAAGCAAATAAAGCCCAGAAAGCTATTTGATCTGCATTACTTATACTAGAAGACCCACTAAATGACATGAGTCTAGCACTGCATAGAGAGAACGTCAATGTTAGTTACCAACTGGCAGCTACAGCCACTTCATATTTTAGAAATCTTAACTTTTTAATTTTTTTTTTTAGGGGAAGGTCTAAGGAAATAATTATATATACTTTGTTTATGGGACAACTTTAAAATGAGTTAATGTTTTATTAGAAAAATATTGCCATAATTTTGAAGTTGTAAATCCAAGGAGAACGTAAGAATGGTTCTTTCCCTGTTTATTCAAGCATAACTAAATTGCTTTGATTACAGGTAATAAATTCAATTATGGGATATAACATACAAAAAATGGTAAAATGTAGCCTTCAGAAAGGAAATAAGATGGACTATGAATGTGCATTGATTTTTAAATATTTTTTTTTTCTGTATGGCCTGTTCTGGACTGACTGACAAGGAAAAGAAGATGCACTCTAACTGTGGAATAGCAGGGAGCTTTCACTGTGAGTGTTACTGAAACTACCTTTTACCTGAAGCATTAGAAACCATGTGGTTCTAAAGCTGAAATGCTCAGTTGGCCAACATTTAGTCCCTGTGGTCACAGCACACTGACAGCAGTGATATCCATTGTACCACTGGATAGTCACACTTAGTAAGAAGTTATGCCAAGATACAAAGGCATATCATTAAAGAGCTTGATAATGCGAGGTGCTGAGCCTACTGAGAGTGCAGAATATGCTGTGCTCTTATAGCTGAGGTCAAAACCCATAATTTTTTCCACAGATTCTGAAAGAGCTATTGAATCTTTTGAACACATAAAACTTGCTGAGAAACAAATCTGCTCCACAAAATCTGAATGCACTATCAGAATAAATTAGTGTTAGACAGAGATAAAGTTAGCTACTTCAAAATACAAGGATGAATATGGAGGACACAACCTTCAAGCACTTCAGTCTCTGGCTGTGACATACTTTTCCAACCTCTCTTAGCAATATTTTATTTCTTATGCAAATGAGATCCAGCTATTATCTGGATTTTACCTACTCTCACAGTTCTTGTCTCACTTGGAAGCTTTCTGTCTCAGTATACTTGCAAGAGAACATAATTATCACAGAAGATAACAAAAATTAATGCCCTTTCAAAAGCAATAGGAATTTTCAAACAGGTTTTACTGTGATGAGAGACTCTGAAGCAAGGGCCACATCTATCTGACATGCCTGGTGCTATCTGCTCTGACTGATAATTCAGTTATTGGTTGCTGACATAATATACAACCTTGACTTTCCTACTTTAGGATTCTGAATTCTCTGAAAGAGCAGCAAAAGAGAACCATACAATTAAATGCATGACATTCACAGATATCAGGTTCAGTCCCCCTAGGTTTATTTTCTATAACAATCAAAACCAAAGAGAGGCTTAGGTTTTTAGGGTTTTTTTCTTCATTATTTAAATATCTGAAATTTTATAACATCCAATGCCTAAGCAATTAATGTCTAAGTAGCAAAATTTTGCCATTCTCTGTAGCAAAAATCTCAAATAGTTATTTGCAGTTTTCCAAAACAGGGACAAAAAGAAAAAGACAACAAAAACCATTTTCAGGAGGACAGACGATATTCTGCTGTGGACTGAATCTGAGTGTTGGTTGTCACTGAATCTGACCTTCAAACACATATGCAGCACAAATCTGCACCTTGACTTGTTCCGGCTTGTTCGATTCCATGTACTGGCTCTCCCAAGTGACTGACAGGAGAAAGAAATAGGTGTCCTTGGTAAATACTTGGTGGTGTTTAAGCTTCTAAAGCAAAACTCTGAGCTTAAAAAAAAAGGTAAGTCTCTTTAGCTAACAGACTCTCTGAACTGACAAGGTATTTCCATTCAAGAAAAATATTGTGATTTTTTAATAGGTGTGAGATACAACTGTAAATTTCAAAAGGACTAAGAACTTTCAGACCTCAGAAATTGTAAGCCATTGTGGTGGTTAATTTCAAATATAAATTAAATATAAGTCCATGAAATTACTTGTTATGAAGAGCAAAGGATTGACATATATTTTTGATAGGAAAATCTATCTACTGTCATTTCTAAACAGAACAAAAACACAGAGAGAGGAATATTAGCAATAGCAAACTCCTCCTCACAAACAAATTTACTTCATAGCATTTGATGAGGGTTAACAAGGAATGACCTCCCAAACTTAGCAGGAAAACTCTACCGTAAGTTTTTCCTTCAAGAAAATACTGTTCAAAAGTGAGAGTTTAATGACATTAGGTTAACAAATTTTACTAACAAAAATGTTTTGAAAGTCAGAGGTTTAATACACTAGGCAAAAATATCAAGGCTTATAATAGATGCACTAAAGCAACCAAAGATTTGTTCTTATGATACAAGCTTTTTCTTTCAAGGTAAAGTATATTTCCTTTTTTTAATCAATCTCCTGTTCAGAAAGACACATTTCTATAATTTTTTAGAAGTTTTCTTGGGAAGTGGGAAAACACTGTCAATTATGGAACAGCCTATCCCAGAGAGGAATACAGAAAATGTTGTTCGTGTGTGCCTTGCCTTTATCAGCTGTAGATCTCCACAGGGGAGAGCTAGGGAGAAGGAAGGTAATATTGAAAAAAAATGTGGGGGTTAATTCACATACTGCATCATGCTCTGTGTTGATTTCTGCCTTTTACATTATTATTTTGTTCTAAAGCTCTCATTTCAGTGAAAGTAGGCATGTAACACTGAGATAAATGTCTTTACCTAGTCCTGGTTTATCTATGTTACGTTATAGTGTGTAAGGATAAAGATTCCTCCTAGTTCTAGCCTACATTAATCTAATACTGTTGAATTACTATACAAAAAGCCTAACAGAGGAAGTTCTAGGAAAAAAACAAATACTAAATCCTGACCAAGGTTCTGGAGAGGGATGGAAAAGGGAAGTTTTGGAGCTTTCGTCTAGCACAGCACAAAAACATGTTATTTAAAAATTTCCCCCTCAATGTTTTAATAAAATACTTCTGTAATGTTCTGGGGAAAAACACTTGGTCAGAGAGGGTCACTATTTCACCTGCACCTAAAGAAAATATCTGTGACATCAATGACTTTGCTTCCATTATACTGATATCTCCAAAACCCACTCCACGCCTAACACAGCTTCTTCTGGGTACCTGAAGGCTGTGCTGTTGTCTTTAAAGAGGAAACCAGAATCTCCACATCGTATAGAGCACATGCCACTACAAAGAGGTTGCAATTTATTGTTATCTCTGAGAACAGCCGCATAAATTTGACTAGTGCTAAATGACAGCAGTGCTACCACTCAGCTGTATTGCCTGGCAAGCTACAAATCTGACATTTTTTAGTCTGTTTAATGACTGGCCTCTTAAATAATGAGGCGTAATAGTTTGATGACAACCACTGTGCAAGTTCAAACAGTGAATAGAAACTTGCATGACCCACAAGAGAGGAAGGATCAGACTCACACCTGGTCTCAATATGTTCAAGTAGTAGAGATTTGCACTCACTCACACTGGGTCTAGAGGCTAAATTTGCAAATCCTTTCCCAATGGAAGAAAACTGTGTTTCTTATCTGCCTCTTATAGTATGTTCTGCCTTTAAAGCTTGTCCCTAAAATGTAAAGAAATATTAAAGCACCATGGCTACTCTTTATTCTACTCTTCACAGTTCTAAAACAGAATTAATACTTCTCCCTAAAACAAAAAGTATGGCAATAGAACTGGAATTGGAATAAAGGCATAAACAGGTTCTCCTCATATTTTATAAATTAATATGTCAAGAACAAATAGAATGGAAAGAACGGTAAATAAGAGAATCAAAACCTTCCAAGTGTTGTTAAATACACTTGGACAAAGACAGATCTCTAGGAGAAATTCTGTGCTTCATTCCACAGAAATAACAGAAAAAATGATCTCTCTATACTTTCTCTTTATACTTTCACAAGTCGTTTGTCAATTATCTAAAAAGGTGTTTGTTTAACAGCATCATTGGTACTTAGTCCACATCCTAAGAGAGTCATTCACTTCTTGAATCCTCCCCCATTCCGTCCCCAGAATCTTTAAGACATAAACTTTTTTTAACTAGATTTTCTGTTCCACAAAGATATGTTTATACTTTGAGATAGCCCTATGTCTCTATGTTCAATAAGTAAATGACAGTGATTACACAATGGCCTGACCCAAGTGGCGGGGTCATAATTCAGATCCAGAGCTTTGGGTGCATCTGTAGGGTAACTCACAGCCACTCTTCCACCTCACGTGCATTCCCATAGAGCTCAAGAACAGGAGGAAAACGGTTCTAAGGTTATAATGTTACAGAAATAATTACAAACAAAACAAACTCTTCCTGTACACGCTCCTGTCTAGAACAGGTAACATGACATGAAGAGCTAACTTAGGGTTTAACTGTTTATCCAAACTTCATAGTTAGCAGGAAGTTTTCTAACAGTTCATTATCATTATATATATAGTGTAATAACTTCTTCTTTGAAATAGCCATCCTACAAAGGACTCACTACTATCATCTTGAGAGAACAGCATTTAGGTAAATCGTTTCTTGATAGGTTCACCAATCAGCACATTTTTCTGAAACATTCAGAGTGTTTGACTTGCTGTAATCTTACTTAGGTGACTAAAACAAAATTTTGTGCCAGTTTCAAGAAACCTCTTAAGTGTTTTTATGGAACACTTGCAGAGAAAATGTCATATAAAAGTTTATACCTTTCTGAACATATCTTTTTATGACAGAAAATGTCACAAAAAAAGAAAATTATGCAGTTGTGCTTTTTTTAAATTTGAGATATGGTACAGTTTTCTGTGGTTATAAGAGTTCAAAGTGACAACTCAGTGCAGAAATTCCTTAAATCACTTTTTTCATGCTTTACAGTCCTTTGTTTAGAGAAGCAAAGGTAAACTGGCTCAGTAGCTCAGCAAGTTGGTGCATGCAAGTTATAATTGTTTTTCCTGGGCCCTAAATCAGGAGCAAATACCATAGCATTTAATAAAAACCAGGAAGTAAAACTTCCAGCTATTGATTAACAAGCTACTTACTTGTAACTTACTATCCAAGAAACAAAAAATGCTACTGTACTCCATGATTTCTGACATATTTGTATTTTCTCAAGAAAACACAAGGTTGTAACTTTGTGAGAAAGAACTATGTCACTGTATATTGGCTTTTATTGCAGTGAGTAAAAATGGTGTATAATTTCTTGTTTGTGTATCATGCACTGCAGAAGCCATAAACACACTCCTTTTGTCTGGAAAGGGCAGTGAATTGTAAACGAAAATAAACAATTTCATGAGAACTTAATTGCAATGAAAGACTGAAGAGCAAATCAGAACTAGAGAGGAGATTAAAACATACTTTAACTCAAGCAAAAGCTCAAGAGGGAATATTCAATAAGATGACATGGTAGCATAATGTAGAAATAATGGTAAACTCATAGCAAAAACAAGCCACACACTATGACTAACCAGAAAAAACTCAGTCTGCATAAAAGTTAAGCAGATTGTTCCCACTTGGTAAAAATCAAAAGGAATAACTGAATTTCAATAACTGTTTTCAGTGTCCTTCTAGAAAGGAGTTTCATTTTTAAGAGCATAAATTAAGAAAATTAATGAGAACAAGTGACATACTCGCAAGATAAAACATCCCTAAATCAGCTTCACCTTCATGCCTGACAGTCCTGAGAAAGTAAGCTGAGGAGCTCTGTGAATCATTTATATTTACTTTTAGATATTTTGGGATGTTTCCAGTAGGCAATTGCCAGAAATTTTGTAAAAATCAAAACTCTGACATTCCAAGTTAACAAGTCTGCCACTCGCTCAGGAAGATCTGATTCCTGAAGGTATGGACAAGTTAAAGACTAAATGTAATTAATGGCACTTGCTTCATGTCTTTACCACACCTCAGTAAATAAGCCTTCTTTTACTTTTTTGAGGACAATCAGTGTGAGCTAAAGGCTGAAGAAAATATGTCTTACAATTATAGCTGCCATGTCTAACTTTACTGCTGCCTGTCTTCTGATGAGGCCAGGAAAAATTAAGAGTGAACTAAAAAAGTTTAGTCTTTCTCTCTTCCTTTACCATCTGATTGGCTGTTCAGTAGTTTTTTAAGCACTGTTCACTTAACAGAAAACAGTACCATGTTCTGACTATAGATTTTCAATCTCATTGACCTCAATGAGGTCAGGATTTCTCTCACATATTCCATTTAAAAGGACAACACAGCCTCCAACCAGAACACCCTCAGCATTTCCACTGTTTCTGACTCACTAATCTTTGTCTCCCTGAATCACAACCAGCAATGCGTCATTGTATACAGTATCGAAATGGGGGAAGAGGTGGGACACACATGGACAGACACCTCGGCAAGAGACAAAGAAAAAGTCACTTCCTGAGGAAACCTCATCTTTATTTTCCTTTCATCTGTGCTCCCTAACAAACACTGTAAGAGCACAATGGAATAAAAGTCAGAATAACAAATAAAAGCTCCACAGTGAAATCTATTCCTCATACAACTGTAGATGTTAACTACTTAACACAGCTGGATACCATTACACTGCCATGTGAACAGTACACGTTCACTTGTTTTCTGAATTCCTGGCTTTAGCTTTGGCTGTTCTAATGTTTTATTTACTATCTTGCTTTCTATATTACCCCGTCTATTCTGCAATTCCCAGCAAAATTACCCTGCACCTAATATGTATGTTTGTTTTCTTGTGTAGTTGCTTCCATTATGTCTGAAATCATGAATCAACAGAGCCTGCCCGACAAACTTGTTGAGACAAATGCTGCTTTGCAGAGTGACTTGAAGGCAAATATCCCTATTGTCCCTAATTTACTGTCAAACCAGGAGGAAAAAAAGCCCAACTCTATTCAAAAGGCAGTGATTTACACCAACCTAAATAATACTCTTCTTCTATATATGAAACCACTGTAATTTATAATGTCTGTGCATCCAAAATATCAAATTGACATGACAAATAGCAAGATTTTCCCAATTAAGAGTAAAAAGTATTACTTTTACTTGATTCCGTCTCTCATCTGGAGGTGACATGAACAACGTTATCTTGGTTTGTTGTTTAGTGCCTTGGAAAGTTGTTCTTATTCTCACTTCAAATGATAAATTAATTTTGGGCAGGTCTGCCTAGATATTATAGGGAGAAAAAAGTCTTGATTAAGCCTTGTATAGTATGGATTAATTTCACATGACAAACACCTTAGTATTAGGTTTCAGGGTAGAAAATTCAATTCATCATTAGAGGATGCACCCTCTATGCCCTAGATGCATTCTTTCAACCCTACCTTCAGCTTTCTCTCCCAATCCTAAGCAGCAGCAGTAATTACAATAATACCTAGATGCTGGACAATTTGCTGAAGGCAACAAAATTTCATTTGGGCCAAGTTTTCTCAAGATTAAGAGCAAGATCATTAATTGCAACAGAAATAAAATGGACTTTAAAGAAGAAAATATATACGTCAGTTTCACGTGATGGACCTCCTCTGAGGTGTCTCTGCAACATAGAATTAGGTACCAAAACTGTAAAAACAAACATAAAAGGCAGAAACATTCATCAACTTTCCTAATGCCAGTTTATACAGCTGTTTATTTAGTTCCTATGAATTCTGTTCAGTCTCTTCATTTTCCCTACATGTTCTCCAGGAAGTTTAGGAATGCATTTGCCCGACAAGCTGACAAGACAAAGTTTACCATGCACAGCATGCTCACTGAAGTGGACCCAGCCCCACAACAGCTACCTCACTAACAGCTGGGAACTCTGGAAGAAGGTTCAGCTTCCAAAACTGTTTGTACAGAGGAGAGATTTCCATATAAAAAGGGCCTATAAAAAAGACAGATTTACAATTCCCAGTTTGGAAGAGCATTGGATGGTCTCATGTATTTCAATGCCAGCACAGTTCACTCAGGTCAGGACTTGCTGCAATAGAGAGCCCTATGAGCAGCAATATGTTTTATTTTCTCATGAGAAGCACTCAGAGGTGTTAATTTCTTTCTTGTCCCTTTTTACCCTCCCTTTACAACTGCAAACCTTCTTCCTCAATATTCCATACAAACATGAACAAATGTCTCACAAAAGTGAGAAAGGATACTTTTCCCTTCAGAGAAACCAGGGTCAATCTCAACCAAAAAGCTTCTGTGCAACCATGAAGGCCCCATAACAGGACCACAGGGGTCTGAGCAAGCCCTGTTTTTACTGTGACTTACACTCATAGAGTATTTGGCCTCAGGAGTCAGTACAGTTCGACTCCAAAATGTCCTGACTGGAGCTAGTTTATATGGGAGTAACTTAAACATTTTGAATCTCTTCACGATAAACAGCATTTGGAACTAATTGTTACTGTTTTCCTTAGGAGCTTTCAGCCACTTTTAACACAAAAATGTTAGTGCCTGGTATTTTGAGGAGGTTTAAAATGCAACCCCCAACCTACTGAAAGGCTTACAGGAGAAATCTTTCTCTTAATGGCACTGTCACTGCTACAGGAACATACTGTATCTGTCATTGCAAACCCCTGACACTTGATTTAACCTCCTACACAAATACACTTTGCAACTGCTGTTTTGCCAGACAAGACATAACTGTACAGTGAGCAAGAGAAAAACATTTTGTCTTTTAATTGCTTCCTATACAAACTGTTTAATTAGAGTTTTGTTTTGTAATTTGGTAATGAAAACAAACAAAACTATTTGTCATCCAGAAAAACCCCAAACAAAATAAAATCAAAGCAGGAATGAAGGAAATAGTGGGGGAGGAGGAGGTGGGGAAGGTACAGTTTTAATGTGTTTTTCATTCATGGCGTTATTCAGTCATAAGCTCTGTTCAGCCTGGTCTGGAAAGAGCATGATAAGATACACTCACAATCTCTTTTTTTTATTTTTGGAAGATGCAGCACAAATCTCTAAGGCCATAAAATCTCCCAGTACACTTCAAATTTTCCTTCTCTTCTCACTATAGTTAGTAACAACACTCAGAGCTGGATCCAAGATCTGAAAGCCAGAGCCGCCCTTCAGATGTGCAAAAAACCTGGTCAAGGTCAGTGGCAGGGCTCCATGAGGTAAGAGAGGGTTGGGGAGAACTCTTGTGAGCTGAGAGCTCAGAGGAGCAGCTTGACAGAGCCCAACACATTTAAAATGGTGTCTAAAAGGCCCAGTCACAGAGTGAAATGATCTCCAAAGGCCTGCACTTCAGCATGGATGAGCCTCATGGATGCAGTCCCAGTTACCAGCTCCAGCCACCATTTCCAACACAGGCACTCAGCCCTGCTGCACAGAAGGCTACCACTGATTCTCTTGGAAAACCACTTTATTCTTGCCCCCACAATGAAATATTCCAGTAAATGGCCTATTTAACTATTTCCAGACTGACATGCCTGCTCGATACTTTACAACTTTGGCAATTTCACTGTGAAAACAGAGATTGTATTTCACCAGCAACACCAATTGCCAAAGCAGCACATTAACGCCTTTCTCAGGAGTAAAGAGTGCAAAATGGACACATTCACTTTGCAGTAAGAAGAGAACAAAACAAATTGAAGTGAAATGTGTTCGTTTTAAAAATCACCAGTGCGCAGTGAACAGTTTTATTGATATGAAACTGGAATGACACTTCCAAAGCTGAATAAGTGCTAAGCACATTTACATGTGTGAAGTGCAGCTGTATGTGACTTCAAACAAACTCTGCTGGTTATGAGAGAAAACTTCATACTGCATTGTTTAGGAAATATGATTTACGTTTTCTTCCCATTGTTGCCACTGTGGGCCAGGAGGGAAGCGAAGAGGTAAGAGGTGTTTTACAAAAGGCAACTTTTAGGTTCATTTTGCCTTTTCTTTGTACCTGAATAATAAGAATATGATGCAAATTGTAAAACAAATTGCTTAGCTGGCTTTACTGTTCATGATGTGATTCTCTGCATAACACTTTTTACAACCATGGCTTAACAGCTGAAAACAAAGCAAATATTATTTTTGTATAAGGCCTAACATGGGTAAAAGTAGAAAGGATGGGAATTATACTCTATGTCCACTCTCTTTTTACTCAGATCTTTTTCTCCTTAATAACTTGCTTACACCTTATTTACTAAGTATAAAATAATGAAAACTCAGAGTAGGCCACCTTCTAGAGAATAACAAAATGTCAAATTGTACCTTATTTCTCCAGTGGTCTCACTGGTGTCAGCACTGATCTCAGAGAAGCAAGGAATGGGCTGAGCAAAACACCTAATAAAATTAAAAAAGAATAATTATAAAATTATGTTTCTTGCAATGAAATTAAGACCTATAGTGACAAAAAATGAACTGGAATTTCCCTTTGCTTCTATGGAAAAACATCTGAAATGAATGGCAAAATGGAGAGTTATCCGGGTCTGTGGCATTACTACACAGAGAATAGAAACCATCACCTTGAGTCCACAAGTGCAAAACATTAAATTATCCAAAATGCAGGAGAGACAAGTGTGACAGGAAGCCTTTTATTTTTTGCTTTTTTGTAAAGTTTTTTTGGGGAATAAGAGTGAAGTGCACAGAGGAAATGTTATTTATAAAAATAACTTGATTTTACAAATCTCATTAATAAAAACTCAAATACCTCAAAGTGGTGAGAAACTACATTTTGTCAAATACCTATTTCCACTACTGATTTTTCATTAAAAAACATAAAAACTACAAACTGAAAACCAAGACAGCAGAAGCATGGGAAAGAATTAGGATAGGATTAGGGTCTGTTATTGAAATCTTAAGCTCATTCTCCATCCAGATGTACAGCATTTTCATCACTGAAGGAGAACCTTTCTCATATTGTAATATTTGAAAGTGCAGGACCATTACTGAAGAAATCCTATGGTTTTGTGAGGGCTGTGGGACCAAGCTACAAAAAGAGAGCTCTAAATGAAAATAATTTTTAAAAAAATAAAAAATAAGTCAGAAAGAGCCTGATCTATTGAAGTGAATGACAGGAGTCCTACAGGATTTTGAACAAATTACTAATAGTGTTTTAAAATGCTGTTACACTATTTTGATGTGTCAGAAACCTGTATTCCTTACCCTCACTCTAAATTCTCACTGGCCTTCTTTGGGATACTTGAAGATTAAACTAGACCTCACCTATTCCTACCAAGTTATTTGGTTTGATACAGGAAATGGTGGTGGAATACTGATTTACGCACTGATTTGCTCAAAACAATGTTCCCAAAGAAATTAATACATAAATAAAGGCACAGAACGTGCTGCCACAGAAACACAGATTCAAAAAGTCATGAAACAAACAAACAAAAAAACTAGAGGCCACACAGCAGAAATATTTTTCAGTTTTTCCAGTATCAGTGCTATATGTCTCCCTTTTAAACAAGAAGAATCGGAGACTCACATCAGCGAGAAAATTTGATGTGAGATTCCAATTTGACACTGAAAAATTTGACACCGAAAATTTGGAAATTTCAGTGAGGAAAATTTGATACTGAAGCCTATGTAAAATCTACCAAAATTAACCTAAAACAAGAGTAAATGATTTAATTGTTGAAGCCGAAGGACAGGGTGACACAGCCAAATGTCCTTAGTGAGAGAGACCTTTTATAGCAAAGGGCAAGCTATGTGGTTCAGTACAGGGGTAACTGCTGAAAAAACAGCATCTGTGCTTACGCACATCAAGGAAACACAATGGTACTTTCAGTCTTTAAATGCTCAGATCCAGAGTTTTAGCCATCAACACGTCCACAGTAAACAGTACTTCAGGCATGGAGGTGTTTGCTGAAGGCAGTGGGAGGGGTGGGGTATGGTCTCCTGGATAATAACCCTCAGATAGCTATTGTTCCAGCTTCCAGAAACTGCAGGCTATTTATGATTAGATGTTGATAAACAAAATGTAGATGCCTAAAATAATGCCTTTAATCCGCAATCACTTGCAGTAAAAGAGGAAGTGTGTTAATGACCTTAGAATAATGAAGTTGTTACCACAAAAATACTTACTAATAGGACTACAAATCTAATAGTCTTCACTCTATTCACAAGGGAGCTTTATTTACCAGAGACCAAACTAGGGCTTGGCTTAGGATTTTATTATTGTGGAAAGCGATTCAGTAAGCACACAGGGTCAGGAACTAGTGTTTCACATCACATCCATAATAAACTGTATCATAAAACACATCATCTGGCTTTAACTGAGTCCTGAAATTAGTTTAATCAATAGGCAGTGTGGGCCTTTCTATGTGACTAAACAGTGAATTAAATAATGGTTTGCTTCTGAAAAGACATCACTTATGGTCACCCATAAAAATATTGCTGCCTTTCAGCTACGCATGCCCATGCTGAAAAAAAAAGACATAGCTAATAATTAAAAGATTAATTTCTTATATTTTTAAGGATTTTTTCCATTTGTGTGCAGTATGACAGAATAGGTTTACAATGATATACAAGAAGGTAACGTGGTGGCAGGACGATTGTGGGGTAGGACAGAAATGGCTCAAACATTTCAGTTCCTTCCTTGTACTTAGAAAATAAGGAAGCACAGTATCTGTGGCAGCCAGCAAACTGCTGGAAGGCTTCAGAGGAATGAGAAAAACAATAGAAAGTTTGAACACTCTCACTCTCTGTTTTCTCAACTGAATAGTGTAGGAGTATCCTAAAACTATAGATCACTTAAACTATCTTTGCTTTTCACATCAGACTGAATTACTACGGTGTAAATTCCTAATGTTAAATTTTGTTGTGAATCTAAACTTTCTTTTGCAGATCAGTGTCTACATTAACCACACAGACTTAAAAGCCAAACAGAGTAGCTAAGCTGATCGTTATTAACCAAGCTTACGTTTGTTGATCTGTACTGTTGCTGACTAGCTGAGGCTCCAGTTTAGCAGCAACAGATCCCTTTGTCTGCAGTGATGGATCAAAGGTCAGACTAACTCCAACCATGTGGAGCCTAATGATAGCTAAGGGAGACCTATGATGAATATAAAAATAGAACTAAAGATAAAGGCTTTAATCACAAGTGACAAATGACATTTTTGATGTGTCAAGTTCAATATTAATTATTTTCAGCTGCTCTGCTTTTCCTTTTGTCTTAAGGAAACTACAGCAATCTGCTGACATGCCTGGAAAAGTTCAGGTGCAAAATGACCTCAGTTCAGTTTGCAGATTTACAGGAAACCATATACTATCCTTGGAGCCTTTAAGTACTATGGCCTGTGGAAATACTGTGGCTTGTTAAAAAATATAAGTCAGGAGATAATACTGCTCTTTTCCCAATTTTAGAATGAGCTAAATCTTCTTTATTTTGGACATAAAACAAACAAAACCAGTGCTCTCCCAGCAGAGAATCAATAATTGTCTGGAGAAACAACCTCTATAATTAAATAACTTCAATAGGTTAAAAACATTAAAGGATTGGTAACTTCTTTTCCACTTTTCCAAGTGTGGAATCCCTTCAATAACAGCCTGAGCCATCCATTCCCATACAAAAAAGACATATATGCTTTATGTGATTTCTGCCACTTTATAAATCCAATGCCTACTCGAATGTTTTAGAAAACATCTTTTATTCATGGCAGAAGGCTAATTAGGCTGTAAAAATGAACATGTCCAGAAATCCTTCAATAAGTAGGAGGAAAATTAACAACTACAGTGGTTTAAAAGACAACTGAGGAGTGCAACTTGACAGATCCTGAGCTAGAAGTTTTTCTTCCTTGGCCTTTAAACTGAAGAGTAAACATTCTATGGTCATTTAATATAAATAATTGTATTTAATCTGCTGACCACATGTGATGAACTAATAGCAAAATCAATTAGGGAAGAACACTGTGACATTTCAAATATTGAGTTATGTGCAAAATCAGTAAAAGATTTCCCTAATTGAACACAAACCAACTCAAAAGATACAGTGATGATCACAGGTGAACTCTGAAAATACTGATATCTGCCTTTGATTACTCACATGAGATCTCTTAAATTATAAATATCTGAGATCACTGCTTATCCTGACTGCTGGAAATAATAGTATGAAACAGAAGCACTCATTAAAAAAAAAGGAAAAAAAGAAAGGAAAAAGTATAAAAATGAAAAAGAAAACAAAGGAAGAATAAAAAGTTTTTAAAAGTGAGGAAAAATTTTAAAAAAAATTTAAAAAGCAACCCTAAATTTAATTAGAATTAGGTGAAGCTTTTTGGCTGAGATCTACCAGAAAAGCAGATGGTAGCACCATGAAAGCCATTGCAGTGGGGAAGAGGCCAAAACAGAGAATCATTCTGTTGATACATGGTCAAAATGAGACAAATTGAAGGCCCCAGTGGGCCAGCCTGAAATGCATCTTTTTATTTCCTTCTGCTAAAAAGGTATTCTTTCTGGAGATAAGGAAGCATTTCATGAAGCAGAAGAAAGAAGCCCAGTCGACCCAGTCCATCTATGTCACTGGGGAAAATTATCGCAATCCTTCATCTCAAACAATAGCTTCCAGCACTGGGATGCAGATGTTATCAGTGAAAGAAAGGATGGAAACAGGAGATCCATATGAACATCTTTGAGCTGTTAAGCAGAAGGACTGTGTTTAAGCTCAAACTCTCTGCTTTCTGGCTGAGAGCTAAACACCATCACTGCAGTGGCTAATGAAGTGGCAGACAGGGAAAAGAAGGATTTCTGGCATGCCAAGGCAGATGAAAGCAGCTGCACCACAGGATCAGAGGCAGCTGAAATCTAGTCTATCTGCTATCCAGCAAGGCCTGACAATTCCAGACTGCAAGCTGTCCTTGTGAAGACAGGGAGCAACTAAGGGTCTCCAGTAAAGCTGCACCAAAGATCCATGAATAAAACAGCTGTGTGCACATTACTGTGCTTATGTCTTTTTCTACTGGGCATTTTGGCTTGGGTTTTTTTGGGGGTTCTCTTTTATGAAGAGTTTATAAATGCAGCAAATTAGACTAATAAATACCAGTGATTGTAGTGATATTTGTGAAAGTTAATGACTGAGGCTTCAGCTCACTATTTATTACTTTACATTGAAGTCTGGTACTTCTCATAGTCAATCAAGTTCTGTCTAAAGGGGTTACATAGAAGTAAGGGAGATATGCCAGCTGATGAAAAGACACTCACAACACACTATTCTCTGGCTTAATACACTGATTGATTCCACTACTGACCTGAGAAAAACCTACATGTATTCACAACACGATAGGGTATAAATTTTTTCTTCATCTGTATTCAAAAGCAATCAAAGTAAATGATCTTTTTCTCAGTGGTGCCTGACTAACATCCATGAAGAGAGTGCTTGGAGTTATGAACTGGTTATAAATGACTCATCACGCTTTACTGCATTAATGTATGCATGTTTTCAGGGACTGACCTTTGGACTGACCTGTCAGAGGTATAGCAAAGCCATCATCCACTGACAGGCCTTTACTGAGGGAGAAAAATCTTTGTAATAGCACAGAGGAATTTACTAATCTGACATCTAGTTTAGCAGATTAATCTTGGATTTTCTTTGATCATGCCTTGCAACAATGTGCAGCAAGTCAAACCAATCAACAATCATTAATTAAAAGAACAACGAAGAGCAGAGGCTGTTTAGTCATGAATGGCACACACTGACTGAATATTATGAGTTCCCAGATGAAAGCAACATTTCCTAAATGACATAGATCAGTACTAGATAAACTTCAAGATAGCTGTGCCATGTGAGAGGGAACCCTGAAAGAAGGTTATCAGAGTCTAAAGAAAAAAGCAAAATGAAACTAGAAAGCTGCCTTTGGGATTTGCATGAACCAAAGCATTGCACTGAGATTCCTAAAATCATTATAAACACCAGCACAAGCTCCACAGTGGGCACTCATGCATTGCCTGCAAACACTAAGGCTTGAAAATTCTGGTCTCATAAAACAGGTAAATAAAGAATATTGTGACCCTGTTAATCTGCCTCAGCCTTCATTCATGATAGGTGATGTAGTACTGCTTGCTTATACAATAAGGGCTTATCTCGAATGCATAGACCCCGATGCTTAGCTGGTGTAACCTCATTTTTTTATTGAAGTCAGGAGATTTAGTATTTCTTTACACAACTAGAACTCTGACATGTTCTGACACTGAATTTTTGATTTCTAGTATTATGTAATGCAGAAAGTTGAGAACTTTGTTGAAAACTCGTTACTCTCACAACAGCAGGCTCAAAAGTACTGCCTGGCTCTATCTTTGTGACTGTAAACCAGGCCTATGTTCCTACCTGTATGACATTATAAAGAATGACTAAGGTTTAATTATTCTGGGAAATGAAGTGAATATAAAACAAAAGTGAAATGCTTAAGGGCACCTTGTTTTAATAGAAAAAGTATAAGGAAGTTACAGGCGTGTACCAGCTTAAAACTTTATTACCTAAATAATTGCATAATTATACACTGGGAAAACTGTTTGATGCAAAAAAATACTCTTTAATGTTTGCACAGTTTCTTGTGCTGTTCTAATATTGAATGGGATATTTACGGCTAAATTTAAGCAGATCTTATATAAGTTCAAAGTACTCCTTATTAACAGCAATCAAGGTTTTCCTTAAAGCTCCTTGTCAACAAAGAGTGCAGAGGTGACTGGTGAATGCCTGCCTAGTGTTTAGAGCAATGAAGCAGCCTGGTAGGTGGGGGGCATTCTGGCACTGTCAAAATTGCAAGCCAAAACCCAAAAGCAGTAATGAGGCTAACAAAGAGGAAATTTCTAATGGTCCACAGCTCTCCACACAGCAGAGAAAGGGCTAATAGAGCCAGTCATCAAACAAAAACCAACAATAAGAGACATTTCAAAAACACAGCTATTTAAAAACCTAAAACTACACAGCCGATAGTTCACCAGCCACAATTTTCGAATAAGGTTTGGCATTTTATAGACAGATGTGTTGCAGCTTAAACAGAAGTTCTTGACTCCTTGTGTCAGACAGTAAGCAAGCTTGTTTCACCTGTGTTAAGCAGAAGATCCAAGTAGATAATACGTACCTACCCCTTAAAAATCTAAGCATATTTGTCTAATTTTGATGTCATTTCTACAGCCATTCTGTGAAATGGGTAAAATGGCATTAACCTACATTTGTCCACGGTTCCTACATCCAACTATGGCTTCCAGGTATAAGGAAAGAGAAATAGATTTTTCTTTTAGTAGGCCATAATTTGTTCTTTTTGATTTTTAATTCTTAAACTTGAAAAGTGAGTGCACATTTTTTGCCTGCAGATACTTTCACATGAGGCTTAGCCAGAGTAATCTTTACTGTGGATATATAAAAAAAAACAACAGAAAAATCTCTGGATTTACTCTGGATTAAAAAAAAAAAAAAAAATCTGTTTTTCCCTTCCATTGTCCTTAAGGAAAAAGTCACTAATGCGAGTTATAGGTTAAAAATAATCTCTGACCATAATCAGAGCAATTCTGATTGTATATTACATCTATATTACGAAACCATCTCTCCATGTGGGACACCAGCTCACATTTCCTACCACGTCATATCAGCTCATATTTCCCAATGTTGATATCTAATTTTGAGTCCTGCACCTAATCATCAATAAAAAAGATAGAAGATCTACTCAAAGACACGAAATGAGGAGCAGATCAGCTAAGGCAGACCTGTCTCTGGAGCTGTTAATGTACAAAGTAGCATCATATCCAGGTACTCTTGCCTCTTCTTCCTTCTGCCAATCCCTGAATACCTACTTACACTTATTTGCAAGTAGTCCAACTGAAAATAAGCTCTGGTTTGAAACCAGGTGAAAGCGCAAATGCATGTTCTTAGCTCCAGAGAAGAATACCAAAATCTGGTATCTTGAATACTCTTTACCATAAATCTTTCAGGGTAAAAAGAATGTGTTTATGCCTGGAAAGTGATTTCCTAAGAAATGTTTATTTCTTACAGGAATCGAGCAGTACAGGAGTCAAGCAGTAAACTGTGCAGTTCCTACTTGTTTTTGAGATCACTGCCAAATACAGTCCAAAGCATAAATGGATAAAGTTGATATAAGCAAGTTAGATGAAAGAACAGAATTTCAGACTAGGATGTATTTATGGCTATGAAATTCAGTATTTCTGCTATGGACCATCTATAAGCATATCTACCCTAACAGTTTCAACCACAAGGTACAAGAAAGTAGAGGTGCCAAATGAGACTGCTGTGATTGCAGCTGACTTGAATGTGCCAAACCTCAGAGAGAGTTCTCTTCTAAATCCAGCTGCAGGTCTGGCTGCACCTTGCTGCTTCTCTTATGGCCAACACATAGCAGAACTGGAGAATGGGAAAGCTTTTGTGGTGTGGCAAGCTGCCACGATTTGATGAACATTCCTCCATACCTGAAACTATAATTGTTGACTCTTGAAAAATTAATTTCATTTTTTGGTGGAGTACCTATAAGAAACCTTTCCTAATACGATATTCTTCATCTATATGGAGGTCCAGGCTAATGTCTTTCATGGCAAGATTTATTTTTATTCAATAACAGTTAATAGTTGTATTTCAATGAATTCACACAGGGTAAATTTTTATCCAGACTCAACATACAATGGTTAAATTTTCATCCCCATTGGAACCCTATTTTTACTTCCTAAACTGCATTTTGAGTAAAGTTTAAAAATGCATGTTCACCTGAAATTCAGCAGCCACTGTTATCAAAACCATGTTCTTTGGAAGCTTCCTGTAAACAGTCTGCACATTTTTGCGGAACTAGATATACTATATACCACAGTTCTGAATCTTTGAAATTGAAATGATTTGGGAGATCATTAACTGTGCTTGCAAGGAAGATGCCTGTGAGGGTTCTCAAGCTCAGAAATAAATCTTGAAGATGACACCTGATATGCATATTTCAGGAAACCGTATTCAAACAAGCAAAACTAATAATTAAGATAGAAAAAAGGCACATTTCTCTAAGTTACTTAGCAGTTTCTCAAACCACCCCAGCAGTGTTTGCAGTGTATCATTAGAGACGTAGGTCCTCATAATGTAGCTAGAAAAATAGTATCAGTTCTCCAAGGAGAAGTAAGAGAAGTCATTAAAATGAGCTGAAATGAGAGCAATTATAGAGTAAGGCAGCAAATAGATTTAGGACTCAATAGCATATAAACTAATATATCCTAACGCAACGAAGACTTTCATCAGTCTTAGCTGGAGAAGTCTAAATTGCACATAGCAATGATGCATTTTACAAATTATCCTAAATGAAGGTTTGTAGAACTTCTCTATGACACCATGTAGACATAAAGTCCACTGCACCATGAAGTTAAAATGTATTCTTGTATTTCTCAATACAGCAGCTCTTTTAGTAAAAGAAGTCAAAATGAAGGTTGTTCAGTAGAAGGGATTTTTAATTGGATTATGCGAGACCTTCAGATAAGAAACTTTATCAAATTATGCAGAATATTAGACTCAGGATAATGCTAATCAATGTTATTTCTTCAAGGACTAGAAATACATATTTTGAAGAGGAAGGAAATGTGAAGCACTCGCTCGCTCTCCTTGACCAAAGGGATATTAGAAAAAGCTGCAGCCTTTATGTTTAGAGGAATGAAAGTTTTTTCTTGCTCTGTGAGGAAGAATAAGAGTTGCACATTTAAGGAGGCAGGAAAACAAAAAGAAATCTTAAAATGCAGCACTGCAAATACAGGGAGAGAGTTATTTAACATGATGCCTCTAGCACCTAGGTTCTGGGCTTGACAAATGAAGGCATCCTTCCAGTCCTATGTCCCTAGCTGATACAGAATGTTCGTTTGCAAAAATAAAATCGCTGTTGCAGAAACAAGTGAGGCTACGAAGTTGCTAAGGGACCTGTAGAAGCTTGGTTCCAGTGTTAGAATTACATAATACAGAGCTGACTTTGAAAACATTTATCACATGATTGTGAAATCTATCACGTGGATCTTACCTCTGCATTCAATTACATACTGTATGAGCCTGCAAAAGCTCTTAAAAAAAACCAATTTCTGACATTATCCAGCAAAACAATACATTCATTTCCAAATAAGTGAAAAGGACAAAAAGCAAAAAGCTGGTTCTGTATTTACAGCTAGTGCCACAGAAGCCCTTTACATCATATATGCACACTCAATGTGAAATGAAAAATCATGAATCTTATGGCAATTTATCATCTGCCTGCTTTGCATAAAAAGCTAATTGCCTCTCCCTAGCAGCTTGGCCTGGCCAACGATATTGGGCAGGAAAAACCTTTTTGGTACAGTTCAGCATGTATCCCTACTGAGTATACATGGAAACCCCGCAGTACAGTATGTTCAGGCGCCTAGGGTCTCTCAGTAAAAAAACCAAACCAAAACACGAAACACTGTCTATTTTAATCTCTAAACCATCCAGCTATGAAATCAAAATGAAATAATTCCATTGTGCTTGAAACTGTCCCGGTGACAGAGACTGTAGAATGGATAGCAATCTGAGGTGCGATTTTCCATTGCATATGTTTTTCAAAGATAAACATCTGATGAGAACAGTTTGCTGTTAGTAAGTGAAAATAAGAACCAGAACTAATAGAGTAACTGCCAGCAGCTTCCAGATCATTAACTATTGTTTATTTCTCCTCATGTTCAGACATCAGACTGTAGTGATGGAAGATACAGTCATTAATTTGGGAGTCATTTCAAGATGTTCCCATAAACACTGAATCAGGATACTGGCAAGATGCCTATGAAAACTTGCTGCCAAGAACTTTTTTTTCTTTTTTTGGGTAGTGATTTTTATTGTTGCCATTATTTTCTGCTTTCTAGTCGCTGCAGTAGACCAACTGTGGGTAGATCATCAGAGTTTATACAAGAACTGACTGTTTATATTTTGTTCTGCAGTTACAGATAGTTTTTGCCTTTATTATAAAAAATCCTTTTAAAAAGTTGCATCATAAAACATCAGTTATTCTGTTCCTGACCTCTCTCATGGCAGCCAAAAAAGAAAAATTTGTTTTTCCTTACTTAACAGATGCCTATTAATGTGACAGGTGAGCTGTCTGAAATAATTAATCTGCAAGATTTCACAGAAAGTATGTCTGTCCTCTCTCACAATTGCATGTTTACAGAGTCTATCCTACTTCAAAAAATAATTAAAAAAAAAGAAATCACATAATTTTTCTCTCTGACAACGTTTGAGTAGGAAAACAGAGAAAATGCAATAACATAATGAGAAATTCCTGTAAGCAACATCCTAAGGATGAACTACTAATAGGATCGTAAAGGATATATTTGACATATAGGAGTTCCATATTCTTACATATAGGCTAACTATCCTGGACAAGCCCAGAGTATATGGCAGAACTGTCACCATTCAGGAATAAAATCTTTCATACCTCCTGAGAGTCTGAATGCTTGCTAGAACTTTTAGTTTTCATGATTATTAAGTAATAGTTAGCTGGTGCATGAAAGCATTAGAAAACCAAGAATTTATTCTGAATCTTGCTACAATAACATGGATGCCACATTTAGTGCATCATGAAGCTATTGCTAATTGATGCACATGGTGACAGGCTAAAGCAAACCTTAATAACAGCTTGCAGACTCTCCTGGAGAACCAAAAAAAATCCTACAAATTATTTGAAGTTTACAAGTATACACAATAATTTTATAGCACTACTGATTATTTCAAACACTGTGCATCACTGTCAAAGGGAACATCTGATACGAGAACTCTTTTCTAGCCAGAAGAGGGATAATTAACATAAATCTAGACTTCTACAGCTGAGTTAAAGAATCTTATAGTATATACCACATAGTCTTGAGGAAGTCAAAGTTGATGGCTTTAAATGTCAAGCAATTATTTCTTTTTGCTGATTTAGAAATAATCAAGAACAACAATCCTCTAGTGTTCTTTTGGCCTGGACATAACAGAATAAAATGTGAAACAGTAAAACAAGACAGATCAAGTATACTCCTTTATAAAATTGTGATTAATTTTAGATTTCCTTCATAAAACCATAGTTATGTCTTCACAGTCTATTTCTGGATCAATAAACAAAGAAGAAACCAAGTTTCTGATCTGATAACTGTGTTTTTATTGAAAAAGCATGAATTAGGAAAGAGAAACCTTTAAATACTTAAAAACGCCCTAGGATAGGAATGTCCAGCCCTATTAATCCTACATGCCACATCCTAAACCCCAAGAACTTTACATAATATGTACTTCATACCACAAAGAACTCAGTGGATAGGGAGCTCAAGGAGCTTTTCCTGCGCCAGAAACGTCAACGCTTCCACCACAATTCCTCCATTTCATTGCAGGATGGGAATGAGTGAAAGTATAAGCAGGCTCAAGGGTCCCTTAGATCTACTATCCTGAGCAGGTTAGGATGAACACTTCCTCAGGCACTAGGTCCAGAAGAGCCAGCAGCTCAGCCCACACGGTGATTGCACCCCACAGCAGCCTGGAGCTAGCAGGCACGCTGTAGCTGGCTGAGAGTGAGCTTCATCTCAAGAACTGTTTAAAAGATTACCCTACTTTCCCTCCTAGTCTTCCATTTCAAGGGAACTTGCTTTCAGGAACACAAAAGACTTTGGAGAATGATCTTGAAGCTGTGATCAAACTAATTAAAGGCTGTTTAACTGTGAACAAGGATACCATAGCTTGACCACATTAATGGCACCTATTCTTCTGGTTCTCCCATAATTTCCCTTGTCATTAGTCCTAAAAGATGCTCTTTGTGTGAGTTACAAACAAGAATTTGAAGCCCTACCTGATCCTGCATTGACAGAACATGCAAAGCTACCACGTGTATCAGGCTCCAGTCCAGACTCAGACTGGGACAGGAAGGTCTGAAGGATGCAGAAAATATGCAGCCCACCAGGGCACTTGAAGAATGGGTACACAATAAACAGGAATGCACTAAGAAGCCCAGCACAGCAAGAACAAACTCCGTGTGTCCATGTGTGAGGAGAAAGGATATTGCAGCAAAAATTAGGCTAGAAGATCCTGGTAGGATATTGCTGTTTACTAACACTGGTCTCTGAAAGATTTAAGTATCTTGCTATGGATCCACAGGCATTAGTTTAATACTTGCTCAGACCTTTTGTCTGCACCTTCCTATTGCTGACCCAAGTAGGGAGGCAAGGGCTTGTGGGTATCATAATACAGACATCACATTCCTGTATGAAATTATCTGCAGAAACTGAGGTAGCTCAGCCATGGCAGGTTAACAGACTACAGAAGCTTAGACAAAACTTTGCTTACAAACCTTTTGTGACTAATTTACCTACTACCGTACTTCCAGTTCTCTAAGCTGTTAGTCAAGATTATAGGAGTGTGAAAATAAAGAATCTTTACAAAATGTCCAGAAATTCAGTGAAGTTCTTATTTTATCAGTACTTGCTAAAGAGAAGTCAATGTCATGACAGGTGAAACCAATGCTAATGTTCAATCTGAAATACAGAAAGGAATAAAATCCAGATTTATCTCATCTTCTGTTTTCTACAAAGAATCTCCTGCAAGAGCTCTCCAGCAGACAGTATGCAAGACATGCATGGCAACACAAATACAACAACCATAACACCACTGTCCCAGCAGAGCTATCTGATCACGTCTGGAAATGACCACTTTTAGCTGGCAGGAAGACCTTTGAACACAATACAAAGTGATTATTATTATTATGGAATTAGTTATACCGGCAGCTGGTTAGAAGCAGCTATTAGCACCTCAGCTTTCTTATGTAACTTTGCTTTCTGAAGTGTATTATCACATTCTTTTAGTAGTCTTCTATCACAGGACATAGATTACACTTCCCAAGGACTTCAAGTTTGCAGCTTAGTATTTATGAAGACTTTCTGAATAATACAAAGAATGAGTACGGACATTCTTTCAATCATTATTCTGAGATCTACAGGAGATAAATGGTTTTAATGAAGTTCCCCAAACCTGCTTCTAGTACTAACTACCGGCCTCAGAGGAATGCACTGAAAATTATTTGCCACAAATATTTATCTTTATAGAGCATCCTAACCGGTATCAATCCAAATGTTTGCTGCAGAATTATTACAAGGAAAGGACAAGCAGACCACAGCATTTGCCAATAGTGTTTAAAACTAAAGCAACTTTGAACAGACGGCATTTACAAGAAAACATAAATTAAGCAAGATAAAGCTTAAATATATAGTCCTACATCCTTGCCAAGCATCCAGAATTACAGTAATTTTTGTAGAAAAATACTTTAAGGTTACTGGGGTTTAGTTTTACTTTTAAAGGTATTTTAGTTTTGTTTGTCATTTGAATACAATGTCTAAAATGAAGTTAAAATCTCAAAGGATGTTTTGCATTTGTATGGTTAAGCATTTCATGGACACATTATGCCCACAGCAAATTTCAGAGTTAATTCTGATAGGAAAAAAATGATTCTGAGAAAAGTTTGCTCAGGATTTGAAAGAAAGAAATAAGAAAAAAATATTTTCTGGATTTTATTTACTAATGAATTGTAAAAATGTGACCAATTGCACAGGACTAACTTAAAATAATTTAAGATCTTTTTCTCTATTAGTTAGCCTTAATTCCCATTTAATTATTAAAATAACAATTATAAAATAACTACAAGTTTAATTATTTTTCATTTACACACACAGATCTCAACCGTATATATAAATGCAGACATATATATACACACCACCATATTTTATGCATCCTGATACAATTAAATGAGAGTATTTTTTGAATATGATGCAAACACAAACACAGATAATTTAAGATATTATGATAAGGCTTCCATTTTATTGCAAGCATAGCTTTTTTTTTTTCCCTTTGGTTGGTTGGGGTTTTTTTCTCCTTTTCATTTTCTCCCTAATATTCTGGGGTTTTCCTTTTGACACTGCTACAACTTTGGATGTAAATATCCTTTGTATTTCTACAATCAGATCAGATTTCAATGCTTTCAAATTTCCTCAAGTTTTCTAATTGCAGACATTTTTACCGAGGGTTTTTTTTTGGCCTAACTTTCTACTTTGCTTCCCATTCAGGAATTGGAATTCCTTCTTAATTTAAGCCCTTCACAAATCATCATTATCCTAAAATACAGCTAAATCCATGCTGCATTATCTGGCTTCAGTACATGAAAACACTGGATATACCTTTTTTCCCTTCTGTTGCAGTGCAACTCAGAAACCAGAAAAATCCGCTTCCTTCTAACAGTAAACAATTAAACTGTGCAATCCATCTTTTTTAATGTCTTTTTTTTTTGCCTAGAACTGTGTCCAGACTAATTTTCTCCATTCAAGGTGAAATTTAGAAGCCAAGAAGTAATCTGTTCCATTGAAAACTGTCCTTGAACTTTCTGTAATTGAACTTTAGGACTAAAATACGAAAAAAACTCCAAAAGGAAGAAAGGACACTTTCTTAAATGGTCTGAACATAAAAATAACTCCCTCTACACGTTGCATTAGTTGTCCAATTCTCAGGAGAAAAATATAAGCTATACAGAGATGCAATATCTAAAGAGTTCAAAAAAAAAGTATCTGGAGTAGTGCCGTTACAATAATCAAAAGAAAAAATTACTCAACTAAATATATTTTATAACATAGCTAATGACAAATACAGCAGAAATAAATGAGGTGCCAGCACTGCTTAATCAGAAACACACTGTGCAGTACCCTGATAGGGTTTTAACATATTTATTAGAGGAAAACTTTTAGGTTAACCTAAAAATCCTCAGAGGCAGCATTATCCCCTAAAGGTTTTACGTTATTCTTTTCTCATTATAGTTCTTCATTAGGCTATAAGAGCTCCCAAGGCACTAAATCCCTGAAGAAAATCAGCACAGAAAAATAAGAAACCACGTAGTAATGGAATCCAAGTTGTGGATGCAATGATCAAATTAAAGAAAATGAGAAGAATTTGGAGGAGTCATTCAACTCCAACAATACCGGTCACTGTTGAATTTCAGCATATTTATCTGTAGTGTCTACCTTTGGTGGCATTGCTCTTCAACACCATATACATAGGACTATGTTGCTGATTTTGGGTTTCATCCAGCGGTATTTTCTTTTAATGTATGAACTTGAGTTTCCAGACTGTTTTCAGAAAACCTTCAGTGGACTCAGAGAATTCAACAGGCTCTTCCCACTGGTTTCTGTTTAAGCTCAGTCAACTACAACAGAAGACAAGTCTTTCTCCAGAAAGACTTTTATAATTGCCGTTTGACACATTACCAGTAACACTGAGATATTTACTTTCCTTTGGTAAGACAATTGTTTTGAGCACTATTAACTGATTATTCAACCTGGAGAAATTTGGGACAAAAGAAAGAGACTCCCAGAAGAAGACATATTATTGTAATTGTCTTTTCATATCTATTGATAAATTACAGGGTTTTTTTCTGATTCAAGGCAAATACATACCTATAGCAACACAAGTTACATGGTCCCATCAGGAATGCTAGATAACTTCAAAATATTCTGTGTATGACAGTTAGAAGGACCTGTCTGCAAGTCAGCTTGCTTCATGGTATTTCAGCATCAGGGCAAAAGAAGTGTCCTTTCGTATTTCTTATTCTTGCAATGCACATGCTTCTTGACATAGTGACAATACTGTGAGATAACTGAAAGCTCCCTGGATTCTGCATTCCACTCCTTGGAAAAGGTCAGACAAAAAGCTAAAAACACTTAAATGTATCAAGAGAGGAACTGCTCCATTCCTATTTTGACCCTGTGAATGGACAGAACGGCTATAAATTTCCAAATATGTGCCCTATTTTCAATTAAAATAAAATCACTCTGTGGTTGTATTTCTGTATTTATTGATATAAATGTAAAGAATAAAAATCAATATTCATTGATTTATGGCAGTCTACTCTTGAAGAAATTTTGAAAAAGATCCAGCAAAATGAGTGAAGTAATCCTAAATCACCAACAAAAATATGTTATACTTCTAAAACTTCAGAATTTTTAACTTAGCTTATGAAAAAAAAACCCAAAATGTTTCATAACGAAGAGTTTCAGAGTATAAGCAAGCCCACAGAAAAGATCAAGGAGTTTCTACAAGAATTTAGATATGGAACAATGCATTTCCATGTTATTTGGAATTTTACGAAAGAAACTGTTTGGAGACTTGCTGTTAAATTGTAACACAAAGTGTGAAATCATGTGCTGCCAGGGCTTTTGAGCATCAACTTCAAAATTCAAATTGAGGTCCAAGTATTTTTCAAATTGGTTTCACAGGACCCAATTAAAACAAAAAAACCCACAACACAATTTCTGTAGCTGCATTCCTCAAACCAGGAATAACACAAGCAATCAGGTGCAGTGTCTTAGGGCCAACCACTCCCAGTTTATGCGGTGTCACAGCAACACCCACACACCAAAAAGTGACTGGTTTTAGTAAATTTTACTTAAAATTTATCTACGAAGCACTTTCAGATTTCATGAACACCATTTCTGTGGTACCACCAGTCATCAGGAAAATCTTTTTCCTTTCATGTTAAGCTGCCACAGGAGTCAACAATTCAGTCTTCATATGAAATGCATTCAGATCCAGTATTTGTGTCCTTGTTATGGCATATCACAGTAGCTTAAGTGTATTAAACTCTGACTTAGCACCTGTTCTTACACACTGGCATGAAAAAGGCAATTTTGACCAACAACACTGAAACATAGAAAATTCCAAAAGCAGGAACAGTGATGCACATCATGAACTGTTACACAACTTTACCAGTAATCTTTACTCCTTTCTAGATTAAAGGAAGTTTTTCCCATGAAACCGTAACTACTACTGTCTCAATTTGAGACAAAAGAATCTCAACAACCTTCTCAGCCAAGACAGGCAGGAGTGAAACTGGCAGCTCCAGACCTCAAGAGAGAATATTTTATCTGAGGACTATACCAAGCCAAGATTTCTTCCATGAGAAGAACTCTAATATACATACCTAATTGTGGCACTACAATAGGTTTTTGGAATTATCAAGAAAAAATGCAATTCTATCAGAGTTAGACATAGTCAAGGTATCAATACTAGAGAGGTAACTGCATGCCAGCAGCAGCAGCATTCTGGCCCAAAATGGGCTTAGGTGCAGAGCTCTGTCTAATGTGGCAGAGACGGGGCTGATTTGGCACCACTTGAGAAATAAGTTAGCTCTCTTTAGAAGAAAAGATTTATAAATATCAAAAACCATGGTCACTAGAGTTAAACAAAAATCTCTACTGTTACCTGAAGCAAGGTCAAGACCACTGTGGAAAAGGAAAAGTTCTGACTAAGATCGTAACATAAAGTTGCCAAAATACCTCATCTGTCACACTGGTTGTTCATGTTTGTTTATACTATTATTTGGCAGAGCTGGTCTAGTCATATAAGTACTTCTAGTATTCCCTCCATAGTGGATAACTCAATAACAACTTCAGAGTTACGGTAGCAACTTAGGTGAGCTCTTGGCTCCTGTCTGAGTAATGGTAGAGTTTTCCTCTCCCTGGTGTTTTGAATCCAGCACATCATTAGAAAACAACACCAATTTCCTTCACACACTTATGTTTTGTAATACTTTGCCATAAAACTTTTCCTGCCTCAACAGCACCTAATCTTGCTGTTCAGTTCTATGTTTATCTGCAAATATTAAATATTCCTGTTTAACTGTTTTGAAAAAATGATGTTTTCCCACAGCATCTCTGCACTCTATTGCCTCTTTAAAAACTGAGGAGCAAAATGCTATTTTCAAATAAGATTGCACTACTTTTTTCTCTTGTAGTGTTCTCTGCCTTTGTCCTCATTTATCAAGGTGATCACTTGCTTCTCACCTTCCAAGTCACATTCCTTGGCCATAAAGTTTATTTGAATTTTTTTCCAGGACGTTTGGTGAAACATACACAAGGATTTTTGACCAAGTTTTTGTCCTCTGCAAAATCTTCTGAGTGGAAAGGATGATTAACTATATCCTTATAAAGATATTTTATTGTCTTTTTTTCCAAAATTTGCAGTTTTCTTAAAAATTAATAAGAATGATTCTCTGGACTACTTTTTAAAAGACAGACTGGAACTCTCAAACCAGTTCTTGACATTTTGAAATATGGTTTTAGTTTAGATCTTGCCTAAGCCCTTAATTTGATTCCTTAAACCCTAATTGGGCAACATTTTCCTCAATCAGCTAAACAAGAATGCAGTGTGTTTATCATATGATTAAGAATGCTTCCATTCCCTCCCTTAAAGACCGTCATTAACTAATCCAAGTATGACTTTATCATGTTGTCATCTCTATGACACCTGGATAATGCAAAGAGGCTCCGGCATCAAAATCACGGCTCTAGTCTGAGACCAAACTATGGCCACCCCATTGCTCACACACGTGCACTCACCATCGGGCCTTGGGTGAGAAGGATTGAGCTTTGGGAAAATGCAATACCCAGGGCTCCATTCAGACCTGTCCCTTCAAATCAAGGGAGCCTCCCCACCTGCCCAGATGTCAGGTAAATTTCTGAACCTCAGTAAAAAGGCAGTCTTTAGTTATCTCAAATGGAAGCAGCTGAGCTGACTGCACAGGTTGGTAACAAACAGGGCAGGGAGCCAGGAAATCAGAACACCTACACTCTTCCACACAATTTGATGAAATAAAATAATTTAGAGTTGGCACGGAAAAAGTGTATGTTAGGAGGCTGTTAGTTCCCATTCTGTTGCCTTGGGCAGTCAGGAGAAGCCAATGAAATTAATTAGTCCAAGCTTAGCTAACTATTTGAGGACTACAAACAGATATAATTTCAGGGTTGTGCTTAAGCCTGGTCCCTAACAGTGACTCTGAGATGCTCTAAAAGCAGGAGAGCTTTGCTGAAGAGGGTTGGAAGCTATAAAGTATGAAGTGGCTAATTTTGAACATGATAATATTTTAGGATTCAATGGAGATTATGTTTCTTGTAGCAACTTCATTTTGCAGTGCTTACTTCTGCAGGAGAACATATAATCTATCAACTGTAAAAGGAATTTAGAAAAATCATGCTCTGATTTTGTCACCTAATATCAGAGGCCTGGAGTGGACTGTAGAAATTCCTTCTTTTGTATGTATTATGATACTTATACTGGAATATGTTTTATAGCCATCCCTCATGACAAAGTAGACAGGAAAACTCTGCTTTTTACTGTGATAATTCCACTAAAAGTGTGCACGCAACCTTTAGAAAAATATGTTGATAATGAACTGGCTGCCACAGATTTAGTATCTTGTTTCTCTTAGCTGGACAGTCAGAACCTTAATTCTTAACAAGCAATTTTTAGGGGTGTATGGTGGATTACCATAATAAGAGACAGAACCACTTTTAATTAAAACTCTATTGTCCAGGGAGGAAAAAAAAATACAATTGTGCCTTGTCACAGATTTCAAATAAACACATTTTTGAAATGTTCCCAGGTTTTCTGGTTGGGATGTTTTATCTCTTCCTGAGTGTTCAAGACTACTCATGTATTTTACATTGTTTATAGTAGGCTAAAAACCAGAGCTAGTTTAGTTTGCATACTTCAAAGTCACTTTTTTAATTTACTCACTCTGACTTTGGCAGACAAAAAAGAGGACTAGAGTAAACAGCACACACACACACACATCCTCCCTCTCCTTACTACCCACTAAAAAAAAAAAAAGTAATATTCCACTTGCTTTCTCCCCATTCTTACATTTCCAATGAGCTGAGCTTGTATCTGCCACTGGAGAAACACAGCTGAGACCTGTACAACACATACTTAAATTTAACACATTCCCATGGCAGTAATGAACAAAGCAGTCCTTCCCTTCAGGAAAATCCTGGACTTGCACTCCCCAGGTCCCTGAGCAGTATAGAATTTAGAAGAAAAACAGGAAACACATGTGGAAACCAGATAGAACTGACCAAACCTAGCTATTAAGGTAGCCCAGCCAGTAGCTTTTAAATAAATAATCACATCTATCTGTATTATGCCTGAATGACCCTTCCCCCAGCCACCAGCTATTCATACTGAAACATTTAGGCTAGGTGTATTTGTGAGCTTAAACACGCAGAGGAAAGAAACAGGAGCTAGAGAAGTATTTACATACACCTTATACTGAGAGTTTATAATTTTTCCATACATTCATGGAAAAAGAATCACTATAACTGGCACAAGCTAAGAAAAGACTACACATTTGATTGGCAAGAGCATGTACACATAAGCAGCTAGTGTCCATATCTGCTTTATTAAGTATACACATGTATATGTAAAAATGTGTATAATCTCAGATACATATGTTCCTGTTCAGAAATCAATCAGAGTAACAGGGCAACATTTTTTTCAGTGATGGAAAAATTAGTCATAGTCATAATGATTAGTGCTGCGGTTTTTCCCCCAATCTACCTTACTCTACCATGATCTCTGATTTTTGAAAAGCTCTAAAATAATCTATGTAATCTTTGGTTTCTGTATCTCAAAGACCATCTTACAAATGAAGACAGGACATTTTTATTGTCCTCCAATCCAATGGTATAGACACTAGATATAACATGATGTAGAAAATAAAAGATTTTGTAAATATAAAAACTCTCAGCACAGAAGATGTAAGTGATGATAACACAAATCAGACTGTGCACGTGAGCTGAGCTCACTTTCACATAAATATTGCTTTCCCATGTGTGCTTAATGAAACAGCAGGAAAAACATTCAGGCTTTCTAATAGTGCCACCTATAAAACACCGTGGGACTCTCAGCAAAATGTTGCCAAGACCTTTAATATACAGTGATCTTGCAACTCTCTGCCTGTGACAAGTAACCTGCAGCATCCTGAGGTTCATATCCAGCCTTTTGGGAAAAAATAAATTCACTTCTCTGGATGCTTGGAAAACTTGACTCTTCTCAGAAAGGAGGGGTTCAGTAAACAGTTCTAAACTGACAAAATTTTAATAAAATGGGACAAGAATGAACAATATTTACAATGACCTCCAATAAGCAAGCAACTCTTGTTTTCTCAAAATACAAACATAATAATTCAAATAATTGTCTTTTTAGAGTGACCTCTGTGGAAGCTGGAGCGCCCCTGCAGTTCCTTCTCAATGACTGGATTTGGAAGTCCCTCTGGGTATTGAATTGGGGAGCTCAACTCAATTTATGGTACTTTGCTATCTGCTAGCCACTTTTCCCCTTATTTACTCTATAGCAATTTCAGTTTTCCTGCTAAATATGGTGACAAAAGGTTCTTGTCATATTTTCTAAATATATTTTCCTCTTTCATATTTCAGCATTTCTTCATCCAAAAGCTTCAAGATAGGACAGTAGAACAAGCCAGAAGCCCAGTCCAGGCTTACTTCAAACTAATGTCTTAGAAATATATTTGTCACAGAATTCCCCGTAATACAAAAACTTCACTGGAAGCAGGAGGTGTTTTTGGCATTGCTCCATCACAGTGAGGATGAGCTGTGGTTAACAATAAGCACAAAAGACCCTGCAAAGGAGGGAAATGAAGAATAGATTTTGACAAGAACTGTCCAAACTTTATATTACTTTCTGCCTAAACATAGGGGTTTGGAGTGAAGGAAGGGTTAAACACTGAATTTGATAGGTTCTTTGTAACAAGTAAAGATACTGGTGGTACTCACTGAATGTAGAGATACCAGCTAAATCAGTGGTGAAACTTTGCTTTACCCTGGACTCAATAATCAAGAAAAGTAGTTATGCAGAAAAAACCCTAACAAAACAGTCTCACTGGCTGCTTGGTGTAGTCAAGCAGTGGCAGGAGAACAGCAGATACTTCAAATATCTTGAGTAAAGTTACATTACAAGACAGGTTTGCTGGGCCTGACTCTTCCTGTATTCAACCTCTTCTAAAAATGCATAAAGCATAAGGCTTGGTTCAAGATCGTTCATCCCACAGAGCAGCACATAACAACCATCTTTCCTGGGGTGAGGTCGGACTGAGAAAACATACATGAATTACTTTTGCCTAGGGAACCTTAAGTCCTGCTTTCATCACACGGGCAGATGGGCACTACCACCATGAATCTAAATTAATCGCTTGGCTCATTCTTCTGTTTTGTTTAGGTGTTATTATTTACTTCTCTTTTCATGCCTGGGAAAGAAATACAAGAAGTGCTATGGGGAAGAAGGATAGAAATGGGCAAAGATTTTCTTCAAAGAGAGTAGTTCACGCAATAAAAAAATTTCTTGTAAACTCAAGCCTCACAAATTCAAGTCCCTTGGGCTGTCTGTGCACTATGACCATGAGACACATGAGCCTTGCTCTTTAATTTTACGACTTTAAAAAAAAAAGGTCAAATAAAAACAAACAGAAAAAGCGTAGTTTGTTGTCCTGGATCATTGCCTTAGTGGTTTGGTTGCTAAGAACAATGAAATGCTAAAAGGCCATTTATACCACAGAAATCCTTAGCACTGATTCTGCTTTTATCTTAGTCACTGAAACAGAATGTTTAATCTACTTGCTAGGAGCAACCTCTTCACACGGACTTTTTGAGTGACCCACCATAGTGACCCACTTATTTTTGGCATTATATATGCAGCCATGCACCACGTTAGAGATGCCTTATTCTCCCCACATATAGAGCAGCTGAAACAGGCACCTTTCCATTTAAAGAGCCTTGGTTAAAAGAAACTAAGAAAACGACAAAAAAAAGAAAGACGGAAAGAAAGAAAATAAGAAACATTGCGGAATTGTGAGCTTTGACTTAATGTGAACTTTCCTATATTCCAGTCATGAGATTTAACCAAGAACAGCCTTGGGGATATTATGATGGGAAAAGCAAAGTGTGGTGATTGCATTGGGAATATATTAGCTGGAACGCTGTCTCAGCAGCTGGCGAGCAGCCTTTTGAAAACAGCGTTATTCCAAGAACTATATAAATAAACAGAGGCCTTGGGAATTTTTATCCGTCCAGAAAAATCTCTTTGCCAAGCCAACCATTACCCAAACTTTCTCTATATGTGTGCCTCACATGGAGGGTACTTTATACAGAGTAAGAGATGACTAATTATGCCTGCCAAATGCTTTACATTTGGGTTGGGCAAGGGCTAATTTGCAAAGGGTATGAAGTAGAATAGAGTGTGGGGAAAATGGCTTTTCCAGAGGTCTAACCTAATGTAATGATGCAGTTAATTATCAGTGGACTTTCTTTTTGTTAATAATGCTAGTCATCAAGAACTATATTTTTGCTTTATGTTCATAGGGCCTCAGGTGATAGTTCTTCCTACTGAGCAATTCTCACATAACAATGCCCGGATGATAATGCATTACACTGCAGCTCTACCTTACAGCTCAGAGAAGTCTACACAACCAGAAGAATCTTGCTTGTTCAGAAAAGGCCGGGTCAAACCTAAAACCTCAGTTGACTGGATGTCGAAGGACACCAAAGACTCTCTAAGGCAGCTGCTTTGTCACATGCTAGATTATGAAAACCTGTTTAACTCCTTCCTGAGACTTCCTGCTTAGTGTCGAGTTAGCTATCCCTCCCAGGTCCACCAAAAATAAAAAACACTTGAAAAGCATTTTGCTGTACTAATTGCTATTCCTAATAAAATCTAAAATAATAATCAGCATTGATATGCAGTTCTCTATTGATCGCAAGTTGTACCAGGAAAAGCAGTTCAATTAGCACGAAAAAAGACAGAAGTAGGCCAAAAGCACAGCTCTCCAGATGGCTGCAGCATTGCTTAACAAATATCCAATCTTTTTATTCTTACGGCCCAAAAGAGGAAGGTTGAATACGTAGTGATAATAGACAAGAGAAGTTAGGAACAAAAAATGGAGCCACAGTGACAAGAATGCAAGCAAAGTGTTTCAAGAGTATTTACCTTGATAATAAATATTATCTTTTCCTTTTTTTAAAGAGTTCTTGTTTTAAGTTCAGACTTTTTGTCCTGCTCTGAACTTTTTTTACTGGTAGCTGAACTCTTTAGCATGATGTAAGTCTTCTGGGACTAACATTTGTCAGTTTCAGTGTTGACATTATTTAACCATAGAGAACAATGTAGAGGGCTCGTGATAATCATATATTCCTGTGAAACATATATTAACACCACTTACAACTATTGACACAAATGGAAGAATAATCAGCACATTCTTTTAACCAAGTCCTCTGTTAGTCAATGCTATCATGATGTAATTTATAAGATGTTGGAATCAACAAGCCTTCTATTTCAGAATTTCTAGGTACTTTCCAAAGATTAATTAATTTTTATAAAGCCCATGGGAAATTTACTCCTGCTGTACAGATGTGGAAACAGACATGGAGAAGTTAAGTGATTTGCCCAAACTCACATAGGAAATATGAGTCAGTTTGTAAGAAAGAACTTGTGTCTCCTCCTTCTCTCTTCACTTTAGTTAATTGTCAAGTAATAGTGATGAAAGTTATACAAAAATGTCGCAGGAAAACAAAAATGGAAAATAAGAAAAAATATCTCCACAAAATATATTTTAATAAAACTATGGAAAAATGTAATCTGACCTATGCAACAATTTTTTGGTAATTTGTAATGATTTATGGAAGTTCAAGGGATGATAAAACTCCCAGGGTTTATGCATATGGAAATAATAATAAAAGTTTATCACAAAAAAGCAATTAAACATTCAAAATATTTCTCATACCACAGAACATCATTTTTGAGTCTTCATAGAATCAATCACAAAAATCAGGTGTAATTTAATTATGCTCAGACCAGGCACAAGCAGATGAATATTTATCTGTTTCAAAACATTTTATGCTTTTATTAGTTATATTGGTTGGACTAGAGAATTGCTGTTCATAAGTCTAGGATCTCCAGGGACTTGAGAAAAAGTTTGTTTAGACTTGCGCAGGTACTGTGATTCAGCACAGTAACGCACAGGCTGCTCAAAGGCTCTATACCAAAGACTCCATGGTTTGGTTCCCAGTGGCTCAAGCCAGATTCAAGAAACTATAAAAATGGATAGAGCAGTAAATCTCCACTCATTTTAAAAAATGATTTACCGTCAATTTCTCTTGTGATGAAACACTTTGATATCCAAAAATGATACTGACACCTTCAGGTTTACATGAACAGACTGAAGTTCCACAGCCCACGGTTATATAAGAAATTAGGGCAGAAAGAGAAGGGAGAAAAAAAGAAAACATCTACAGGCCAACAGGACTTGACCAATGCATAGAAGAAGCATCTGGCAGTGTGAATGAAAGCAGTGAAAAACTGATAAGAAATTATTTTTCCCAAACTGTTTCTTAGAAACCAATTCAGAATTTTGACACGGCTTTCACTTTTTATTTTTTTAATTCATTAATTTCAAACACAAAGGTTTTCATAAACACATGCATCGCTGAAGTCAGCAGCACCATGTTCAGAAGTTCATTTGAGGTACACAAGATAAGACTTTAAACAGAAATTATTATAGGGCTTTCTAAATCTACTTAAACAATAAAATCTCCAGAATGCAAAAGTTCACTGTGCTATTATCATTTCTTTTCTTAAGTATTCCAAGGCCTGTAAGTATACACTACTTAAGTGATACGGCTGACATGATGGATGATGGTCCTAGTTCCCTGCTAGCAGTCTTGGAGCATCAGCAAGTATTTCCATAAATACTACAGTCCAGCAGAATATCAGCTGCCTTTTTTTTTTTCTCCTTGCAAAAACATTTTGATAGCTGAAAATAGCCAAACGTATCACATATGATGTACCCTATTAATCTACATGAAGATTGCCTTCCCTTGTGTTGTAGTTTAGGAATGGTACTCCCCAATTTAGTGCTCTCACTGAGACTCTCCAAATCATGTGCCACTTGCTCACTCCCTCCCTTTCCCACCCCCAACCCCCACGGTGACTGGAGCAGAGATTTGGAAGCACAAAAGGTAAAGATCATGCTTTGAGATAAGACCAATTTACTGGAAACGGCAATGAGATAAGAAAATGAACAGGAGCAATATTAATAACAAAAGTGTACTAGAAAGAAGCGAGTGATCCACACGCAAAATGCTCAGAACCAGCATTACCTGACTGCTCCCTCTGCCACCTTACTCAACTGAAAGGAACGCCTTTTCCCAGGAAGGGACCCCCTTCCCCTTGCCCCCCACCAATGACATGGAATAACCTCTGTATCCTAGCCATGCCCTGTCCTCGCTACCGATAAAATTAACTCTGTCCTGGTCGGAACCAGGACATCTTGCCACAAGACAAGACCACCTCCCTACATAGTCCACATGTTGTTCTGAGTTCCTCAGTGATCCCTGAAGACAGCATAGATCCTTACATGAAGAAGGGGAGCAGCATGAGGAAAGCAGAAGACAACCATGTCCCCCTCTCTCTCCAGTATCAAAATTAACTTCATCAAGGACAGCACAGAAAGAATACATTTTATGAAAATGTATCACTCCATAATTTTCCCTAAAGAAACGGAACAGAAAAAGACAGCAATGTCACCATTAAGATATTACTAAAGGCCTTTAGATCTTTTCTTGTAGCACCACCTAGAGATCAGCTGTGTGGTGAAAATTCTATGAAGAAATTAGAACAACAGATAAACAGTCTTGTTGTTACGGACGTAGAATTAAATCACTGACAGGCAGACCAAGGTCACTTTTAAAATAGCACTTTAAATCAGCAAAAGCAATATCCCTCAGGAAATTCTTCCTCAGATGTTTTTTTAATCTACAATCAAAGACTCCAAGCAAAAACTTACAAATTTTACTCCTCCGCCATGTTTGTATGTGTTTTGGCGGGTAACCCCACATGATAAAGCCATGTATCTGCCAGATTCATTGGCAGATACAAACAGTTCTGGATGACACTGAGCAGAAGACAAGCAAAGATGTCAACACAGAAGGAGAGAAGTATTTCAGGAAGGTAATGCAACTACGGAACACATTTTAGGTTTTGGTTTCCTGAAATACCATGAAAAGCCTAATAGTCAGCTTGACTTTTACATTCCTTATACTTCATAGTGAATATTGTCTACTGACTCAACAACAAAAAAGCCCAACACCCAGAGCGTTGTTTGTTGTGCACATTGTCACACCAGCACTCTTAAGAATGCAAAATGGAACATTAAGAAATTCTGTGTGGTGTTTTCATACATGCTATTCACAATGTATGCAATTTTTTTTGAGGTTTGGTGGTTCAACTCATGTCACACAATGTCTTTGTAAGACTACCATGAATGGCGTCAGAATGATCTGGCCATCATAATAGGAAACTTTCAAAACAAACAGGTAGTAGCTGAGGATTTTAATCTCATTGTAAAGTAGTACGACATGACCATTCATGAATGCTAATGAACACAAATCAGGAGCATAGCTTTCCAAAATACCTATAAGCCTCTTGCAACAGAGAAACTTCATTGCAAAACTTCTTTCTCAAGGCCCCCACTATTGCATGCACCAAGCTTAATCATTATCTTCATTATCTCAAATTACCACATCCATGTGGAAAACTTTCTTCAAAATGCTTTTGGTATCAAACAAAATATCATTAAAGAGAGTTCAATGAATGAAAAAAAGGCATTTGGATAGTAACTAGAAATACTGTCTCTGGTACTTTCTGTCTAGTGCAGAAACACCACATGAGGTAGTGACTATTCTGCTCTCACAAGCCACAAATATTCAGTGTATGGCAAACCCAGACGTTTTGTCAGGAATTCAAACACTAACAGAAATTAGAGGGTGGAGCTTCAAATAAGAAGGAGGTGGTTAAAACTGTGGCCTGGCCCAGCAGAAAACTTAGAGAGTTCAACGAGAGGTGAAAAGCTCTGCTCCCAGGGCAGAAGCACAGGACGAATTGGCACCTGCTGAAAAGAAGCTTGGGAGTTCCAGCAGATGCCAACTACAAACGAGGAAACAGCGCACTTCCATGACAAAGGAAACTGCATAGCTGGGCTACAGCAGGAGGAACACAGGCAGCAGAGTAAGGGAAGACACTTTCTGCTTCTCTGCAGCACTGGTGAGGCTGCAGCTGGAGAACTTCATCCATCTTGAACCCCTGCTCCAAGAAGAATAGGGTTGGTTTTGGAGAGGGTCCAGTAACAGGCTTCTCACAGGGCCTGGAGGCTGCAGCATGGGGCCTCCAAGTCTAAAGTCCAAAGCTGACTAAAGCCATGACTGATTTGAGGTTCATGCTTTGAAAAGGAAGTTGGACTGGATGACCTTGAAAGGTCCCAGTTGAACAACACTCCCAGGATTATGCCAATTGATTCCTCTCTCAACATGTGATTAGAGAACATACAGCATGCAGGATAGTCATAGCCATGCAAAGAACAGCAGCAGCAAAGCCAAACACACTACTACTGAATACTGGGCATTTTGGAAAAATTGAAACATAGCTCTAGAAAGCAAATCAACTCATAACAACAGGGAGTTGTTATCATTTGAGTTTGTATTCTTGAGAAAAACTCAGTGCTACAAAGCAGTCTGTGTCTATAAGGCCCGGCATGATCAATAACGAACACAAAGTCGAGGAACGCACACATTATCTGTTGACACATCATCCATAACGAATCGCTGTGTAATTTAAAAAAAAAAAGCTCCCATGAAAACATGAAGTAGCTGCACACACTCTGTGGGGCATGTGTATGCACACACTGTAGAATATTTTAATCAGAGACTTAAAGCTAATAGAAAATTGAGTATGAATAGAAGATCAGTTTTCTGGATTTTTGATACTGTATCAATTGTGTAAGACAGCCATCCTACAAAATGTTCAAAAAAGTATCTAAAATTCATGTAGTTAATTTAACTCTTCTGATTGTTAATGTGCACTTGCATAGACATAGAACGCCTTCATAACAGTGGGGGAGAGAAACTGTGCGTCCAAGACAATTTTGGAAAAAATCTCTTAAGTTTTCTTTCATTCTTCTTTCTCTCATATTCTATTCTTCAACATGTTCTCACAGAAGCATCCATGAAAGAGCTTTTTATTTTTCATGAAAAGAGTGCTTACAGAAAAACCATTCAACTGATGACACTGATTAAGGAGCACAGAAAACTGAAAAAATTCTAAGAATACAACTCTGTTCTCCAAGAGGTATTAAATCACTCAGAATTTTATAGCTGCAAATAAAGGCAAGATATAACCATCCTTATCGCATATCTTGACTTGTCAACAAGAGTAGAGAAAACTACACTGGAAAACACTTATGGAATATTTGTCCCCATGTCTTATACAGTTTGCTCTAACCATGACAAATTCAAGTATCTTCGCACACATCTATATCATTAATTTTGAAGCAGTTGAAGTGAGCACACAAATATTAGAAGGATTTTAAGCTTTCACTTTTCCTCCTTTTCAGATTTCACAAGAACAGAAGAAATAAATTCCTTATAAACTTGTAGCTCTTGGAAGTGCAAAAAAGAAAACCAAATTAAGGAACTTTGTGGTTTGTTATTGAGAAGACAGGCGGAAAAGGATGAGAAATTCCTTTTCCACTCACACATACCTAAGGTACCTAAGGGAAAGTCTGAATCAATATTTTAATGAAATATCAGGATCACTTGATGTACACTTATGTAACTTCTAAATCTTTTTTTTATCTATTGTTACATGGGAGTACAAATATTGTTTTTACATTTACCAACATTAAAAAATTTAAGTAGTAGATGAAACTTCAGAATTTACCTAGAATTACATTCCTATTTACTAGCTCCAGGAGAAGTCTAATATAGCAATACAACACCATTCAATCAACGTAGTCATCATATATTAGGAATTACTGTCAAAAAAAATTTATTTAGTTCAATTTAAGTAAGTTCTAAAATAAATCCTTGCAGCACAGGATGATAACAGTGCTGCAATCCTATAGCATTCTGATACTGCTGAGGCATTGCTTTATTCTGCAAGTAATCTGTCATGAAGCTTGGTTAAACCAAAACTGGCAGAACAAATACCTCATTTTTATTACTTGAGTTCTTTTCTATCTTTTTAGCAATCTTCAACACAGGTAAGGTACTAGAAGAAACACAGAAAAAGGTTTCAAAGAAATGGGAAGAATCTAGGAAACAAATTATCCCCAGTCTAGGGTATTGTCTCAGGTAGAAAAGGTGAAAAACACTTTTGATTGGCATCTGAAATAATGGCAGTTTTGACTTTTTGGATCTATCAGGCCTAACTGGTCAAAATCAATGACTGTTCACTTTATTCATCCACAGCAGGGTTCCAAAACAGAGATATATTTTAACTGTAGACAAATTCAGCAGACGTAAATTGAGATAAGGGCAGGGGGGAAAGGGTTGTCTATCATTATGACCATGAGTGTTCTGGCCAAAAGAGCTGTGGTCTGGTTTGTCACATTCATGAAATGAGGCTCTTTGGGAACAAGGAACTACAAGAATTTCATAACCACAGAATACAAATTCTTGACTTGGCTGCAGCACCAGCACCTCCACATTTACTGGAAGCAAGGGCAAACCTAAGATATCGAACCACTAAGTTTCAAAAACATGGTGCTTCACGCAAAACCAAAAAAAAAAATTGCTTTTGTCTACCTCAACTCAAGATTGAGCAGAACTAATTTCCTTTTCCAACCCACAAGCTCTCTAATCATTTGACCAGCTGCACTGTTCTCACAGAAAGAACACACGGAATAAGGACTAGCATTTATTGAGGTAAAATGATTATAAAAATCTGTTAATACATCTTGATGGTTATTATATCACCTAAAGTTAATTTGTCCCAAATTTACCACAGTTTGTTTGAAAGTTCTTTTTATAAGCTTCTCTCGCATGAAGCTGGTCCAGAATCCATAGAGGGCTAACAGCGCAATCAAGGTTATAGAATAAAAGCTATTAAAAATCTGAACTAATGTTGTCAAGTAGAAGAAATCAAATACAGAAAATGTAATTCAAATCCAGGAGTGATTATTTATAAATTGCCATTTCCTGTCAAGAGTTGCTGCCTGCTGCCAGCAGCACCCCTCTGGAAGCCAGGCCACGGGCTGGCATGCGGCAGGGATGAAGTCCAGCTGCAGACCCTGCAGCCACAGGGGTGTTGGAGTGCTCAAAGGAGAAGGGATCGCTGCCTCAAGGCTCAAGGGAGAGCAGGCGGGCACACGGAGCAGGGCAGGTGACTGAGCCAGGCAGTGCTCAGTGTCTATGGGCACAAGGGCTGTGCCACATGGAGCCAGTCACGTGCTGATCATGTGCCAGTCAGTTCTTCCTCCTCACATATAAATTTTGACTGAGACAGGTCTTTTTCATTTGTATTTTCTAGGGCAATGTATTTATAATACATCTCAGCCATTCTATCTGAAAATCTTTATAAATGTCCTATGGGAAAGAAATCTAAAGACAGATCATGTTGCATTTTCAGGGGGCACAGAGAGACAAGAGATCACAGAGAAGTCCATGGCAGTGTTTCAAATTTAGGAGTTTGAAAAAGTGCATTAAAAAAAGTAACAACCTGTCTGAGTTGGTGCACCAAACAAAAAAAGGGGAAGAACATTCAGTGCATGTTGTAAATTATAAAAGAAAAATTCCACAAAATAGCCAAAACCAGAATGACAAAAAAAATAAAAATCACCACTGCTCAGGTTGACTCCAGCAACAAAACCAAAAATGTACAAAAGCATAGAGAGAGAGCAAGTCTTAAACCGTGGCTCTGCTGTAGCATCTTTCAAATTGTGGGACCTCCTGCAGAGATGCAATTCCCTACAGACGTGCAATGTAAGTGGAGAAAATCCGTGCTGACCTGGAGTGTTTGCACTGTGCAGGCAAGACACAGCCAATACTGAGACTCTGCCCTTGACTAGCAGAGCACACATAACTCCACCTCTGCCTCAGAGCGCAGAAAAGCAGACAGGAGCACTCTCCCAAAACCTATACTACCAACAAGTAAATGCCACCAATCATTATGAGAAGCTAGGAAAGAAAGTGAAGTTGGCTGGTTTTAGAAAAAATCAACTAGTACATCTATACACTCAGCACAGTAAAATGGCCTGTCGTATCATCCGAAGAAATAACATCTGAATCTAGCTTTATCGCCTTTTTTTCAATGAAATATTGGCATATTCAAGCCCATTCCCACAGTTCTTGAAGATAAACAGCTCCTGACATCACTGTGGAGCTCTATTTTCAGAAAACTTTATTTATTTCTAAGTGGTTTAATGTGCATCTGTTTACATAAATATTTAGATATGTGAAAGCACATCCTGCTTAAGCTGCTCTGATAAACAAAAGTCAGCTGTTATTCCTTCTCCACTCCTGACTCCACTTGGAGCTGTGCCTATTCTCTGGCTCTGGTTTATAATGCAGCCATTGTGCTTAGAACCAGGAGTTTATAAACACATGCTTGAAAAATGTAGTCTGGCTTTCCAGCAATATATTTCAATGGCTCTTTTATCATTAAGTTGCTCTACAGTTGGTGTGTCTCAGTGCACTAAAAGTTTACATTTCTCCACAAGGCCTCACGTGAGATATGTATTGACAGTATTAGCAAAGCTGGGAGGTGACAGGAAGAGTGAATATTAGAGATGAAGAACATATTTTTCATCATTTTATGTCTAAGGGTTCTCTCTACAAACTACTTCTGCTGATAATAGAAGCAGAGTTTATCGAATATGGGACAAAATACCTAACTCTACCAGTGGCTCATCTGTCTGACCTACAAACCTGTCGTTATTCCTGCTTAACACACAAGAAAACTCAGTACAGGAAGATGAGGAACAGAAGAGGGGTGAATGTTCCTGCAATCTGAAGGCCAGACTAGGAGTCAGATCTGAACTAAGCTTCCACAGTTGCCACATGGGTCTCATGTGAGTCTGGAATTCTTAGATCCTGGGCCAGTAACATATTTAGCACATCCCACTGACTTCAGTTTCTGGCAAGACCTGAATCATACGTGACATCCTAAATCTACTGAAATTTTTCCTGTTACTCTAGGCACTGAATGAAGCTTTTCTTTACCTAAGAAAAGACAATAGAGGTGTTCTTACTTTTAATTATATGTATCTATACACACCATGAGTGCACATATGAGTATTGTTAAAGAGGATTCAGCTTTGTTTACCATCCAGAATCACACTGGACACTTTGTTCATTGTAAATCAGTACCTGTCCAAAAAAATTTATCAATTTTATACAAATTCCCTGAAGTCACTCCTACATCCACGTGTAACATTTTTGTCAAACATATTCTAGTTACATTTTTGTATATGCCAAACTTCTGAAGGTCAGCAGTTTACAACATTTTGCTGTCCAAGAAGTTACAGATCATAAGATTCTAGAAAACGTTTTTCACGCTCTAATTTATTTAAAATCAAGACCACCGTGAAACTTTAGCATTAAAAAAAGACACCTGAAAATGAGGATAGGCTATATATACTGTTCATGCTTTTGAAAAAGGAATCCCAGATTCCATAGGAAAAGTTAAATGAATATGTATATCTAGCTCAATCTTTTCCAAAATTCTCATTTTTAGATCACACTGATTTCCTACCAGTAAAAATTAGCAAAACCAGTAATCAGTGACCTAGGCAAGCTCTCAGTCAGCAATGGATGAGTTACATCAATGGTTTAGATTACATCTCTCAGCTGTCCGTGCATAATGAGTATTGATTTGGAGCATGAGAACTGGATCTCTTCCAGCTGAAGTTAAACTAAATACGCACTCCAGCCACAGGTACGCAGTCTATGGAACCATGTGAGAGCTAGGCTGAAGTCAATCATCTCAAAATGCTCACACCGTATCCTCTGGTTTTTTCTGCAGTTCAATTTCTACTAGCCCTCAATATTTCTCAATGAACACAAAGTCTCAATGAGATTTTGAGGCTTTGCTCCAAAGAAAATGAATACAGAGCTAAGTTTACGGCCTGGTTTTTTTTCCCTCTGTTTGGAACAGTTACATATACAATTAAATCAGAACAATTACTGTGGAGAGAGGTAACATTTTCCAGCTCTTCCTTTACCTTTTCAACAAACTTTTTTTTTCAATTTGCAGTCCTTCAAACCTTTCACTTTCGTGTTCCCAAAGAACCACCACTAACAATACATCCAGGCTAATAATAATTTTAAAAGAGTTAGAAGACAAGGCAGATGTCTTTTTTGTTTAATACAAGTTTGGGTTTACATAACAATACTTTCTATTTTTTTTCCCAGTAAATCCAAAAAGCTGTGTAACAGATATGAGTTATACAAATGACTATTCAGCCTTCATTTTTTCAATCAAGTATGACAACTCAGCATAAATGCATTAGATTAGAGGAGTTTAAACCAAACTGCAGCTACTCAACTTCATCAGTTCAAAAAATTTGTTTTCTTTTTATGAAAAAACCAAAAAAGCAAATCCAAACCCAAAACCCAACAAACAAAAAAACTCACACAAACCAAAACCTGAGAATCAGTATCTTCCTGCTACTTAAAAAGTAATATTAGAAGCAACCAAAATATGCATATGGAAGCCTTTAAACATAAGTTTTACAACATAAGCTAAATCCTGTGACTGGTTCCGTCTGGTTTCTGACACTCCAGCAGAACATGGAGGCAGCTGCTAGACCTATGATGTTATCCCCCTCTAAGAAGTATCTTTGAGTAGCATAAAGTCATCAAAATATTTGCCTCCCAGTTTCTTTATACAGAGCATGCTGCCGGGGAAAAAGATGTACGATAGGGAGGCTTTTATGTTTCTTCCTCCAACACTTGCTGAGTGCTCAGCCTGCCAAAGAAGAATTCTCTAAATGTCATATGTTGAGCAGCATCAAAATATTTCAGGATGAAGCCCCATTTCATTACAGGGAAAGTCAAAATAAAACGAAGATAGATTAAAAAGATAATCATACAAAAAGTTTCCATATATGCCATCATACATTCTTGAAAATTACGCCACTGTGGTCATTTCAAAACTGACTGACTTTAAGCAGGGATTAATTTGTACCATCTTTCAGATGTCATGAAGCCACACTGTGCCAGATATCCCCAGAAAGATGTGGTACCAAGCACCAATATCAGCAGGTATCAGCAAATAGTCACAACAAAGACTCATGTCTGAAAGGCCAAAAAGAAGGAAAACTGAAAAATTGGAAATAACAAACAGAACTGGAACTGCTTCATCTCTCTTCACTGTTCACCTCTAGATCATCTGTATTATTACAGAGAAAAGGAAGAAAAAGGAAAGCTGCAATGTAGGAAAAGAATGTACATTACGAAAACCAGCCTAAATTGGGAAATTTCAGTTACTGTGTTGAGGCCTGCGTCAGTTTTACCACTTCTTCAGAAAGCAATTAATTTCAAGTCAAACTCCATATTTCTACACCAAAGTATTTACAGTCATCCTAATATTCAAAAGTTTGTTATTTGGTAACTACAACAAATGCAGTATTGTTTTAAGCAAGTATTTTATTTCAAAACATTTATATAAGCGCATGCTGGTATTTTTCATTTTTAATAGAAAATGTTTCAGGCAGTAGATAATATCATTTGCCAATCAGAAACATTCCAACCCCCGGCTTTCCCTCAGTTTTCAGAATCAATGTCAAGCAAGATGTGCATCTTATAAAAGAAAGAAGTCTCAATCAGCACTTGAAGGGACCACTGAGAATCTTCCAATGAGTTCCAGATGTTTGGCCAGTGATGCACAAACCCTTGCACCACGGAAAAATCTTTCCAGGTGTTTGCAGTTTAGTATGGTGTTGCACAACAGGGATCATAAAGCTATTTCCATGAAGGAAGGCCATCTTTAATCAAAGGCATGCACAGGACAGAATACCCAGACTAACCACGACTGTGGCAGAAACAAAGAACCATCCGAGTATGCCAGCACTGCTACGTGTTTGGTCAGAGCATGCTGGACAAGAACCTTGCTGGCCCAGGTGCACTGAAGCTCATGCACAGTCCAGGCAGCACGGTTTGCATCTACAGATGAGGAGCCTGGAACAAGCCAGCCTTTCCAAAAACTGCCTAGTCTGAGATGTTCGTTAACCTGAGCTTTAATTTCTAACTCGGAGGCAATATTGACTGAGAGGCAGATGTTAGTTTCATATGTAATGTATTCCATGCTTCTGATTTGGTAACCTGAACCATGACTTATACCATATTTACGATCTAAATGACAGCCTCTGGAGCCTCCCTAAGCTGACAGATCCAAAATTAAAGGATATTTAAATGTTTATATAAATAACATGAAATTCCAAGTTACTCAGTGCCAGAGTTTGAATCAGCATTCCCAATATTTTGACCTATTTTGCCAGTTTCAAATGCCATCTCTAAAATGGAACGAACACTACTTACAGTTCCTTCAGGTTAAAGCCACATATATATTATTAGTGAACATTCCGAAAATTATTTTTGTCCAAAACTTTGAAATGCATGAACACTTAAAAAGTGAGTAAGATTATGGTTAAGTTTAGGACTTTTTCTAAAAATATATACAAGAAGCACAAAAAGAAAAAAACAACATACAGGTTTAGCTTAACTACTAAGGAAATGTTTTGTTTTTAATAGATATATTCTTTCTGGCTTAAAAAAACAGATTAAAAATTATGGGTCAGTAGCACATACACCTAGTAAAAATGAAACCTGGAGAAAAAACTTGGAATTCTGACATCTGCAGTGGTCTCTTATGTAAAATGGAAGTATTTACAGCTACATGAAATATTTCCATTGCCTTTTTTTTTGTTTGTGCATCTCAAGTGTGCTTGTTTCTGTATTGCTAAGTTATGAATCTTATAAAAGCAGTTTTTTGCATTTATACTACAAAAGGCTAAATGCAGCAACAACAACCAACCAGCAAACTGAAAACTCTTGAAGCTGCGTATAGGATAAACTACATAAAATAATTTAAATAAAGTACCATTCAGCCTAGGCCAATAACTGATCATTCCATGCTGCAATGGACATTCAGCATTTATAAATCTTGACTGCAGCTAAATCTCTACAAACATATGTTGAATTCCAAATCTAAGTTCCTTAGCACCAACACTGGTCACTAGGTTTTAAGTATGTACTTGACCAAGAATCATCTTGCCTTCTTTCAAATGTCATTTCTGTTTAGACTCACCAACAGGATTTAAGCTTCTTGGTTTTTTTTATATTTGTCTTGCGAACCCCCTCTCCAAACTTTTAAGTCAGATTTTGGTTGTGGGTTTGTTAATTTTCTTTTTTTTTTTCATTTGAGCACTATGTTTGATAAGAGGACAAAACATAGTACACAATGGTGAAACTACAAAACAAAACTGTCATTTGATCCTGGTTAGAACACTGGAAGGTAGCTATGGACAGTTCCGAGGGCAAACAGGAGCATTAATGGAATGGAATTGTGTCAAGAGGATGTGGTTGCTTCTATTGCAATTAAATGAATTTGAAATGCTTCAAAGGCAGTTAGTAATCCACTTCATGATTATCTCCTAAAGACATGACCTCACATAAACTGCAAGTCATTTGAATTCTCTGGACAACTATTTTAATTACATGAGCTATGAAGTACAGTAAGGGTAATTTAGAATTAAAGTATTCTTGAATAATGTATCATTCAAGCACGTTTAATTCAAAATAAGAAAGTATGAAGAGAAAAGAAAACATCAAAGATCCGAGGCATAATTTGCTTTGTTTTCCTTACTCTGTATATTTAGTAGCTGACTCACAACAAATCAGTATAATTTAATGGCACTTTTATTTTAGGAGTGTTTGAATCTGTTTGGTTTCTGCTTAAACACAAGCAACTGACAATGGATCTCTCTATTTTTAAAAAGGCAACAATATCAGATTTCTGTAATGATCAGTGTAGACCTAAAATGACAATAGCATTCTTCCTAATTTAAAGAGCTATTAAACTCATAATCACATGATGATACATATTTCTAAAGACACTCAATCAAAGTCATTACCTAAATCACTTTGGTTCCTTTGAAATAATTTTTAAAAGGTAGATACATTTTTTGTCCTATTGTGCATTTATGCATAGGAGAGAATGAGCAGTATATGTGATAAAATTATCAGCATCTAGGAATAAGAGCAAGATCAACACCTGAATTATTCCACTCAATAAAGTCCAAAAACTTCAGTCAACAGCTAAAATCCCTCCTGTAGAACCAACCAGTTTCAGTTCAGACACATTACTTCTTCATCCCTGGCCAATAAATTTCATCTTTATAAAGGTGTAAGTTTTCAGAAGAAATTTCAAGTGCATCAGTTTTTGCTTGCCCCTGAGACATCTCAGGAAAAAACCCTTCATTTTTACAAGTTGCTGAGCATCTATACAGTAAAACTGAATCCCTGTGTAACGCTGGGGATTCCAAACTTCAGACACTTTAAGTTAAATAATTTTTAAATCTGTGGTAAATTTTTCACAGCAAACATAAAAATAACCATTTAAGATAAAAGAAAAATTGCAGAAAAAAGCTCCTCAGTGGTTTTGAATGTAGGTATCTATTTTTACTCTGTATTTGGCTGCAGCTCCACAAGATGTCTTTTTTATGCTTTTTCAGATAATTTTTCAACCATGATCTCTTTCTTGTTCTAGTTTACTGTGGAATTACATAACCAAATGTTGGTTTAATAATGAATAAATCAGACTTGACATTCAAAATTAACATGGTGGTTCCTCCAAAACTCTCCCTCCAAATATGATGCTTCTATCGTCTGGTAACTCTAGGGATCTTTTCAGAGGTCTCTCTTAAATAAGACCCTTTGGGGATGTTAGGAGCTGTGGCTGTAATGTTAATAAGAGCTGAATCTGTAACAGGATTGATTAGCCTCATTAAGTTCTGTGAGAAGCATGCCTAATTGTTTTAATTATCCATGTTCTCATGCTCCAAATACATTAAAGCAACTACTCAGTTTTTCCCCCACTGTATCAGCAATCCCAATACTGTGGGATAAAACCTCACGTCATGACCCGTACTTTTATGGGGTTCTAAAGCATCTTGCCTTGTTTGGTATTGCATATTTGATATAGTATTACTCATCCTGAGTGACAGAGAGCATACAAGGACATGCATCAGCCATATGCTGGAGACGGGTTGATCCAGTACCTCCAAAGAACAGACCCAAACCAAACAGAAAGTCTCTGATTCACTGGAGGTGTTCAAGAACATTCCAGGCTTCTCCTTGATACAATACAGGATCAATCAATTCAAACTGCTAGCATCTTTAAAGGTAATATTTTCACAAAAAAAGGAGTACCAAAACCTCAGGAAAGCATAAATTTTCTTCACAAGTACTGACCGTAGAAGAAAATAAAATGAGTCTGCCTCCTGAAGTAATTACAAAAATTAATGAATTTTCAAGAAGTAAGATGTGTATTAATTAGCAGTTTCAGGTATTTATTGGTTTTTTCTCTTTCACATTGTACGTACAAATAGGTAAATCGCACGCTGTGATTTCTACTCTGACCAAACAACTACTCCTTTTATTTTTTTTTCTGGGGGAAAAAGGTGCAGAACACATGAATTCTCCAATCTCTTAACTCGGATCAATAACTGTGTTGTAACTGGGTGACTTTTTATACCGAATAAACTAAAAATTAGATGGATTAACTTCCCATTAAGTTATGGTCACTTTTTTAGCCCAAATTTGGATTAGTAAAAATAGTGTTCAATACTTGTTCCCTGTTAAATCCAAGGCAAATTGAATTCCATTCAAAATCCACAGTGAACTTTAATTAAACTATCATTTATCTTGTTAATTATAATTTGTGACAACTGCTACAAATGATAGCTATTAAAAGATATAGGAAGGAAGAAGCAAATTATTCTAAAGGATGCATTTCATAATGTATGCTGAGCAACCTTCTCTGACAATCTTGCAAGAAAAAAAAGTTCTCTCTCTGATCTCTTTTTTTGCCACCATTGCATCACTTTTGTTATTAATTCCTCTCCCCCTTAATCCTTCTGTAACCGTTTGACCCTTTTCTTGGCATTTCAGTTAGATAGTCTCATTTATTCAAGGCTGATTTCTTTTTTTCACGTGTACTGTGGTACATTCAGATCACAGATTTAAGTATGTACTGGTGTCCTGGATGGTATCCTTGAAGTGAATTTATTGGCTGTTTTTGTTACTCATCCACACTGGGGTTGTCCTCCCTCATACATGCCGTTCTCCTCCTGTTTACCTTGGGGAGATTCCCAAGGCAGATAAGAGAGGCAGCGCTCCCTCCTCCTCCAACATATCAACGCAGGTTGCAACACACCACTGACCTCCACTGCCAGTATTTCTTACAGGAGAGACAGGGCCAAATCCTTCTGCTCTCATCAAGTACCACTGCTGAGCTGATTTACAGCACACACGAAGACCAGGAACTCATGATAGAGAGTTCTTGTTGTGATATGTACATGGACTCTAATTCTGTTCTCACCATTCAAGAATACAGAGAAAGGTTGTGTGGTGAAAACAGAATTAGTTGCATTATCATATTTCACTGTGAAAGCGAAATTTGGCATGTTTGGAAGAAAAAAAGCTGATGCATTATAGCAATATCAGCACACAGGCCAAGGCTACTTCTAAAATTTCCATTACAAACTTCATCTTACCTCTACTTTCAAGTCAGAGAAAACTTTTCAAGCAAGATTAGCACTGAACTCCTGAGCCCAATAATGTACTTTGCATAGAAGTGGTTTAACAAAATGAAACAGAAAGAAACAATAAGTTAACAAACTAACCAGCCTAGAGGATATGAAAGTTACTACTTCTTTTTAAGGAGAGAAAAAAAAGAAAAAAAATCCCACATCTTAGTATAGGTTTAAGCAATAGGTATATATGTTTCATTAAAAACACTTTAAAGATCTATTTAGTTGAAACTACATAGGTGCATCCAAGCTATCTTACTATTTAACAAGCTATCTTACTATCCATATCCATATTAACTTCACAGCATGATACACTGTAGTGATGAAATACAGGTACCCTGCCAGATATATTTGTTCCTTAATCATGTTTAGAGACTATTCACAGATTTGAGGTCTTTTGGTATTACTACATAACAAATATGAGATATTTGAAATCATCTTAAAAGTAACATGTTCCAATGTATTACCTCCACGCATATTGCCTAGTCTTTAGTAGCAATGCTGAACAGCATCCTATCAGTTAATTTATAGTAAAATTTGGGAAAACAAAATATTGGAAAACCCAGAGTAGGAGACTGAGGCTACGCTTTTGAAATTAATTTGGAGTTTATCTTGCAGAGCCAATATTAGCACCTTCCCTGTCCCTAGCTGTGTAACTGTACTGTGGCAGAGCCTAGGAATATCAGCCATCGATGAAGATCTCGGTTTGCCAGGTTCTTGACTAATAAAAGACAAAAGGCCTGCCAGTTCTGCTAAATAACAACTGTTAATGGAAGCTGACAACAGTGTTACACTTTAAAGATATGCTGGCTGATCTGAAAATAAGCAAATTTTCATACATATTTAAAATTAGACCTGTCATACCTTTATCTTGAGTTAACCATCAACTGAGATACTCTGCCAAGCCTTTTTCGTGGATTTCAAGTCTCTCCACTTCAGAAAAATCTACACTTAATCTTAATTAGATTGCCTTTTTTTTTTCCCCAGTATGAGTGCAAGTCTGTTTTGCTTACTGCTGATGAATAACCAAGTTGAGAAAACTGCTAGAGAGGAAAAAATAAGGAAATTAGGACTTCTGATGCTAGGGCCAATAATAATCTAACAATTTCATCATGTGTTATATAGATTTTTAAAAATGCTCTAAATCTAAAATCATTATCTTATTCCTCTATTTTTGCAATATATGCTTAACATATGTGATTTCTGGTAAATCTTCATGTAAAAACTCATCACCTCATTTGCCTGCCCACTTACGCAAAAGTTGACAGTTCAGTTGTGGGGAAAGCTTTATGAGATCTGGAAAAGAGAAAGAAATGCTATTTTTCTCCTACAAAAGAATAAATACAACTTTTCCTCCTCAAAAAAAAATAAAACCATGACTTCAACAAGTTGGGTTTTTTCCTCATGGATGAACTACAAGTTATGCATGGCTTTCTTTAAAATATGGTTTTGATGTTTTGAAGTTGTGATACCAGCAAATTGTGATGAGTTTGGGTAGTATAACAATAGATAATCAATGCTGGATGGAAGAATGCTTGGATAGGAAGGATGATTCTACTAATGAGGAACATCTGAGAAGCATATAATACAAACAGGATGTTGTATATTTTCCATAGTTCTGATTACACACAAAAAATAATTCAGTCATTCCTAAAAATATTAGGTCTTTACATTAAAATACATTAAATGTGCTGGGTTTTTTTTCCCTCTAGGCAGAATGAACACTTTCCTGCTATTCATTAAACCTTGTTCCCCCACTGTTTGCGTAAAACAGCCTCCTACTATCATACACAGAACGGCTGCAGAAACTTAAAGAGGAAGCATCAAAACAAAGGGTATAAGCAAGCAGTGTTCTTTTAAAATGACATATAAATGATAAAATATGGAATATTTAAGTTACACTTTTAAAGGGATGCTACACAACAAATTCAGTGTACTATCTAAATATTAGTAAGTAGCTGATAAGCCATTAAAAACAATTGCTTCATTAATTCTAAGTAAAGTTACCCAATTACCCTTTTTGCTACCCTCATGTCCTAAAAATTTTACGCTTCCAGTGCAAAATATCTTTTCTTTTCCTTTTCAAATACAGCTCTAGTTCAACCTAACCTAGGGTATTATAAATATGTGAACTTGGCAGTAAGTTGACTTTTTTGGACAAGTTAAATTATCCCCTACTGCAGCATAATTAAACTATGTCATTCAATAAAAATAAACGTAGCAGGAACTCAACGCAGTAACTGTAATTTGCCCATTCTCATGTCACCAACACGTCTCAGTCTTAACACGAACATATTTTTCATTATGACTTCTTTAAAGGAGATCAAATCTGAATTTTTCAAAAGTGCCAGGCAGTTTCATGTTAGGCTACAGTCCAAGGGTTGATTCAGGCTCCTTTTGACCTTTGCAGACTATATATCTATATTGTCCAATAATTTAACTCCCTCATTGGCTCTTGAGCCCCTCTTCACACTGCATGCAACACCAGTTCCCTCTAAGCTACTTTGTACTGCAAGCATAAAGAAGAAAATCTGGGACTTGGTAGCATGGATCACTCAAGATTCCTAATATCTGGGACCTGGTAAGACTATGCCATATTTCAGCCACATGCCTGGGTCAGTCTTTCAAAAGTTTCTATGTAGTCTTTTCCCTTCATACACTTCATGAGCCACTCTTGGCACACAACAGAACCAAACTTTCTTCAAGATGAAAGCTGTTCTTTCCACTGCAGGCACCTAGAACCAACAATAATTACAAGAGCATCTGTGGGAAGTTCCTTGACGGAAATGCAGGCTGAGCACACGGCAGAGAAACTGCAGCCAGTGTTACGGGGCAGTGCAGCCTGACAAGGCTGTCACTTTCTGCTCTGTCACATGTACCAGGGGACATTTGCTTTAGCACTACAGCAACTCACTTTTAAAATGCTATAAACATGTAGGAACAAACAGAGATATGGAGACCACTTCTTCAGTGAGTGGAGATGGCTTATTCTAAGTTTGATTGCTGTAGTGTTACTCATATTATACGATTTATGAAAAAAATAATTTCCCATTAGTTTTGTATGTTCCCCACGTGTTTTTCATGTTACCTAATTATCAAAGTGTATACCAATTTGCATGAAACTTTTATAACTCTTTGGTGAAGTCTTAATTCTGGGACACTTTCAGGACCTGGCCTCTCTGAACAGAGAGATTATTTTGAGTAGTATATGTAACTTCCACTTGACTATAATGATTTTTGTGCTGAGTGCTTGCATTTGGAATCCAAGTCTAACCCCAGTTGAGAGCACCAACAAAACCACCAAGTGTTTCAACAGATTTTGCACCAGACTGCAAATTCAAATGACAATTTGTTTTTCCAACCGGAAATACTTCAAAATAATTTTAGTCTCCTATTCAGAGATTTCATTCAGTTTGTAGGTTAATAAGTTTTATTTTTCTGGGAATTTAGATTTGTTTTCTGAAGTCTTTGGCAGATGGCTTTGCACAATTTCAAGTTAGTTAACTCATGGTTAAGGCCCTTCCAGTCACAGTTCTCTCCTGGGTATTTTCCTGATATTTTCCTGATAAAGCAAAGCGGAGCTTCAGCTAACAAATAATTAGCTAAAAAAAAAAACCCAAAAGCAAACAAAAAGAAAACCCTTGAAACTCCTTGAATTAAGATGGTAAGACACCTGGAAGCAACGAGGAAAATTATACAGTAGAGAATATAAATACCTTCACAACAAAAATATTAAATCTTAGGAGATCTCCTGATAGGCCTTTACCCTTTGGCTATCCCTATATCTGTGCTAATAGGACAAGCAGAGCCAGGGCCCATCTGCTGGCCCCAAGGCCAGCTGGCACAGCCAGGCCACACACACTCTGTAAAACCTTTTAGACCCCGAAGGAGGATTGCAGAAGTGAAGCTACCTTGCCCAAGCAGGACTCAGCCCTTGCCCAGGCTTGGCAAATGTTACCAACTCACTGGGTTACCAACAGGTAGGTCACACAGGTGGTTCGCATAACTAAGCATACCCAGAAAAGCAGGAATTGCCAAGCAGAGAGACATGAATGCTTCTTTTTGTGAGCATGGCACCAAGACAGCCCAGGACACAGAGGAATACACAGAATTAAAGAAGTGGATAGCTCAGTCCATGAATACCCATAAACCACAGCCTGTCACTGTCAGAAACTGGATAGATGACACTAAAAATCAGTAAAGCCTTTTGATTTTGAAAATGAGCCATTTGAAAGTCTGGGAGACCCGCAGCTCCGACTGTACAATATTAAGGGAATTGCTGCACTGACCAGAGTGCAAAAGTTGAGATAGTTCTGTTGATTTAAAGACAGAATGCCAAAAGAACACATAATATACTGTTGTATCTCTGGCTTAAACTTGAACTCAGCATAAATTATTTCAGGAATGTTTTGCATAGTCTCTTTTTATATCTCCAGTGCAAAATCTATTTTGATTGCATGGCCCTGGAATAAGTCTGTTATTTTTCACATTTTATCATTTTTGGAACCAGTATACTACAACACAGTTTTCTTATCTTTCAACCCATGCCCCGCTGCCCCTTAAGTCAAAAATAAAACACACTGCACCACTTGTAAAAGCAGAGAAACAGGCTAGAGTGGAAATCTCCATTCACTGAGGGAAGGTTTTGCATCTCCAAAGGAAAACAAAACAGAAGTTTAGACTGTGGTTAAGCTACCACATATAGTAGTATTCCATAGCTCAACCTCCTTTTTTAATGAAGCAAATGTTCAAAAGGCAAAGATGAGAATTTTTGTAAAAGATCACGGATTTACCAAAAAGATCTTATACACAGCTGACATGGTACAGCAAGAACTTGAGATGACATTTACATACACCCTAATTCCAGTACACCAGTATAACAAAAAATACAAAAAAAAATTCACACATACGAAGGAAGGAAAAGCACATTTCCTGTAGTAATTTGAATGTTGTATGCATGAAGAACAGGAACAAGTCAAGTCAAAAAAAGGCTCAAACTTGGTGGCAGGCAGGAATATCCATTTAATGTGCCCTTTGCTTCTTCATATTATTCTTTTGTTCACAGAAACAACCCCTAAAGCCCTTCAAACACAAGTTTTTTACTGCATGCCATTAAGTAGTCAAAGATAATAAAGGAATTTTTTTTATGACCTTCTCCATTTCTAAGGCAAGAGACTCAAAAATGCAATGCTCTTACTAAGAGAAGGACTAAAGATATTTGAATTTCTAAACACCTTGATAACAGGCCAGCTTTAGAACAGGGTTAAGATGAGAGGAAAATAAGTGGACACAAGGAAAGCAGTGAAGGGTATCATTGGTGGAGTTCCTTTATTTTTCAAGTTTTCTTTCAAGATACCCATCCCAAAGACCAGGAAAGTGTCCACAAAATACACTGCTGATGCAAAATTAGGAGACATTGAGAGCATACAAGGGGTAGAGGCTACACAGAGAAACAACAGGAATAAATAGATTGATGCCAGATTGACTGCTACTCTGCGAGTTGCCATCATGCTCTGTTTATGGAGATACCTACAACGCTAGCGAACCTCCGCCCGCAAGGAGTCCCACAGTCAGCAGTGACAAAGAAACGTGGAAATAATATGATTTATTACATGTGCTCCCAGACCAACTCAAAGCACTCTGCCCTTGCTGCTCAGTCCAGTAGGGTACTTTGACTGTATACCAGTAATGAACAGCTTGTAAATTCAGCCTTGAACGCTGCTCTTCTCCACATCTGTTTTGCCTTATCTCTGTGTTGATGTATTTCTGTCTTATTTACCCTCACCCTAAACTGTCATACATTTTCTTTAAGGGGCAGACCCTAAAAAACAGCACATCATTCTTCTGACATGTAAGCAGCAAGTCACCTCCTCTGCAATGCAATTAATTAAAAACCTCAGAAAGACAAACAAAACCCAGCATCCCTAGCCATATTTATCTGTGGTTTTGCTGATCAAAAATCAACATGCATAAACAACATAAGGACCAGCTGAAAAAAATCAGATGCCCTACAGACCTTGGCACATCTTCCCAAAATGTTTGAGTTGAAGGATAACAATTAGTTTTAATTCTCTGTTTCAATTTCAAATTAGTTAAGAAAAATAGCTCAGTATAGAGTAGTTCTTTCTAATTTGTACAATCAAGTCATCTTCATACCATGCCCTGATGTGCAGTTTGTAAAACTGGATTACTTACTAAAACTTAAAGAATCCCTTTTTGCCCTTCCCAGTACATGTCATTACAAAACCTTAAGGAGATTCAGGTTTTTTCAATGCTTTAAATAGACATTAAAATGCTGCAATAGAGATTACCTTTGATAAAACAAAGTTTGACTTTGGAACAGTCATTTCACATCTGAGTCATTCCTGAAGCCATTACCTCTGAGGGACTGCTAAAGTAGGTACAGGTTAGACAATCAGACCAATTATTAATCTAATCTCTGAGAACGCTCTTTATCATGCAATTCAATCATGAGACATGATTTCAGACTTTGGACCAATATATACATCAATCATGACAATTTTGGGAAAGGCAGAAGGAAGGTGTTTGCCCTTGCTAACTTGGAAATGCATATGTGACATTTTAGCTGATAAGACACACACCAGCTGAAAGAGAATAGTCTCACACAGGGGAACATGTCTTCTCCCATTATAAGATTTTCCATAGTTTAGGTAACTATATCTTTGTCTTTTTTTTGCAGTTCAGCTCATATTTGCAGAAGTTTGTATTTTCTAGATCTCAGCCCATCCATTCTCTATCTTTGATGATTTAGGATTAATAATCAACAAAAGATTACAACAAAGATTATTTCATTGGCCACCCGCACCATTGTCCATCATTCACACACCAATTGTTCTTCCTGAACAAAGACCCTATCTACCAAATTTAAAGCTACTTAAAATCCTCAGAGAAAAATTCGTATGACTCTTCACACCCAAGGAGGAGGTTTGAGGTTTTGAACAGATTAAACACTATGGAAAATAGTAGATTCTGTTGGTTACTAAGCAATGCAAAAATTTCCAAAACATCAGCAACACAACAATTGTTATAATGGGGAGCAGTGTGTTTATTTAGCTAATGGAAAGAGAACATTGTTCAAAACTTCCTCCTCCCCTTCCTTGCATATGTACATACTAGTCGAGCAAGAGATTTTTTTTCGCCTGTCTTTTAAAATCTCTGTTGATGATGGATGAGCTACCACAGAATACACTGAACCTGATACTTTTTTCCAGGCAAGGCAAACAGCAAGCAGTTAAATACAGAGTTCGAGTGAATAAAGCTGGATTCACACAAGAGTAGGAAAGTACGTACTTAAAACTTGGTCTTTGCATTAGGGCTTTTATCATCTTGTAGCAACTGGTTCAAATTTGCAGACTATTTTGGAAGCCATCTTATTACTCATGAACTTTGTGGGGGGGACTTTTCTATTTGCCTCTTATTGTAAACTACTGTGCATATTCTATACAATCTGGCTGAAGTTGCCCCATTTTACCATAACTGGCTAATCACAAGTGGCACAGGTGAATAGTATTCATTTGTAGTTTCAGAAGTTTGTTTCAGTTTGCGGCCTGCATGGACACTGAATCTTTTCTGTACTTCATGACAGTTACAGCTGTTCTCTACTTAAGGTTTTTTCCCTGAGTACACACGATACACGTGTCATTTGGAAATATATGATTCCTTAAGCATGACAAGAAATGTCACTTATCAAACATTGTGAATGTCTTCCTGAAGTCTGATCTCTCTTGACCACAACTACATCCAACATGATGCAGGAATTTTCAGAAAACAACCACATTCAAAATAACTAATTGTTGATTTTTGTTGTGTAGGTAGAGTACTGGTTTTTAGGCATCATTAATACATATGAGAACAAAAAAATCTGTTATAGATGCTACTTCTGAGTTAATGGAGACAATACCTCTGAATGCTTATACAATAGAAATGTATATGCAATATACACTTTATAAACACATGCATGTAAATTCGTTAGACTATGAGCATAATACTGACAGGGCTGACAAGGCTAAGGTTGTTCAGCTTGGAAAAGAGAAGGCTCCAGTACTGAAAGCAAGTTTATAAAAAAAATGGAGAGTGACTTCTTTACACGGACAGATAGTGATAGCACAAAGGAGAATGGTTTTAAATTAAAAAAAAGATTTTGATTAGATGATAGGAAGGAATTCTTTACTCAGAGTGTGGTGAGGCACTGGACCAGGTTGCCCATAGAAGCTGTGGATGCCCCATCCTTGGCAGTCTTCAAGTTCAGGCTAGGTGGGGCTTTCAGTAATATGGTCTAGTGGAAGGTGTCCCTGCCTGTGGCAGGGAGGATTGGAACTGGATGATCTTTAAGGTCTCTTTCGACCCAAATCACTCTATGATTCTATAATGCCAATTTTCTTCTTTCACAACTCGCTAAAACAACCAGTATTCAAAATCACGCCTCCTAGCTCAGGTTTGTCAAATTAGACCTTTAAAAGGTTTAGTATTGCAATCTCAAGAAGAACTAAACAGTGGGAATATGAAAGTAGCAAATTCTTTTTTTCAGCCGTCATCAACAGCTATCAGAAGTTCAAGGAGTTCTTCAGAATGGTGGGGAGGGATTCATAAAATTCCACCTAAGATAGTTCCTTGGCAGACAACATTATTTATGAGACTACTGCTTCAAGTGGTTAAAATTTACAGTAAAAGCATAGTCAGAATAAGGGTGTGCCAGTTTTTAATTTCCAGTTAACACAAAGACAAGCAAAACACATTCATTTTAAGGTATAAGAGTGCGAGAAAAAAAAGGTGTTGTGTGTCATCTGCTTAATGTCTGAAGGAATTTTTAAATTCTTTTATAATTAAAAAAAATCAAAAAAATAGGTTCCTATGATAACAGATGTTGACATCAAAAATAGAGCTTAATTGTTACAATGTTACTGTTCATGAGTATGCAGTTCAAATGGAGCCAGAAAGCACAAAAGCATCTCCCTCTCTTCAAAACCACATTTCATTAGACCCGTTATAAGAAATAGTAACAAAGGAAGTCTAATATTTTGTCAAACTCATAGTGAGAAAGATGGTTGACCTTGAATTATACCCTATTACGGGAAAACTAAGAAAGCATTATAAAATACATTTTGTATTCTTTTCAACTTTAGGATTTTCAAATAGTCTGCCCTTGACTATAGACCATTGAAATAGCTGAATATTCAGCAGCAGGCATCTTCACCTGAGTCCAGAACCACATAGAAAGATTAAAGCAAGGGGAAAGCTCTTCTTCCTTTCCCCTTCAGCCTCTACCCCTCCTACATGAAACACCAGGTCAGCTCTGAACAGAAACATCTGCTGGTCCTGCTGTGAAGAACGGAGCCCACCCGTTTCACATCCAGCCCATTCTCTGCTCTGCAGCCTCTGCAGGGTGGCTTGTCCAGTTCTGACCCTCAGCTTCAAAGCCTGCTCATACCCTGTGGGGCACAGACATCCCTGAAAGGCAAGAGTGCTCTCTAAATATTTTGAGAAGACTAATAGATATTTTTCTAAGCTCTTTCTGCTTTCAGTCAGAAAAAGACAAGGTGGACTTTTTACCTTTTCTAACCTCAGTTTGGGAAAAATGTTTGAAATCAAGCCCATTCTATTTTCTGTTTGTATCTTTCCTTTTTTTGTTGTTTTTTTGCAAAGATAAGCATGCAGTTCCCTGGAGCTCTTCTACAAAATCAAAAAATGCCAAACAGAAGCCTGCATGTACTTGTCTTATATAAAAAGAACTGATAAGGTTCTGTACAAGACAGCCCTTTGACAAGATTCTTGAAGTGCCAGTTCTTCACCAAAAACCTTATTTCTTTCAAAAGAAAACAAAAAGCTCAAATAAACCAATGAATAAGACTTATTCCCTATTAGTATACAATTCTGCATAATATTTATATACTTGGTTGCTCATATACCTGATGAAAGAAAATAAAAGACACAAAGGAAGACAAGTAAAAATAACCCCAGAGTGTTCAAGGATTTTTGTAAGGACTACACCCTTGCTGACGTTTAAGGAATTTCTGATAATACAGAGTTTTCTGACGTGAAAGCAATTTCTGACTAGGACTTTTCATCAAACCACTGTGGGCTGCAGTTACCACAAAACTGTTTCCTACTCATTGCATTCTACTCCATGGTGATTGGCATGATTGCCAGACAAAGCATTTACATGTGTTAAGTGTACACTGAATAAAATCTCACAGTGGGAACTCATTACTTCAGTTCTCTAGTATTTCACATGCATATAGAATATAAACACACACAAGCACAAACTGCAAAATATGTAACTTGAATTTCTCATCATGGCATATTAAAGGATGATTATCTGTACAGTTCCTGTTCAAAGTAATTACATGAGCTTGAGCTCCGGGAAGAAACACACAACATTTGTCATCTCAAGCTTACTTTCTACTACATGTTATGAAAGCAAGCAATCTTCCACCCTTAGAAATCTTTCCTCACCCTTGTAGGTGACCAAGCCAATAAGTTTTTAAAAGGTGGTAGCTGCAAAGATACAGAAAGTAAATGTACGAGGTATTTTAAAATAAAACTTCATGACAAATTTGGTTTGAAAAACGGCTGCAAAGCCTGGAATCAATTTGATACTGTGCTATTTGAAAATTCCTGTTTCTCGCTACCCCATTCCTGGTCTCCAGGAGGTTTGGGTGGGCGGACAAGGGGAGAGTGCTAATTGAAAGCAGTACAACTCCGCCTGTGAGTTGGAAATGGAAATGGAAGAAGCTGTTTGCCTCTCTGACTTTAATGTGAGCAAAACCTAATCCAGACACAATTGTTCTGAGGGCCTAAATGCTCACTACACAGCACCATGTGGAGTGCCAAAATCCTGAAAGTTGACCCTGTATTCCTATGAGGTCAGAGCTCAAGAACTAGACTGAAATTTTAAGCAAGACAGACACTGTTATGTCTTTTGTCTGTGAGAATTACTTTAAGGCAGAATAAGCTTCTGTGTACATAGAATATGCTCAAAAATAGGTAAGTCTAGCTTTATAAACAAGGACAAGAAACAAGGTTGTTTTCAGTACCTGCAATACTTATTAATGAGCACATATTAATATGCAATTATCCTCTTGGGAAAGCAGGAGCAATTTACGTTACATAATTGGGAGTCAGTTATTTATGATGTACTTGCAGATCCTGCCAAGCACAGATTATCAACAAGGGAGCTCTACCCCTGACTTCAGTTGTAGTGTGACACATTAAGACATGCAGAAAGCAGAAGGCCCTAGCTATGCTGCACGTCACTTAATTCCTGCCTTTAAGGTAGAGTACAGTAATTAAGTGCTAATGCTTACTGGAATTTCCAGTGGAAATTCAGGCAGTCACTCCTTGGCAGAGCCACAGACATTTTTTGGTTCTGCAGTTCCACAAGAGTTCAGTATGAACTAAAAGGAATGCATGTGATATGAATGGATATTCCTCCTGATGTTATATGAATGGACACTCCTGATCACATAATATTTATTTTAATGTTCATGAATCAACATCAGAGACGCAAAGTCTTTTATTCTATAACAAATACTCTAATTACACACCATGTCTGACTTGTAACATTCAGGCTGCAGTTAAACTGTCCCAGAATGTGCAGGAAATGCAGTTCTGCAGTTGCATTCCAGTCCAAGAGCAGAACAGAGAAAACTTGTGAAGACACAGAACGCTGTGTTGATAATCAGATTTTCAGAATCACTAAGTGTTATGCTTCAGTGGCTCCGACTGAATCAGTAATTAAGCAACTTTTGAAAAACAACTTCCCTTAGATTTGAGCACATGATATTCAGTAAACAAACTGCAAACTCCCCAAGTCTGCCATTCATACCTGGTTTTATCCATTTTATTTTTGCAATAGCAACTGTTCCAGCTTGAACAGCATTTGCACTGACTTGAATTTCCAATCTCACTCTTGCAAATCGTGTCAAGAGATTGAGGTTACTCATCTGCATAATCCATTTTTAAGTGGTAGCACTGGACCTATGATAACAAGCTCATTCGCTAGTCTACACTCCTTGTCCTTGTTTCTGTGCAGGTCACAGCAGAGATAGATTGGCAAGAAATAAATTTTTTAAAAAAAAGGTCCTTGGCTAGGCTGCTGTACTTGTATTCATTTTCCTTCTGTTATAACCTTGTTTTGGTACCATGGAATTTGCTTCCTAGTATGTAGGAACATGCAAAATTTCTGCATAGCTTTTTGCTGCAGCTGAGCGAAAAATGGTTTGCTAATGCATGTTATCAGTGCATAGAATTTTTCATCTTCTTTTCAGGCCTTTTGTTTCACCTATTTTTTTGAGTGTGTGTGTATATTTGGGCCTTCAGGATTTGCTGACAAAATACATGCAAGCAGAGCAGCATAATAATTCCAACTGCAGTGATTAAAAACACATGCAATTTTTCATTTTTTTAGTCTCAGATGCTGAAACTCAAAAAAATCCAGTTTTCTTTCCCTGAGGTGTAATGAAAAGCTAACTCTCCAAATAAAGCAAAAATTTCTTATTAAAAAAACCCAAACTTGATCAAAACAGTGTTTTTCTATTAAAAAAATAGTTTCTTATGAAAACTGTCAATAGATCTCAATGTTTCTTGGATGCTAAGTATAGAAAGGATGTTGTGGTATTTTACAAGAAAAATGAATAAGAGACTTGTTATCAAAACCTCAACATTTTTAATCCAGATGTTTTTAATTCAGGCATAACAAGCAAGAAGAGAGAAAAATGGGAAAGACGAGAGTAGAAAGCTTTAAATTAGTAAGAGCAAATGGATCTTCTAGAAAAAAAGTTGAAAATAATTGAAATTAGATGGGATAATTAGTTTGGTGAAAACATAAACCAGGGATATATATGAATAAGCTAAAGACTTGTTTCCACATGAATATTTGTGCATTCATGAAAACAAGGAACATCAACTACATTAAAGAATGATACCACTTAGGGAATCTCATATTTCATTGAGACTAAGGCATTTTATTCTGCTTTAGATATTTAAAGACTTTTCAAAGTGATAGAGAGTCTGCAGAATATAACATCAAAAAGTCAGAGGCTGTTCTAACAAATAGGTAGCTGGACGTTTTCTATGAAAACAGCTTTAGAGGAAGGCTCTATTGAAAGATATTACTGAAGCACAGTATCAGGAGTAAATAATAATCCTCTGAAGAAATCCAGGTCTTCTCATTTATTACACAAGTAGATAAATAATTGTTGCAATTTATTTTTATTTTTTAATTACCACCTTGGTTTCCACTTACGTTGCAAAATAAATGACTTACTGAATCTCTCTCAGTGCCAACATAACTTTTTTAGGTCAGTCTGTATGTTGGATTTAGCTTTCCCCACATCCTGACCAGGGCAAACTAGAGTCATACAGTCAGTTTTGTCTAAAAGGCAGGGAACTAGGGACAAGAAATTAAAGCTGTTCCTAGAAATTGAGAACATATAGTTTGTGTCACTCATGAAGCTATTGTCATGCTGCGCTGGCACACAGAAAGCAGAATATCCTCTGTTAAAACAAGATACGAAGACAGGATAGACAGAAGAAAATTCTTATATATAATTACGGCTATATCCAGTACAACATAGGAAACTCACCGTACTGGTTTAGATTTGGCCTTCCGAATGTCCTTGGCTGCTTAGTACCCTTTCCAGAGCCAAACCAGGGCATTCTTGGCTTCAGCGAAATTTGTGTTAGCCCAGCACACCCCAGTCTTCAGTTCCCTCGACACTGAGTTGTCTTTGTAAACCGAGGAAAACAGGATATCTGCAAATAAAAAAAAAATCACAGCATCTTATTGTGAGCTTGAAGTACATGTGTCATTTCTTTATGGGCACAGTCCAGTACATTTACCTATTTTCAAAATTTAAGTAATACAAAGCAAGTAAGTCTCGGTCAGAAGAAGAGGTTACTGGCTATATATGAAAATTGATTTTAATTTTCATCAGCTTGGCTTACAGAGAATTTGGAACCATTTTGAAAAGTTTTCAGGAGGTAAGCTTCTTAGAATGCTTTGCAATTAAATATGTGCATTGTAGTCCTACAACATGCATGATAACACTGATGGAATTTCCTGCACCTATTACTGTGAAATTATTGCATCCCTTTAACGACAATCATATATAAATTATACAAATCTTATATACAGATTTCCCAGAAGCAAATGCTGTCGTGCTTCCTATCACCAACAGGAAATGAATCCATAATAATATGAACACAGAAAGTAGAATTATTAATTCTGGTTAATAAGAATGCCTTGAAGTTGAGAGCTTTTCCTGTCTTACACAATCATTATTTTACCAGATGAACTGTTCTCTGGAGTTGCCTATCCCGTAAACCAATCCAAGAGAGAGTCCAGCCAACTTGAACCATACCCATTACTTTCTAGAAAGTTAAATGAAATCCATCAGTCCTTTGCAAAGTCTCGTTTATTCCAAAACAGAGCATTACCAGAGCTGCAAAGAATTGCAGAACCAACAAAATGCTGCTTAGCTCTCCACCATCTCCGTTACAGGGCACCTGCACATTATTTGTGTGAAGCATGAAGGAGAGAACACGACCCTCTGAGAACTGAATCCTGACAATACGAGACAACCATTGTCTTAAATGGAGCAAGGAGAAGAGAACATAAGTCGATTTTGCAGGACTGAAACTTTAGAAGATCTATTAGGAATACTTTTTATCATATTTAAAGTCAAGCTACAAAGTTACATCCAAGTCCCTCTTATTTGGAAGTGCTAACTTAAATACCCATCAGCTTCAAAGAAAACGCAATTCCGCCTCACCACACCAACATCTAGCACAGTTAGTCTGCAAAGTCAGCTCAGGCCAATTTCGGAGAACACAGATCTTTTCCAAATGTAGGATTCAAGCCTTAATTCTACTGCATAAAGGAAAGTTTGTAGAATCAATGGCAACAACATAAAGGATTGAAAAAGCATCAGACAGTTACATCCTGTTCCTTATACACACTATACTTGAATAAATTCCTCACTGTTAACTTTTCCAACACTGTTTTCTTTGAAGATGAGACAAATGGCACAACTTTAAGGTGAGTACAGCCCAAGATACACTTTGTAGCTTTGCTACCCAGTTAAACTGAATACAAACTAACTCTGCAGTCACAGATCGTGCTATTGCTTTGAGAGCATCTATACCACTTTCCCTATTTCTAGAGATCAAGTAGAAGGAAAACACTTCTATGATCACCTTACATTATTCATATGAAGAATTATTAGGCTTGTCACCCCCAGTGTCGTGCATAGGCAAGATGAGTAATGAACAATTAAAGCTAATTTGAGAGAGGATGACAAAACCCCCTCATGCATAAAAATCTGCTTAGCTACAGACAAAACCTTTTCATGCTGTCCCAAGTGTTGCCTATATCTAGATAGTAATACATAACTTTCTCATTTCCCTTTGTATTAAGAAGTGTTTACTGATAGAAGGCCTTATGATATATTTCAAGTTTATTTGCAGATTGTGTAAAATCTTGTAATTAATTAAAAAAAAAACACACTGAGAAAGACTTCATTGCAAAGCTTTTTCCTCACAGTCTATTGAGTTTTTCTTATCTATTAAATGAGTCAACAAGACTGGATCTCCAGAACAGATTGCATAAATATTAACATAGACAGGTTCCCAAACCTACCTTCACGCGTGCATGCATCCTAGGAGAAATAGTTGGGCTTCAACTATTTATGGGAGTTAGGGAAAAAGGAGCAGAAGACTTAATTTGAGACACAGATTACTTCAGAATTTGCCATTTGGTCAGGGCACCCCAAAAAAGTTTTCAGTCACAGGATCATGTTAAATGTTAATAGGTTTCACTTAAACTTCAGTTCAGTAGTCTGAGCTACTGAATGTTTTTTTCTTAATCATATCCTAATAAGAAAAATTCAGCTTAGATATCTTCCTTGCTATTGCATTATGGTAACACCAGAGTGACAATACTTTGCAATTACACCAGAAAAACACATCTTTGGATTTTTCCTTTCCAGAGCAGGTCTTGTAGAGCTAACAAAAGTACAGAGGAGGGCTACCTGTGCAACCAGCTACTTGGAACAATTTACCTACAAGAACTGATCACACAGACTTGCATTCTCTTTTCCAGCCTGAGAAAATGTTTATGAAGTTGTACAACATTACCAGCACATTCAGTGTTACCAGAGAATAAACAATGATTATGCTTCCAATTACAAGAGTTACTGAAAAGAAACCAAAAATAGCAGTGGCCAGGCTAAAGCTTTCCAGGACATAGGAACAGTCTGTTTACTACAGAGCATCTTAGACATAAGAGGATAAACCAATTATATGGTGACAGCTCTGACCCTGCAGTTTAAACAAAAGTTGGTTTTACATACAGAATTAGTGTGACTTCCCAAAATGTTAACAGAGCATTTTCAGCCACACAAATTGTTTAGCTTCTATTAATCAAATCTACCAGATTCAGAAAACTTTTCATTTGTAATCTAAGCTCTCCAGGACATAAAAATACTCTGTTTACTACAGAGCTTCTTACACAGGGGATAAACCAATTATGTTATGATGGATCTGACCCTGCAGTTCAAAGAAGGGTCAGACAGTAGTGTTTAACCTGTAGGTATTGGATTTCGCCCCAGCGTTCAACCTTTGTTTAGGTAGCCATTAGGCATACATAGATGCAATTCTATCAAGAGCAGTGTGTTTTAGAACCCCTCTCATTGAATATTTTCTCCATGGAAATCCAGTCCAAAAAAGACACAAAACATGTCTGCAGGATTCTTCACAGCTCCAAAGAGGTGAACCCACTTTTCAACTTGTCTACTCTTATGTCACTGCCACATTAAAGGAACTGGTAAAGATTGCAGCTTCTGGAGGAAAGTGCCAGGGTAGTCTTTATGATTCTGCAGACTTCTAAAAAGAGAGCCTTTAAAGCTGACACTGTTAAGTTCATAATTGTCCGGATTTTTAGGGTCAAAATTCAGATAAAAATGCAAATCAAAATTCCCTTGTTGGAATATCAATGAATTAGTCTACAATACTGATCATGAGGCATTTTTATGTAGTAGGCCAACTTTTTGCTGTTGTGTTGTGTATCACTTGGGTGGAGCAAGAGGGTACTTCTATCTAAGAAGCTTTCTGTGTAAATAAATTAAAGATGTAAATAAAGAAGGTACAGAGGTTGGTTCATTAATATGTAAATGGCAGAGTTGGAATCAAGGTAATCTACTTCCAGAAAATCATGTGAATATAGTAGTACTTGAACCACAAAATAAAACTCACTCTTTTGGTACCAAACAATGTGTTTATATACAATATATTGCTATGCATATTGAGTCACGATGAAAATGACCAGTTTTTTAAACCACTCCCCACTAATTCCATCAAATACAACTGTGCCAGGATCCAAACCCACAAAGTCTGCGACAAGAATAGCTCTTTCCTTTTTCCTTTATCATCTAAAAGGTTCTTTCATGCCTCCTTTTTCATGCCACAGGGTGCTGCCTTCCAGCCTACAAAGGCACAAAATATACTACAGGACCTATAAATCTCCCCCTCATATATGTAGAAAACTAATTTCCTATATAACTTGTTCCAATCAACTCTCTGCTTTTCATTAAGCACAGCATGTAATTCAAAAATACATTTGGGACACAAGTCTGAGAACTTTCTAAGAAAGACCCTCAGGTGGCTGAAGAGTAAGCCAGCATTCAAGCAGAGAGATTTCCAAGAGCTACTTGACATAAAACAATTAAATTGGTTCAATCATTTGAGCTCAAGCTCACTTACAGTTGTTAAACTCCAGATTCATAATGTACATGCAGCACTGGTTTTAAAACCAGTAAAGGATATTTGAATAAAGTTCATTCCTAATCTATTTGCTTCTCAGTGGCCACAGACACTTTTACACTAGAATCTATTTCTTTAGAAATAGTTTACTCCTCTATTTCTCTAAGTGCATGTCAAAATATTTCTAGTTCATCAGTGATTTTTGCACTACAGCAGCACCCAAGAACCCTGTCACCAAGCAGGGCAGCTTTGAACAGTACTGGCTTGGACAGTTCATGCTCCCAAGAGCTCATGTGCAGAGAAAACAAATCTCCTAACATAGCATCTGCTACATAAAAGAAATACGGTTTTAATTTTAGCAGTTTAGATTTTAAAAATCCGTTACACTTACTTGTTTGCAAATAGTGTTGGCTGATGAATGGCATCTGTACAACGGATAAATGCTAATACGACATTATTTCTGCACGAGTTTGACAAACTGTTAGACAGTGATGCTAAAAATGGGACATTATTTATTTTGAGAACTGGATGGAGAACAGTTCTTTTAAGTTGTCTTTAAAGCTTTTACAGCTTGATCTACATTTGCATTCAAAATTAGGACAAGGGGTGGATTGGAGAAAGAAATCTTCCAAACATTTTTGGCAAAACAGCTTGGTCAAAGTGCCTTTTCTCTTTAAAAAAGAGGGAGAAAAAAATCAGGTTTTTGCTTTATATAGACTATATCAACCCAAATCTGTGATTCAAAAATATTTCCTTTCCTTTCTTCCAAGATTTTGAAGCACTTAATTTCTTCTCACACATTTCTAGGCTGGCCAACCAATTACTTACTACATTTTGTATTTAAGACACTAAATAAAATAATTAAATAGCTTGGTCCCAATTAATACAGAATTTAGGTAGCATGCAGATGTTTACAACAGTATCTTCTAGGCTGTGCCTTCTCTAAATTACAGATCTTATACATTTAAGCCTTCTTTTGTCTATTGCAGAATGTTTCCAATATAGCTCCCCTCTTTAAGAAAACTACCTGGAGTCTAGCAGCATTTGCTGGGGCCAATTTTTTTTACCTACCTATAAATATTAGTTAAATTCATTCAAAGTTTTATATTTGTAGGAATACAAAGCAATAAATTGATTTTTAAATCCTGCTGGCACACGGCTCCCATGTGCCGCATGATTTTGATTAAGGTGTCTGGGTTTTAAGAAAGGAATCCCTGAGCAGAAAATAACCAAAAATTCATGGTTAGCTAAACCCTTTAAATTTAGTTGAATAAAGTAAAAATAATTAAACGTATCAACTGTCAGCAAAATATTAGAGGCTCCCAGCAGATACATTTTGAACATTCTGTAAAACCCCAGAATGGTTTTAAAACACTGTAGTCTTTATTAGCAGACACTGTTCGCCAGTTCATGAGTACAAAGTACACAAAAAAAAAGAAAGGTGAGAGTAAGTTTTGCTACCACATGATCTTTTTCAGATTGTGAAAAATAAGGGATAGGCAAGGGGTTATAATAAAACTAAACATGCCCCCTTAAATTGTGCACGCTGATGAAGGTTTGCAGCTGATATGCCACACACAGTTACAGTTCTGAAGATCTGAAACTTCTTTATTTCAAATACAGTTTTTTCTCCTGTTCTTTTGGTTTACATTCTAAAGTTGACAGAGCTGCCATACCACAGCTTATTCAATAACTTACAGAAATCATTTTTCTTTACAAAAATGGGCAAAAAATTATTTTTATTCTTTAGAATCAAATTTAGAGACTTTGACCTATTGTGCACAGATATACTCACATACATTGACATACAAGATGTTTTAACTGAATGCCTTTCAGATAAAAGCATTTCTTTATGGCTTTCTAACTACTCTTAAAAATAACAAATAAAAAGTTATGGCTGCAGATGGTACATACACTGCCTTCCACTGAACGTTGAAGTCTCTTATTACAACTGGACAGGGAAACTGCAAGTTTTCTTTTAACATAAATTCCTTCCCTTGGCAGTTTTTTCTGTCTCTGTGCTCATGTTATTTTAAAACACTTTCATTTGATCATTCAGTATTTTCCACCACTGACTAGGTGATGAATAGGCTTGCCACCTGGCTCAGCTTCCCATCCCCTCTCCCAGTTTGAATATTTCTTTACACACGAAAGCCAAAGGAAATGGAAAAACTGCCAGAGGTATTTTTTAATGCCTTCAACAAACAAATATAAAAAAAAAGATTCTGTACAGACGCGAAAGTCAAGACCCTCTCTGGGTCCATCTGTCACCTCCTCCTTTGCAAAAAGTAATTCCTACATTTAAGCCAAAATTAATCTCAGCAGAATTTTAAGGAAAAATATTGATTCAGTCTCAAACCATTCAGTTGCTTCTTCAAGAATCTATTTCTATCTCACTGAATCCTTTTCACATATTTTAGTGCTTTCTCAGCTTCCTGTATGCAGCCTTTCCTTTCTCACTTTTCTATTTCACTTTTTTCTTTTAATATCACTGCTGAAATAACAAATCTCTTCTGCTCTTCCTACCTTTCAGGATGCTGCAGTGCCTGTCTCCTGTAGCTCCATGTCTGCTTCATCTCACCTTCTTTTCCTTTAATTTCCAACTCTGCTTTTGCATTTTCTCTCTATGTCATTCTACCACGTACATACTCAAGATAACCCGACAATAAGTGATCCCCATGGATCCCTTTTACAATTTATCTTCCTCTTTGGCTCCTAGAATAATTGATTACTATATCAAAATCCTAGGATACATCCTAGGGTGCGTACAACCCACCACCCAATAATCTATAAATGTACTACCAACCACCAAAGAATCTACACGTGATGATGGTCTCCACCATCTACTCAAGATTGACAGAATTCCCACAGCTCCTTAGAGAAGAGTCTGCGCTTCCTGAGGATGCTTCTCCAGGGTAACTACAGCATCTTCCACATTCCTAAGTCAGGAGTCACATTTGCTATTTGTTGCTATTCAGGTCCCAGTGGAACCTCAGGAATAAATCTCCTCAACAAAGTACAAGTGAAAACCTTGGAGTACACCCCGATAAACCTGTGCGAAGCAAATATGCAGTAGGATTGGATAGTCTTGCACAAATTCTTTGCACTGTTACACCACAGCAAACTCAAAGCAAAGCTTTATTAAATTAACTTGAACAAATCCAGATCTAAAGGAAAAATTTCCGTGGATTGTACTTGCAGGAGGACAACATTCAAATTAAGTTTTCAGTGAAAAACCTCATACATTATCTGCCTCCTCATACCATATCTCCCTCTAAAATGAAATACAAAAAAATAAACCGACATTATTAACTCAGGGAGAAAAGCTATATGAATCCTAACTCCAACATATAGATCTTGAAGCCTTCATGAAAGTTCTTACCTGGTGATATCAGACCATCAGCTTCCTCAAAGGGAATTAATTTACTGTGATCAGTTCTGCAGAGAGGATGACCATGTTTCATTTTAAGAGACTTAGTCCAGCTAATGATCCTGCCCACATATAAAATGATGAGGATACGAAATATCCATATTACAGTGTTTAACAGTCATACTGCTGAATGTTCTAATCAAAACTCACACTTTCAGAGGGGAGTGGGCAAGCACAAAGCTTGGATTTTGGATAACTTCTGGGTTATTCTCCCCATCATGACCACTGGAACATTTCTATGTGGAAAAAAGACTTTCTAGTTTGCTTAGAAAAACTAGTCCCCATCTTCAGCTCCATTTTAACAGCTTTTCTGTTGTATCACAAGTGTATTTGGGCCATGAGAAGGAGCTTGTGTTGTCCTGAGAACATTACAACAATTATATTCTAGTCATACCAAACTGTTTCAGAACCTCCTGCAAACTTCATACAATAGCTGCAGGGAAAAGCATGGGAAAGAGGTTCTAGTTAAGATGCCTTTCAGATTTTCATATCTCTGCCTGCTTATTCTGAGTCTCTAAGGCTGAACTAAAAGAAAGTTTAGTTTGCTCCAAATAAAAGCTGCTGAGTGCTCGACCTTGACAAAGATTGCTTGTACCTTGGCCCCAACAGACACTCAAGATACCCAATACCCATCATTTTACTTTTACTGCCTTGTTTTACTGCTCCACAACTGTGTTACATCTGAATCACAGAACCATTTATTGCAAAAGCCCTCCAAGACCATGGAGTCCAACTGTTAACCAAGCACTGCCAAGTCCACCACTAAACCACGTCCCTAAGCACCACATCTACACAGATCTTAAATACCTCCAGGGATGGTGACTCAGCTCTTCTCTGGGCAACCTGTTCCAACCAATGCAGGTCTGCCTTTACTTCTGAAATACTTCTAGACAATGTAAACTCAGACTTTACCTGTACAATTCTTTTTCACAGTGAGAGGTTAACACAGTTTACTTGCTACATAGCCTCCAACACAAGATCTCTCCCTTCTACTGTAGTGAGACACAGATAGTATACCAGTTTCCATTCTTCATCACAATTCTACTTCTAGTTTTCTAAGGAGTCTCTCTTCAAAGTAACAAGTCCTCAGTTGAAAGCCCTAGTATTAAAGGTATAACTTGAATAAAATTTAGGAGAAAAAAGAATCAAAATCGTGTTTTGGTAAGGAAAGACAGATTTCTGCCTAGCTCATGTTGGTTTTTAAAAATTATAGGAGTGTGAAATTTGGCATAGTCAGTAAGCTAGGGTTGCACAAAGTTGAAATTGCAACCATTCTCCATGTCCATGAGGTAGAAGTAATTTTATGACAACTTTTGGGGGTTATTTGGATTTTGCACTTATCTTTTATAACAGTCATTCTGTTAAATAAAACGTGTTCTGCAAGTTGGTTACCTCACTCGTGCTGATTAAATCATAACATCAGATGTTCCCACAGACCTGGGTGGCAAACATTGATCAACACCAAGGTGGTAAGCATAGATTATCCAGGTGTAACTGTCTGTAAGGATTTGGTAACAAATAGGCTGTGTCTGCACTTCTGCAGAAAACCTTCTTGAAAATTCAGTTCCAGCTTGCATTTAATTCTTGCATATACCTCCTGTGTCACCAGACAATACATGGAAGCACTGAATCCATTTTACAGAGATAATTTAGAGGGCAATTGAAGTCAGAGAATAAAAGGACATAAACCTCAGAAAGTCAGTGCTCAAACCAGGAATGTTGTGTCTACCTGTGACAAATTTCCCATTCCAGTGTCTGGTGCATCCTGCATTTCAGATTTCTCTTGCTTGTTAACAGACCTGTCTCCTGCTTTTCTGTAAGGACTTTATGACTGGCCTCAAAAGTAGCAACTACAGCTTCACTACCCAGTAGCAGTGGTGCCTTGCTAGAGCCCTGAGGTATCCTTCAGCCCTCCTTAGAATCATTCACCTCTGGGCTGTCTCTCTCCATTTCTTCTTCAGGACAACTGTGTCTTTGCTGGTTTGTCTTTGCCAAGTATTTACAAAAAGATCAGTGACTCAAATCGAACCAAAGAGACACCTTGCCATCATAGATATGCTGCCACCAAAAGGTAAGCACAATGTTTCCTCCAAACCTCCAAGCTATTCAGACCAGATATTTTGGCTAAAGAGATCCATAACTCTGACTACATTTGGTGCAGTTTCCTCTCTAGGGTATCTCCATGTTTATGTGCATTTGTGTCTTGCTCTAGAAAACGAGCTCTGCAGTGTTTAGTCATAAATCACAACGTGCAATTCCCAAAGTGGTGGAAGAGCAAACATAAACACTATCGTTTAAAACACAATTTCTGCCAAAGCTAAATTTTGTTCTTTCATTCTTCATCCCGTTTCCTAGTTTTGAACACAGTGCAAACTTTTAATGAAGTAAGCATTTGTATATACGCTAAGGAGTCAAAAATTTATAGAAAAACGAGTCACAAAGAGAAGACATAGGGAGAAGGAAAAAGGGGAGAATAAAACTGAATAGCCTCAAGGCTATTCTAATCTAAATCTATAAAAATTCTTTGTAGTTTTATTAATTCCACTGCTTAAGAAAGATCTGCAGTCTGCTTTCAGTAAAAGCTGTATGGTACTTAATAATATATCAGACAGCAATTAAGTCAGCAAATGTGCCTACAGCATTTTGCATTAGAGACATGTTCTGAGAACAGCAATGTGCCAGATGAACACAGATCTACAAACCAGTCTCACCTCTCAAGCTTGAAATGTTCATACAGAGTAAACAACATGTTTGGTACAGGGAATTTTAAAGCCTAAACAAAAGCCTTATGAACATGTTAGATTGGGTCACACACCAAATAAACTACACACCCAAACAGCAGTGAGATGAGGACAAATATCCTCTTTAGCCACTATGGCATACAATGAATGTTATCCCCTAAATTAAGAGCTCTCTGTTTTAATGCAGAAATTACTGCCCTTAACAGTTTTAAGCCAGAATTCAGGTTGCAAGAGGGATAGAAAGAAAGGAGAGGACTAACTCCTGCCATTAGAAACAAGAGACACATGTGTTTGTCTGTTTTGACAGTCGTTGACACAGCAGCTATTTACCAAGAGAGAACAAACATACCACCTAGGCAGAAAAATGTTTGTTTACATTGCACAACAAATGTGGAGAGTTTGATTTCTCCATTTTTACAGGAATAGGCTTTGCAAACACAGTTTTAATACCAATTTGAGAAACTAGGTCAAAAATTCAGGATGCCCAGCATCAGAATGAAAATTAACTAGCATTCGTGTATAGATCTACTATGTAAATGGAAGTAGATTGGCTGATTTCCAGAGAATCAAGAGATGATTGTACTGAAAAAAAATCTTTCAAGAGGACAAATGCAAGAGAAATGTGTAGAAAATTCAGAAGCAAAATTTGTCAGAAAAAACATGCCAAAGTGAATTTTGTAGATGAAGAAAGGCATATAGAACAGCACCAGAGCTAGAATCTACAATCAAAACCCTAAGAAAACGCCACTTTTTTACAGTTATTTCACAGTCCAATTTTACAAAGCAATTCCTAAAGTAGCACATACACTGAAAGTATTTAGTTTATAACCAAACATATTATTATTATTATTATTATTACACTCAAAGGATCTTAAAATCCCTGAAAGAAACTCCTCTAACTCCTCTGAATAGCCCTTATTGTTAAAACCACGTGTAGCTGTTTCTGATACATTGCTACAGCACCTCACTTCATTTCAGTTCTATTAAAGTAATCCCAGTAGAAGAAAGCCTACACACTTCAACTTAAAGAGGGGTTTGAAGTGATTTGGGAATTTCCTCATGTTCCTTCAGAGTATTTAAAACAAAACAACAAAAATCCCCATATGTTTCAATTCCAGTGTCTTTAGCACTCACACAAGTATGCAAACAGTAGAGGGAAAGACAGGAAATTATTTCTATGACAAAAACCCAAATATTCTCTAAAGAAAAGTTAAGATTACTAAAAGAAAAATATTTCAGGAGACTATACGCACAATCTTATGCAAAGTGATTATTTATATGCAAGCCTGTGTGCTTCACAAATCAGTATATGACAGCAATGATTCTGATTTACAAAACAGTTCTCTGCCAGCATACATGGCACAGATTGATTATCAGTATCTGGCAAGAACACTCAGCAACTGTGTCTAGAGCTTTAGTACTCAGCTACAACAGGTGAATTCTCAGGGTTCCACATGTGGATTTTTAAAATATCCGTCTGACTGTATGATATCAAGCACTTCCCCACCAAGACATAAAAAGTTTTCTTAAAATTCCACTTAGTGAGCCTGTGTAATAAACAGTAAAAACATATACAAAGTATATTCAACCACTTCTCCCTATGCTTCAGAGAAGCAGGGTAAAAACCTAATCCGATTTGTATATCACACATTAAGGACACAGTGGGGGGAAAACCCCACAAACAAAGTATTACAGGCACAAAAATCACCCATTTAGGCTACACAAGTAACACACTTTATAAATTAATCTCATTGATGTTATATGCTTAGGCTTATCTTAATATTCATTTCATGTAGTAGGAGGAAGCCTGAATCATTGAAAATATTAGCCATAGGTCAAAAAATTATCAGGGAGCTCTGATTAGTCTAGAGAATTAGTGCTGCAACAAAAGGAGCAGATTTAAAGAAGCTTTTACAAATTAAGATCCTCTCACATGCTTGGGTCGCCCAATGAAGGCAAACAGGCAGCCGTGGCTACACATAAATGCAGCTGCTTAGGGACACTGCTCAAACACCACCCCTCCAGGCATTTAAATGCTCTGCTAGCTGCTGTTCAACATAATGCTGCCACAGACTTCAGTGGCTTTGGCCAGAAATACTGAGTCAAACCCCCTGAAGTGCAGTATTTTTCTTGCACGGAGAAAATTTCTCTAGCTGTGTCCTATTCCTTTGACTCATTCTGGACATCTGTGTCAGCTCTTTCAAGGAACGGCCAGAGGCGGACCACTTAGACTGAGAGGGGCCACACTAAGACATCAAGAGTCATGCGGCATAAGCACGGACATCCCCACTTGGGTGGCTTAGGTTTCAAAAATTTGGGAGACTGAAAACAAAGCTGCAAAACTGTATCTAATACAGTAATTTTTGCTCCACATAAAGGAAAAAGATTAATCTCTTTCCTCAGAGGTTGTTGGATCCTCAGTGAGACGGCAACCCTGGAGAGCTGAGATGGTGGAAGCCTGTACCAAGTAGAATAAAACAGTGTAGACCTGTCTAATAAAAGCAGCACAAGCATTTCCCGTTCAATTTGTCAGCTCCTTGGATGCTGGCTCTCCATTTGTGGGCAAAATGGGTGCTTAATTAGAGAAAAGTATTCACAGCCTCCACTACCCAGCAGCAGGTTTCCCCTGAGGCCCAGAGAAATCTTCTTAAGGGTAGGTCACCACATTCTCACATCACCCTTTCCAATGAGATGGGTTTGAGAGCTCCAAAAGCTTCTGACAATTTCTATCTACTTTTTCCAATACATGAAGTGCAACAAGAGCTGCTCTCTGATTTTCAAGTTACCCATCAGTAGTACAGAAGCAGTTTTCCTCCTCTTCTCCTGAAGTTCTTACACAAGCCTGGCAGCTCACAGCATATCTGATAAGATGTTTTTATAGCCATTAATACAATAGGATATCAATTTTAGTCAGATGTCATGTCATAACAGATTCTGATATCATCTAGATATCATCACTGACTTAAAATAAAATTTGATGGCATAAAGCATCACCTCTGGTTTCACCATAACTTGCATTATTCAAATATTTCTCAAAAGCTAGGCATTTTTAGTAACTTAATTCTGAAGACCAGCTAATGATGCACAGCGCATGTGAAAAATCTGTGATCCTAGAATTAAATGGACAACGCAGAAATAAACAAGACCTCCTTAAGTGAGACTTTGGATTCCTTCAAAATTCTGCCCACATCCTTAAGAGTAATTAAGATCAGAAAAAAAGTCTTTGGACAGGTGAACAACAAGCTCTGTTGGCATGGAAACTGGACAGTACTACAACTTCTTTTCACAATTCTTGGCAAACAGATGAATTCTCACGCAACTCTCAACCACACACACCTTGGGAACTAGAGCTACACTTCTGCTGCAGCTCACTGATGTGGTATTTATTCTAAGCACTAAAACCCAGCAAAATTACATTCCAGGAACATTTCAGGAAATCCCTATCCCAGTCTACAAAAATTCTTGTCTCAAAATACAAAAATTACTGTTACTCCACAATGTTCTACTTAGGAGTTTTAAAGTTTTTTTGCATTTTACTCAATTTCTGCTCTATTTTTACGCTTTCTCACTGTATCAACAAAAGAAATAAGTTCCTTAAAAAGGAAGGTCAAAATAATAATTATGTACGGATCAAAAAAAACAGTAGGAGTCTAGCTCAAGCTGGAAACCAGGTGGGAGGAAAGCTTTATTCTCATTGTTTTAACTTGTACCAGGAACAGTTATGGAAGCCTCTCTGATGGAAACTTCTGCATTAGGACAAACTTCATTTTTCCCTTTTTTCAGGTTACAAAAAGGGTCTGCATATTACCTCAAAAGACATGGAGAAAAATATTCTCCCAAGACTTTCCCAACAGTAGGAATTCCCACACTTGAACAGATTGCTTGTATGGGACCGTCTGGATATCCTGTACATGGGGCATTCCAAAACTGTTGCGGGCAGAAGAGAGCAAGTGCTGGTGGTTGAGGAAACCAATGGCAGCAGCCATTTTTAAGGGCATTTCCTGCACAGTGTCTCTGTATTTCACATTGCTATTTTTTTTATAACAACTACCAGATCTAAGGGACATAGCATTACTATTCCTTATTTAGAGAGGTTTGGAAATTCCCTCAGTACCCAAGAAGCTAAGAAAAATGAGGTTTGTATCCACTGCTTATTCAAGGTCACATAACAAAATCAGTAGCGATTACTTTGTCTCTGATCTTCTCTCTTTTTGCATAGTCACTCATTCTATTCAAGTAGCTACTGCCAAAAGAGTACATCTAGTACTGAATGCAGAACTACCTGTGTTGAAGTGCAGGACTAAGAAGAACCTATCTACCCCAGCTCTTTTATTTAAGCAGAATACTAATCCATCCCTGGCAATTTGTTTAGTCTTAATCCTTTCAGTCTTTCCTTGCAGCTCATGTTCTCCGAAATGTTCATTACTCAAGTTCCTCTCTGGACTCTTGTCAATTGGCCTACATTTCTGAAAGTACAATTTTCAGAGGAGATTTCACAGTCACCACCAGAAGAGGAGAGATAATCAGTTTCTCATCTCACATTTTTGTGTCTTTACAATGCGTATTTACCATGTTTCACCATCTAGCATAAGTACCAGATCTTTTTTGCAATACTGTTGTTTCATAGCATGGTTATTACTGTTACTCTGCATCTCCTATTTCTTATTTTGTACTCCTCCTCATTTTAAGCAGAAAACTTTGTGTCTGTATTTCAGCTCCGTCTTCTGATTTCAGATGACTGCTCTGATTTGTCTATGAATGGTCATTCTCATTCTGTCTTCCCAAGAATTACAATGCCTTTGAAATAAACTTACCAACTCTGATCGTTCCTACTTTGTTCCATCAGCCTAAATCATTGAAATCAGCAGACAGTTCAGACTGGAGCTGGGTATGACCTCACCTAACATCCTCTCTTGTGATGATAGCTTAAGCACAAAAAGCTATATTCTTTTGCAACCAGAGTACACACCCGTCCATATTTCCTTAATTTGGTTAGGAAAACACTGCTTTTTAGGAGAGTAAAGCCTTGGCAAATTCACAATGGCTTTACTTCATGCATTAGACATATATGTTATTCTGGGGGAAAAAAAAAAACAAAGCAGAAAAACCCCACATCAGATTTGTCAAAAAATTATATCAAACTGATGCAATGTATTTTTAATAGTATTTTTCTCCAAATACAAACAATTTGTTCCTGCAAGCATTTGTAAGTCATAATTGCACTGATCTGCCTCGCTGTCTTTATCTCTCCACATTTATGCTGCTACTGCTGCTTCTTTGAGGAAAAAAAAAATTGCCTTTTGTCTTCATCCAGTTCTTTGGCCTGTCCATCCTCCTCATATCCCCACTATCACCCACCACCACTCAGAGATGCCTTCATATACTGAGCACTTAGCTACTAGCAAGCAGCTCTTTCTTCCAGTTTTAATGAAATTGATAGTAGCCAAGTCTCATCTCTCATTTACCCTTTTTTGTTAAAGCCATAACGAAAATAAAAATTCATTGCATTGGCAGTATCCTGTCCATATGTTTGTCCTTTCTTGGCTTTCTTCAAGGAAAGCTTCGAGCTGTGAAGCCTACTGTGATTTTTTTTTTTACACTACAAATTTGAACTGCTGTAGTCGTGTGCCGATCTTCCCTGTTTTTTTAATAACTGCTATTGCAATGCCCCTATACTTCAAAAGATATTTTCACATAATCAGTTTCAATGTTTGTTGTTGTCTTTTCCATTGGTTGGTGCAACAAAACATATTCAAAAAGTTCTACCAGACTTCCAGTACAGAATACAGCCAGATTGTCAGCCTATTCTTGTTTTCCTGCTGTCATATATTACTTAAGTGGAAAATATTCACCTCCTTACTTCTGTGAATGGAACAAAACACTAATCTAATTTCTGAAGTACAACCTGTGCATTTGCACAAGGAGTAGCTTAATTACGAGATGCAATTGCCAATCTAGCTATTTGTAAAGCATATCCTTTTATATCATCAGCTGAAGTGGAGCAATGTTTACAGCCTTCCCAAAATTTACATGTTGATGCAAGTGCTACTCTACCTTGCTACAGAACAGACTTTGAAAACAGGAAAATAAACACCATAAAGGAGAACTTTTTAGGGAAAACTTGAGAATTCTCAAAAAACCATTTTTGCAGGATGATTAAGAACTGCTTTCATGTATTTGTAATCTTTGTCCACTTCTCTTAAAGCCATTTACATATTAGTCCTCACAGGATGTCTAAAGTTTAAGTTATCAGTACTTTACACAACTCTGAATAAATACAAATGTTTGCAATCTTATCTTAAAAGTCTTCTGGTCATAAAGACAGTAAGACAAAAGGGCAAAGATGTTTGCATTTTCAGACATGATATGAAAACTTTCTACATCAAGATGATAAAAAAAGATTTTTCCATACTGAACTCTGGCTTCTGGCAAAACATCAAGACTGCAAGGAAGTCACTTTTTTTATCTTCTCCTTTGACAAAAATATGAATCTATTCATACCCCCATTTTTAATCCTTGTCTCAATCTCTGGCTACAGTGTAAACATAAATGTGAACACACACAAATAAGAATTTTTAAAAAGTTTTCTAATGAAAGAGATAACCACATGCCTGTGAGCCTCACATTAGGCAAAGGGCTAATATTTAAGCACTTGTTGGTATTAGAGTATCAAGAGAGAAGTTTGAAAGCACAGCCTTCATTCCTTCGTTAGTGTCTTCGTTAATTCTTTCTATTCAGAGAAAAGTTGACGTCTTTTTCTATGAAAAGAACTTGCCTTGAAAACCTGCTGGAGCTGACTGCAAGGGTTATCACAAAGCTGATAAAACGAAGAACTGAATAAATTTTATTGTCAACTTATATTTCAAAAGGACATTTAACGAGATCTTATACAATGTCTTTTGAAGACATTAAACACACAAGGTGTAAGAGTACAACATCAACTAAAGAAAAGAAACAGCCCAGAAGAATCAGAGGAGTCCGTTGGAGGAACTGTGCTGTTTAATGTGCTCTTAAGCGACCTAGAAAAGGGAGTAACCAATGAGGTGAACAAATTTGCTGATGAAACAAAGATATTTAAAAAGATGAGGGGGAATGGCAAACTGAGTAACTACAAAAAGACTTTAAGCTGTCTGGACAATAAAAGTAAATAAAAGTGTTTTGCACGGAATAAAACAATCCATAGATTCATAGATCACCAGACAGACTCCAGAACTCTGGGGTTATAGGAGTTATTTGGATATTAGCATTAACTCAATACTTACAGCAACAATCAAAACAGAGAATGAAATGTTTTACAGAATCAGAGAATCACAGAATAGTCAGTGTCTGAAGAAACCTGTGGAGATCATCCAGTCCAACCCTCCTGCCCAGGCAGGATCACCTAGAGCAGGTTACACAGGAACGCTTTCAGCTGGGTTGGGAAAGTCTCCAGAAAGCAGATTCCATGATCTCCCTGGGCAGCTTGTTCTAGTCCTCTGCCACCCTCAACCTAAAGAAGTTCTTCCGCATGTTGGGCTTGAACTTCTTGTGTTTTAGGAAATTTACAACATTTGAGGAAGGACTAGAGGAAAAAAATACTTAAAACCTCATTTTCATGGTATGACATAAACCTACAGTTTGCCCACAACTGGCATGATGAGCAGCTTCCCTCAACTCTCAAAACATACAGCAATCGGAAAACGTTCAGAGAAGAGCAACAAGATATAAACCAGCTCCATAGAGAAGCAAACAAGTAGGCTGGGCTTCTGCAGCCTGGAACAGATGTAACTAACAGGGAGATGTGATAGAGGGCCATAAAATCATAAGTGTTACCAGAAAGATTAAAAAAAAGTATTGAGAATTTACTTTTGTCCTGGTATATGAACTGGGGTGTGTCAAATGAAGCTAAACAGGTATCAGAGCGAAAAACACAAGCGGTTGTATAGGCAACAGTGACAGACCTCAAGAATTCCTTGCCAAAGGCTACTGTGTGCACAGTTTACACAGGTTAAAGGACAAGCTGCACAGATTCATGAGAGAGATGATTGTGGATTTACTAAAAGATAAAACAGATCAGGTTTAAGAAAAAAAACAACTCAAAATGAAGTGAAAATAGTTGAAGGCTGAAAGACTACTTCAGAAAAAAATATTATACTCTTGCCTTGTCCTTACTTCCCAGGGAATCTATTTCTAGCAACTGTAGGTTACAAGGAACTGGGGACAGGTGGCTCTCTAGTCTGATTTGAGATAGAGGAAAAAACTTCAGAATTATTTGTGCTAGGACTGAACCATGTCATTGTTTCACACATAATGTCCTGACAAATACGGAGCAGAGGCACCAAAGATGGATTATTAGTCTAATAAATATCAGATATCTTGTTACAATATCTAAGCTAGTTCATAATTTTTGTTAAGTTGAGTATCTGTTCTTTTGGCAGCTAAATAGACATGACATGTATTTCTACTAAATCACCACACATGGTGATCTCGGTACAGATGGTACAAGGAACATGAAAGGGACCTCAAAAGTATAACAGAAGGCATTTTCGCCCTCTCCAGACAATATAGTCCATTTCCATAACTAATCTCTTTTGTTTACAGTATTTTAAGCTTAGGGCTGGAGGGAGAATGGTGGAAGCGAAAAGAAAAAAATCATGAACAGAAATGAAGAAAAAGTTCATTTGATATGATGTGTTTTGATACTCTGTGTCACCGTTCTTAAAGAGATTATATATTGTAGAGAGGTTTTTTCAAAGGCACTGGTCCATTCTTTAGCCTTTTGCCTTTTTCCTGTAAAGTAGGTGTGGTTATTCCATGCTTTCTCCATCCTTCTGGAGATGCACAGTGCATCTGTTCAGCTGTTTGGATCTTCAAAACAAGGTGTATAGGCCCATAGCTGTCCATATGTTAGAGACATTGAGTTTCCAATAACCAGGACATTGGAGTAACTTTTAATGCCAACCATGTTCCTACCCTTCTCAGAACAGCAAAGCTTTACTTCTCCCACTATGTAGGTTTATTTCTTAGACAAAAAGAAAGAAAAAGCAAAAAAGACAAAGCTAGAAAAGGACAGATCTGTGCATGTATACCTTTTCAAAAACAAATGCCAGATTTCTATTTTCAGAGCAAACTTAAGCAGTACCTAGACATAAAGCTACTACCTAATGCAAGGGAAAAAAAAAAACCAAAACAAAACCAATTCATAATGAACCATTCCACAACTTCACTAAAACACTTATTCCATCAGTCAGTCCTGCAGAAAAAGCATTCCAGAAACCACATCCTCACACTACAGCCTAACTCCAACCTCTGCCTGTTCAGAAAGAATTAGCTCACATGCAAAGAAAAGAATTCAGGTCAACACGGCCCCGTACTACATGTTTCTCCAGCTGGAGCATGGAAACAGCATTTCTCTCTACTTCACACTTGAAACTCACATCTGGTTGTGAGTTACACACCAGACTATATGTTTTTTCCTTCCAGGCTCTAAGCTTTCCCTTGTATATGCCCTAGGCAATTTTAAATTTCTAGTAAGTTGCCCAGAGCTGCACGGTACAAAAGTCTGAAAAAACCTTGAAAGGCTTCACTGAGGTACTGCATAGGGAGGCAGAGCAGGCAGGTAAACTATCTGATCAGCTTAAACCTCAGACAGTAGGTACGGCTCATTTATAAGGCACAGCAGAGAACAGCAATGAGATACCAGAACAGATGTTTACAGTTGAAACTGGACCAAGAGCCAATGATCAAACTCATTTAGATTCTGCATTCCTGCAGCAGATTCAAAGCTGTATCTGCATGCACATTCCCAAATTTTGCACCCCCAATCCACATGCAAAACTCTATTTAGGGATTTGTGGCACTGAATTTTGGAAGATAACATTCCAGGCAGAAACCTGAAATAGGATCTCGAACCACCTAGGGATGCCAAGTGTGTCAGAGGCCATTGAAATGCCCACGAGCCAACCATGCTTTGATGATATTTTTCTGCACTGCACAAATCCAGTCCAAGGGAAGAACATTTCTGTATCAGCGACGTGCTAGTAGCATAAAATGTAAATGTATAAAAGCACAGAAAGGTGGAGATTGCCTCTCTTAAGAGTCCCAAAGCCTCCTACTACAATTTCCTAGAAAACTTCATAGGCCCGTGATAAGATAAGGCTATATTCAAATTCTAAGCAAAATGCTCTAGGACACTGCTAAGTTGCAGATGGCAAAATTAGATTTTTTAGGGTTGCTTTAGATCATTTGCCGACTAAACCAGATCTTACAGCTGCTAAACTTTCTTTGGTCCTTGCGGTTGTTATGCAGTTACTTTTTATTCCATGTAGATTCAGCATTTTCTGAATGCTTTTACAAATATGTCATGGATATCAGCCACAGACACCATATCTACCAACAGACCAACCATTTATTATTCTTGAAAAAGCTTTCCTATAGAAAAAATAAATAAATAAAACAATCCTTTAGTAAGAAAATCTGACAAAGAAAATCTGCTCTTAAGTTGACATTTATTAGGACAAGTTTCAACTAGGAGGAGAATTTAAAAGCAGAGTTATAAAATACACGATGGGTGGAGCAGGTTACAATAGAGGTGTTGGCACAAAACTATCCAAGGAATTATGAGCACAATGCTAAAATAATAGGATCTCTTGAATGGGAAGCCACAACCTCTGAATTTGAAAGACTTAGGTTTACTTTCATGTGAAGACTTGTTGATAGCACTGTTAAATGAAAACATCAGAGAACTTTCCATATTTCATAATGTACTGCAATCTTGAATACAAACACAGAGACAAAAAAGCCAGCACTAAACACACTGAAACCTCTGAGAGTAATGGTTTAAGAAGGTGGCAGATGAGGCAGTCCTATACCTGCACAAATGATAACCATGATATGCTCTGAAGCTGCACTAATATTACTTATAAAAAATACTGTTTTGTTTTCATCCATGCTGCAATGCTTGAATTAGGGTGCTTTTATTAATTGCTCAAGAGCAATTTTATTCCAATAAAACTAAAGTCACTCATGAGACTGACTATGCTGCAAGAAGGTGTTACAAAAACTTGAGAAGGAGAGAAATATGGTCACTGGAAAGTACACATATATTTACAATATGCTTCCATGGTCCAGTTCCAGAAACATATTCTGCCTTTTGAAAAATTAATTCTGTTGTCTTTGGGAGTTTAAAGAGGAACGAAAGGAGGGCTGGCTATTGGGTTTGTTTTTCCATATTCACTTTGAAGATTTTGAGACTTGTAGCTTTAACAATTTATTTTGATAGGCTAGAAAAAGTCCCACTACATGATGAAATAAGTGACAAGTCTTAGAAAATTCTAAAATATGATACTGTTTAAATTAAATGTTTTTAGAATGTGATTTATATAAAATGCAAGAAAGCCAGACCTTTAAAAGCAAATGCTGATATAACTCTAAGTTAAGCATATTTGTTGCACAGCCCTTTTTAATATTACAGCCTCTGCAGTACCACATTTAAGAGTGTTCTGTTGAAGCTTTTTTCACTGTAAAGCATACGCTGCTTGGCATAAAGTTTTACAGTGCTCACTAAGGGAGGAATAGCTCCTCCAAAGCCGTAAGAAATACAACATAAAGCTGATACAATTTAAACTGCATATACTCCCTCTCTGGCACAGCTTTCAATATTCAAGAAACAAAAGCTAACATGGTTTTCAGAGTTCCTTGCTCATATGACAGCAGGAACAGTAACTGGAGTCCAGAGTGCACCGCTAGGACTTATGCCTTGATGGGCTATCTAAAAACACAGGCTAGACAAAATTAAGAGAATAAAAGTGGTTGCACTTATTGAAGGGTCCTGAGGTACATTCGGGCAGTCAAAGCCCCCAGGGGCTACACCCAAAATGGACAACGGGGTCACGGGTTTTCATACTTTTATAAGTTTGGTCCATTTGCATATCGGGGGTTAATCCTCCAGTTACAGCTTCAGGTAATGAAGTCATGTACTCCAAGTTTGCTCCCCGTCCAATTCACTTTTGTTTACATTTCTTGCCTGAGACAGCAAGGTGTTCTTGGTTTCCAGGCCTAGAGAGGAATTGTTTTGTCTGACCAAAATGGGAGAACAGTAGCTAACAGTCTATATAGAGTTTAGAATTATATGCTAAAGAATTACAGGATATGAAAAATATAAAAGCTAAAATCCTAAGGCATCAGGATGACTACAGTGATGTTCATGATAGTGTTGCGTCCTGGAGTTCCTGAGTTTCTTCAGTGGAACCAACTAAAACAAGACGCGATTTAACAGTAATCCTGTCTTCTAAGGGGCCTGGCAGGGTTTTCCAGTTCACCTCATTACATTTCTAATTAGGTCCTGCAAAGCCCTGCATGGGAATTCAGATCATTTCAATACTTTCTGATGACAAGATAATGTGGGGACAACTTTATGCTATCATTGTGCCCTCTCCCCCATCAATGTGGGGAGAGGGCAAAGTGATAACAGGATACACATGCAGATGGCAGAACTGACTGGGGTTTGGAACTGAATGATCTTTAAGGTCCATTTTGACCCAAACCGTTCCATTATTCTATGACTGCAGATAGCTAGAAGTGAAGTTACCAATGCCTGACCTTTCAAAAGGAGAGTAGCAGGCAGAAAAAGGAAAAAAAAGGCAAACAAAAAACCCCAAATATGTTAACAAGACATGCTTTTCAAAAAATTTTAAAAATCATTTACATTTCAGCAGTGAGAGCAGTTCTTCCAGATTTTCTTCTTCTAAGCCAAACTCAATCATCTGTATGAGATGCATCTGCATCAAAAAATGCTTCTAGAAGCAGGTAAAAACAGATTAATACAAGAAAAAATAATATGAAAAAAATGTTGTCAAATTCAATGCAGATGCAAGCTGCTAGAGAACTCTGCATCTACAACTCAGAGTGAATTCCCTGATCTGTTACTAAACCAGAATAAAAACCAGGACGTCCATTGTTACTGTTTTGACACACGGAGTACTTCTGATGAAGAAATAGCAAAAATTATTCTAAAAGTCAAGATACTCAGAATTATAGAATCATTTGGGTTAAAAAAGACCTTTAAAAGATCATCAAGCCAAATCATTAACCAACACTGGCAAGTCTGCCACTAGACCGTGTCTCTAAGTCCCACATCTATAGGTCTTAAATCCTTCCAGGGATGATGATTCCACACTTTCCCAGTCTGCCTGTTACAATGCTTAATGTTATAAAATAACAGAAGTTTAAAAACCTTATGTTTCAAGATCCAGAAAATGAAGAAAAGGTAGATTTTGGAGGAAAGGGCCTCAGACAAGAGAACAGTTCAACAACAGAGCAGTATCTTGTGTCAAGCCTTGTTTACATAGTTATCACATGCAACTTGTACTACTCCACACATTTAATTTTCTGTATCAGACTACATGTACACACAGAATATTGATTTTACAGGAAGCAGCTCTCGAGCTTTTCCAAGTTCCCTTTCCTCTTCGCCTCTTTTGCTTCCCCCTCCCATTTTCCAAGTGCCACAGAAAATGTCCACCAGAAGACAGAAATCATTCCCTAAAGTTTTGACAGTTATACAGCACTAGAAAGAATGCCTGTGGTAGCAGAGCATTTTAATCCATTACTAGCCTCCCCACCCCCTCCATTTAAATATTTATCTTTTAAATGTTCAACACATTTTTCCAGTAAAAATTGGTATCAATCAGTCCCACTTTTCTCATGGTTTTCTGTATTTATTGTCTTAATTTACATCTGGAAGTTCTTGAGTATCAGAGGATGTTGTAAAAATGCTTCCACCACCAAGTCAGCATTCCCTTCAAAGAGGAACAACCTGATGTCTGAACTCTGGTCAGCCAACAGAAACAGAGAGGAAATCACTCCCTCCACAGCAACAGAATTTAAGTCATTTGGAAGACTGAAAATAGGAAACTCTGTAATTTATCTACTTATGAAAACAACCCTGTGATTTTAGTTGTGTAGAGCAACTGGAGCATTCCTCTTCATAGTTTACTGGTAAGAGGACGATGCTTAAAACTTCATCTGTGTTGGCTTTTATGCTTGCATAACAACTATTATAAACAAGAGTTCTTAGTTTTGCTTTTAAGTCAGAGCAAAAGACTGGAGTGTACCAAGCCATTCCATCCAGTCAAATTACTTCCATCAACCATATTCCCTTCGGCATAAAACCATTTAAAAAAAAAAAAAAAAACAAGAGCATCCCTTTTTTCTTTGTGTTCAGTTTCTTCTTTTTCAGAAAACTGCTACAACCCCTAAACCTTTTGTGTAAAAATGCATATGGAAAAGTTTGTCCATCTTGATTATGAATAGGCAAGGTGAAAACATGAGTTCTAGGAAAGATAGGAGGATGACTCAAGCACTGCTTAGCAAATATTCAAGTATCAGTTCATACATTTAATGCGGTTTTTTTTGTTTCTCTGTCCACTGTGTTGATGCAGGCATGGTACACAGACACCCACAGCAGCAGACCCAGACCTTACTTGGCCTAGATAATAATTTCCAACTGTAGGACACAGGATTTGCATTATCAAGGCTCTGCCTGTAGCTGAAACTACTTAGGTCCCCATAACCGTTTTGCTTCAGCCACTTAGGATCAGCTGAAGGCCCTGAATTTTAACAGAGCTTGTCCATGTCTTGTACCTCAACACCTCCTGAGAGATGTCATATCCCAGAAATTACCACAAGTTTGCTACTGGGAATCTTCTCGTTTTCTCAGGTTGTACCTCTTAGGAGCTGCACCTCATCATAATCCAGCTACACTCAGTACAGCTGACTAGTGCTAGACCATGTCAGGCAGAGAGAGCTCCCTGAAAATGGTGTAACATAAAGTGAGGCATAGGAACAGTACCAAATAAGTGCTAGTATGCTTAAGTTTCTATCAGAAGTGTTTTCTGCATGGATCAGTCAGCATCAACTTGGGTAACATGACTTGATCCACTTGAACCAGCATGACTGGTTCACAATAGAAAACGATGGTTTTTACACCATTTCTGTCTCAGCTGTCAGGCTTAAAAAACAAACATAAATAAACAAACTCCAATCATGAAGAGTTATCAGTGTTTGCAGTGCAACAAAAGAAAATAATCACCTTAACACAGCAACACTGTCAAAAAGCACCAGAGCTGTAGACTTTTACATGTTCATGCTAGGGCTCTGGTTTTTGCACATTAAACTCTAAGACATTATGACAACAGCTCTCTAGACGTGTTTGTAAATCTACCTGGAACAATCATAAACCAAATATGTATGTTCACAGAATGTAATAAGTCACTTATTTTATAAAACTGAGAGTAGCAAAAGTTTTATAAAGAAACAGGTCTTAAATGCAATCAACAGCTGAGATTTTCATAACAAATTTGGATGGAGAGTATGACAGCTTTCTATACTAGCTTTCGCTCTTTCCCCTCTCCCCTTTTCCTCATTTAAAAAGCTGTCAATTTAATGAGCCAAAATGAAGTAAATAGTAGCAGACATGGAAATCGGAGCCGTAATGGCATGCTCAGCAGAGGCTTGATTGCTGGCAAACACAGATCTGTCCACGCAACATCTGGCTCATTTTGATCCTTCGAGTTTAGCTGCCAAATGACTATGTCATTTGGACTCGGGAGATGGAGGCACGAGGGAGACCTGATATCATCATCCCAAATAGTCTGGGTCTTGCCCTGTGCTTAAAGCAGGCTTTCAAGATCAGCAAGAGTGAAAGAAGCTGTGCTGCTGCAAGGAAAATCTGACTTCATAAAAAGTTCCACAAGCCAAAAGCTGGAACTATTAGTGGCATACTGGGAGGTGGAAGAAAACATGTATGTGTGGTATGCTCACAAGCTTGCTATAAATTTCTGTAACTGTGCATATCAACAGTGCTGACCACTTCTAGCCCTGTACTTTCATGGTTGCAACTTCCAGCTTTGAGATTGTAACAATACATCTGTCTACTTAGAGAGTCACTTTAAAGTCCTTTTGGTTAAGCCCTCTCAAAAAGTTTAGGTTTAGAAAACATTCTCCACCCTGCTATATTTTTATTAATTATTAGCTTAAGCAAGATGCCTGAAAAATTCCATATCAGTTACTGAATGCACATATTTATATGATTTGAAGAATGTCATGGAGTAGACTTAGACATACTTTTACTGTAAAGAGGGCCCACCTTTATACACTTTGCACTACACAGGGCAAATAGTGAAAGACATTCCAAAAGTGGCAGGAGACTGTGAGTATACTGGTGGAAGGATCCCCAGCAAAGCTAAAAAATTTTGTAAAGCCAGTTGCACTTGCAGAGATTTAAACCCACTTACCAAGCATACATTAGGGCTCTATAAATATCCATAATAGAACAAATACAACTGTCTCCAAGTGGCCCATTTACGTGGGTCCTGGGCACAAGGGGGAATTTGGCCACAAGGAAATTATAGCAAAAGAGAAACTGCAACAACAAAACCCTGGATTTTGAAGGAGGACAACTTAAGTAGCACACACACACCAACTCTATTGTTCTATTAGGAAAGCATCACAGTGAACATTTGCTGCTGTTTGATGTTTTGAGACATCAAACTCAAGTGACCAGAAATAAAGCAGGTTGCTTTTGGTTAGCTTAGGAGGACTCTTCAGCAGCTTCAAACATGGACAAAAATCACAGGAGCTACCAGCCTTCTGTGGCCACACATCAGTGCCTCAGTGCCTCAACACAGAGCCCGCAAGCGTCTATGAAGATTTCAGTGTCCCACACTGTCGGTCTCCCGCACAGACAGGTACCAAAGGCACTGGGGACACCTGCAAGCTCCAGGCTGCAAGAGCAGCTGTGGAGCTGTGGGGTGGGAACCCCTCTCCTGGCCACGGCTTGCTTGCACTGCCTCGTCAAGTGCAGAGTGCCATGCCAGATGGATCAGTTGGGTTCTTGAGTCCTCCATTAGAAGGCTGGGAATAAAATCACCTTGCTTCCTATTACTTTGCAAAGCCATGCTTTCCATTGGGTCTTACGAACTACCCGTAACTTCAGCCGTACGCTTGCTGGACAACGCAATTCAAAGGAATTTGATACTTTTCTAACATAGTCATCAGATAGTAAAAACCACGTTTCTAAAAGCAGTTCGTGGTCAGTCGATTTTACAGACTCAAAAATCATTACAGGAACTACTTTAAAACTCTATTAAAAATGCTCTGAATAGAAGATATAACTTATACTGACATCTTCAGACTTCAGTACAATTAATTCCTACTTAAATTTCTTAAATTCCTTATTGAGACATAAGTCATTTTAGAGAAGGCAATTTCAAACACAAAGGCAGCTATTCATACAAAAATAACTGAAACAAAAGCAACCAAACCAAAAAGCAGTAAATATGGAGATAAGGATATTACTCAGGAACTACTGAATTAGACTTTTTTTTAAAAGGTCTAGACTTAACTACACTTAGTTATTATCTCTCCCTCTGAAAGTGTTCTAGAAAATTTGGCAGCAACTTTATTTCCTCAATAAACAACCTAGTTACAACATTAGCTATAAAAAGAAGCTATTTCGTATTTTACATTGTCTACAGAACTTATAGACTAAATAAAACATGGTCTCTCTATGGTCCAATGACAAAAAAGAGTAACAACAAACAACGAGCGACTGAATCTTGCAAAAGATAAATGACCAGATAATTTGATGGAAACTTTAACCTCTTATTTGCAAGACATAAATTTGAGGAAAGCATTTGTTTATGTCAGCAAATAAAAATACCTACTTCAACCTGATTAATTTTAAATTAGTATCTTGAGAGCCATTGGCTTGTGGTAGTGAAATAAAACTCTTAAGTAAGTATTCAAATTACTGTTCACTAGTAAGTCCTCTCAGTCTGCCCTAACTGGCTTCTCCTATACTACTTTTAATTCATTTCTGAGGAAGACAACTGACTATACCAAATCGGGCAACACAGAAGACAAGTGTTAAGACTGGTAGCTGAAGGTGTCTGAAGCACCATTCTTTCCTCTATTTTATCCTAATGGAGACACCACCCAGCCAATCGATACAGTCAGTGCTCTCTCCCAACATGAGTTCCAACTCCTGCACCCTTGACTTGAAACAACTCACACTGCATAAAAATTTCATTTCAAACAAGACATTTTCATGAGATTTTTTCTTTCCAGTGAGGAAAAAATATCCTTTCATCTGAATGAGAGTGCTTTGGGTTTTTTTTTAATTTCAGCTCTAAATACCGAACTGTTAAACCGAACCCAGAGCCTTGAGATGATTTTTTTTTTCAGTTACCACTTACTCATCATAGTGATGAATTTATTTCTAACTTTAATGTTGGCACAGAGAAACTAAACCTTGGGATTCAAATCTTTGCCTTCAGATTACAGATTTTATTTATTTATTCATTTTTTAAACAATCCCCTACCATCTGTAATATTTGGCAGTGGGGTGGTATTATTAATATATCACCATGCCTTGATTTTTCACTTGAAATGCACAGACTCATTAATATATCGGCTTGTATTTCACCCTAAATGCAAATACATAGAAATGCCTGGTTTCAGTGAAACACTGCTGTCCAGTTTTGTAGTCAAGGGGATTCACATCTGTGCTACATTCTGGTCCCACCAAAGATAAAACACAGCATTGAAAATAAAAGACTTGATTTTTCCCCAGTATAGTCTGGACAAGTAATGAGCAAAAGCATCATTCCCAAACACCCAAGCTGGCACATTCATATTTAAGTCTCAAGAATACGTGTGCACACTGCATACATTCTTAAGATGAATTCCTGGGATATCTTAAGTCAACAAAAGCTCCACCTTACAACTCTACATGGGTGAACTATTACAATTCATGTTTCTGAAGCCTTCAAAATTAGCTTTTCAGCCTCGTTATTTGAAAAATAGAATTTAGGTGCCCAAATGAGAATGTAAATAATTTGGCCCCAAAATTACTTATATTTCCTACTCATTGTTGCTAACTGCTAGAAATACTCTCCAGATAATCAAATCAGTGTTAAACAAAGAACAATTCAAATAAATTTGGAGTAAAATATTTTCATCCCTAGTTTTCCACCTTCCAGATGTAATATGAAGGTGAATTTCGCTACCCAGCATTATACATATAAAATTAACAAAATTATACACAAGTACTTTTTCTCACTCTTTGGGGGTGAGAGCGCTACAGGAAAGGAGGAGAATCAAACAAGCAGAAGGAAAAATTCCAAAATATAGAGTTTATGATCAAGGTAGTAAGTGACAGCACCAAAAGCTGAAAACTGGTTTCAAACCAGATTTCAGAGTGTTATTTACATGCTGCCCAAAATTGCATTTGGCACACATATTCTAATACTTGGGCATTTTTAAACCTTTCCATTTAAACTTCATAAATGAGCTGCTTTTTCCTTGGTAATAAAAATGTATTTTTTCAAGCTAAGTCACTTGGCAAAGTACTTGAACCAATGTCAGACTTCCTGGGTTGGTTTTTTTTTATTCTTAGTTAAGTCATTTGATTTCCTCCTCATTTAGAAAATTCTAGATTTTGAATTAGTGAAAATGAAGTTAGTCATTGCATTATCAAGACACTAGCTACATCTGGGTCAAATCTCAGCCTTTGGAAGAACAGGGGATAAATAAAGAACTTGTATTTTTAAATAAAGGCTGGGGGCAGAAAGCACATTTTTACCCGAACTCATTTTCAGTTAAGGGCTGCTTCTAGAGCCAACCTTTAGAAGGCCAAAATGGTAACTTTTCAGTCATGGTTACATATATGATGAACTCAGCCTGTCTTTTGAATATAACTGTTTATTCTAAGCTAGACAAAAGACTAACAAAGAGTAACATGAATTTGATTTTCCACACCAGACACTCTTCTTCGTTTTTAATAAGTACTTCCTCCAGATGAGACAATTTCAAGATTAGCAGAATGATTTATTGATGGATTATGGAGTAGCTCAGCACTCCCAAGTCGACCTTCTGCCTTGTTAATGGATTCAGAGACCTCAGCCTCTTGGCTCTGGCCCAGGTCACGAAACATGTTATGATCACTGAAGTACTGTTAAAAACCCCTCCAGACTTGGTACCTCCAAACTAGATTCTCTTAGGTCAGAACTGAAGGTGAGTGCACTCATGAAATAGAAAGGCAGAACTTTGAAAGCCAGAATGGATGGCTGTGGGCTCAGCACAGTCCCTGGGCAATCCATTTGAGGCCAACAGCACAGAAATAGTTTTACAGAGCTGCAAAATTTTAAAATAATTATATTTTAAAAAATCCAACCAAACAAACACAAACCACTCACTCTCTTTAATCAGTCTCTTTCTCAATCTAGAAAGCAAGCTACATCAACAAGGTAGCCCAAGACACAGCCAAGAGATCCTTATCCACAGTCCTCCTTTGCTCTGAGGACTGAACCTTTTCTAGAGAAGTTCATTAGCATGTCACCCACACTTCCACTGGCAATTCTTTACGAAACAGGAAAAATGGCCCCTGTTCCCTTGACAATAATCAGTTGTTTTGAGGAAGAGGGAGAAAACCAAGAACATTTTCATCCTATGCACTTGTGTAAAAACATCCTAAATATCTCTAATATGTAAAGCTGCCCTTCAAAAATGGAAATATTTAGCTGAGTTCATTATTGAAAAGTACTCCTATAGTATGTAGCACCTATAAAGATTTTTTCTTTCTTGGTTTAAATAAGGCAAATTGAACAAATAAAAATCTGAGTATGCCATATCTGGTCCTAAGCTTGTAGCCAAATTCCAACTCCTTTCGGGTTAAAGCAGATGCCAAAAACTTGGAAACTGCCACTCACCATAACAGATTAGCCTAGTAGTCATGGATGTAGAAGAAATAATATCAGTAATAAAATGTTTCCTTGAGAGAAAACATACCTCCTCTTGAAGCCAATAACAAAAAATAACAGCTTATCCACAATTCCTGTTACGTTCTGCAGTATGGTCATCCTTCTCCAAGTTCTTGATCTGAAATACAGTACCCTATCTTTTATTTTCTACCCACTCCTTCCGTTTTTTTCAGTACAGCACCAGACAAAGGGGCATTGCAGAAAGACTGAGTTCGAGGGAGACAAGTTGCTGTCTCAGCTTTGCTTCTTTATTACTTAAACACAGACAGATTTCTGCCCTTGTGCAAAGTTTCTCACCTGTAAAGCACGGAATTTGATATATCTTTAGAAATAAAATTAATTAAACCTGGTCTTGTAGAAATCTCCATGCACAGAGTGATGGGCAAACCTTGATGTAAGACTTTACTATAAAAGGCACAGAATTACATAAGAAGGTTCATCCATGCAAGGTGCACTCAACTGCCATCAACTGTTTTTTGCAATAAACATGATCACAGTGATGTCCTACACAAATTTAAATCAACAACAAGAAAAAAAATGAAGACAATATTCGTTTAGCTATTACAAAGCAGCAAATTAGTGGCAAGAAATTCAAATTACTGCTAAGAAAGATCGCAGACATCTGAACCATTCCCAGCATGGCTTATAGCTTGTTTGCTTGCTTTCTTTTCTTCTGCTAATGAGCACAACATGAGATGCTTTGCTTAACATTTTCCTAAGAAATAAAGTCATTCTCCTATCTCCCATGAATTTCCTAAGGGGTACTCAGAGATTAATCAAACAGTAAACAGTGGTACTATGGAGCAATAAATTACCATTTGAGGCTACTTTTATATTAGCCCCAGTACAACCATTTACCACTTGATTTTCAGCTATATAAACTGCTTCTAGGCATTTTCTTGCACAGAAAAATCACGCTTCCTTTAACACTACAGTTTTTGTCCCTCCAGAAAATTTGTCATCTTTTTTTTCTTCACTGCTTGTCTTCAGTGGCTGCCAGTGTCAGTTTTGCAACACAGTGGTCCCTCCCTGTTCAGTTTGTCTTACATAAAAAGTATCTTCACTTACGTATTTATTTTTGATTTATGGCTCAGAAGCACATTCATGTTTCACATGTTTCCTAAAGCACCGCAAATGCACTGCAAGGGTACGTTTCAAAATAAAAAGAGAGAAAATCCTTTTTTGGTTAAGATGGATGTCCACAGCTCAAACCTAATATGACCCAACTGCTTCCATATTAGCACGCAGTAGAAGCATGTGGAATGTGGGCTTATGGTTCTATAAGAAGAAGGGAAGTATCACTTTCCATACAGGTATAAAAACATGGAAGATTAAAGCAAGGTTTAACATCCAGCAGTAGCAGTAATGAAGACACCTCTGTCCTTGGTGAAGTTGCTTGCTCTGCCTTCCTTGCTTTGTCCTGCAAAGCTGTGAGGCCACACTACAAGATAGCTCAGGACACTGATCTGTCAGTAAATACTAAAAAATAAGCAAGTCTTTTTACAGCCAAATCAGTTTTCCAATTTTCCTTCACTGTATTACCACAATATTGTACCAGCATTGCTGTGGAGAAAGAAGTCAGCTGGGAATTCATACGTAAGTATTAATTTTCTGGTTACTAATGATATTACAGTTTTCATAAATGAAAGAACACTTCAACATGTTTGACACATTTCTACTCAGAGCATTATTTACTATTGACGTTCATTCTTAAAGTCATGTTTGAGAATGCCTTAGTTTGTTTATGTTCTCTTTTACTTCACAACTCATCTGCCTAATTGCTATTTAACTGCACCATTTGTGAACAAAAACAAACAAAAAAAACAAGGAATAATTAATTAAGATTCATCAGGGAATTAAATCACCTTTTTTCCTGTGACAGGCCGCAACATTAGTCATTCTTTTCCACTGAAAACAGTCATGTCTTCTGTGCTGTCTCTCACTTTGTCAGCCATAAGGGCTTTGGACACGTGTTTGATGAGATCAGCTTTGGGACCTTCTTTAAATGCAGAAGAGAAATGGAACTTGACAAGTACCTTGACCAACAAGCTACAGAGTTTTTCCAAAGCCTAGGATGAACTCCTGGTGAAGTATTTCTTCCTTGGCTAGGAAATCAGTCTTCACTTAGTCAGCAGCAAGCTGAGAACAAACGTCAGGAAATACATCTGATCACACTTCGAAAACAAAAGCTGTTTGAATGTTTGATTTTGAGCATAAACCAAGAAAAAAACAGAGTTTTAGTTCTGTAGTTATCCTGGGGTTTTGTTTCCATTTCTAAACGAACAACTGTTTGGTTGTTCCACTACTCTAATGCATACATTTTATCGGAATTCGAATATTTTATGTTGTAAAGAATCTTCATAAAGAACTGACATGATAAACAAAGAACAAATGTACACACACAGTGACTGGAGAAAAAATTGACCTCAGCATTCTGCTTGATGAGTAGTTCAAGAATTGTTACTTTCCCAGAAAATGAGATTGAAAACAAGAAAAAATTATCATATGCAATTACTGATTTATTTTATTTAAATACACAAGAGAGTGTTTGTTCCGTATTCAATAGATTCACTCACTACAGTAAAGCAGAGCTAAAAATTAGTGGAGGGACAGTTCTGGCTAACAATTAGACAGAAAAAGGCCAATTTCATGCCCTCCATGAAACAATTTGCAATTCTCAGTTCATGCTTGCTACAGTACCCTATTTATTACTGCAGATAAATGTAAGCTACAACTTATATTTTTGCAGAGGAGTGTCCTTTCTTCCTTTGTGTCTATCTGAAAATGACTAAGGGCCTGCAGACATTTGTCTCATAACTGTGAGTCATCTATCTATATATATACATATATACAAAGCCTATAGGGTATTCAGAAGCAACAGTAATTACCTGCACTGTACTTGGAACTAGTACAAGTACTAGTCTGCTTCATAGGGCAGTGGGAAGACAGACAAGGAATAAATAATAAGGCTAGTCCTGGTTCTGGCCAGGACAGGGTTAATTTTTGCAGTAGTCACATGAAGGGGCACAGCTAGGACCAGGGTGTTAATCTATACCACCTCACAGCAGGGGTCACTTCTGGATCAGGTATCCTGGTGGAATGAGTGGTTGGGTATTGTCAGCAGTGAGAACTTGTGTGCCAATTGTTTCTTGTACCCTCTGTCATCCCTATTGTTGCTGTTACTGTTGTTTTCTCACCTCATTGCTGTTTCCAGTAAATTGTTCTTATCTCAACCCACGATCTTTACCTTTTGTGCCTCCAATTCTCCTCTCCATCCCGCTGGGGAAACGAGAGTAGCACATAGTTTGGAGAGACTCAGTGGGAGCACTAAACTGGGCAGTACCATTCCTAAACTATGAGAGGCAAAAAAAAAAAAAAACCCAAAACACATGCAAAAACTTTTTACAAAATATTATCTGCTGCTTTGAATATGACCTTTGAAGGGTAAATGCCATCAACTCTATATAATTTTCCCCTCCCTTATTTGAGGTAATTGAGTTGATCCAAATATTATTTTTTATAAACTGTTGGATATGGGCTTGGAATTCCAGTGGAGGGCCATGTTATTTATTTATAGGTAAAGGTTTTCAATATACAGGTCACGGTAACATTACCTTGTACATTTTCTCATCTTGGAAGAATAATATCAAATTGCACATGACATAAATTGAGAACCTGTACTGTTTATAGATTTAGGTCTCAAAGAATTTGCTTTACTTAACTAAACTACTCCCTCATCAGCCAAACACTTCCTGAAGGCTGCTAGACCACTGTGCTCTGTTCCCACTGCATGGCCCTATGCTCTTAAGCTTCTGCAGATGGGGGAGAGAGGAGAGAAGGATATTTTTATTTCTTAAGCGCAACAGCTGCTGATTTAGGATTCACAGTTATCTGAAGACTTCCCTTAAGCACTTGACCAGTAGAAAAAACTGAAGTTTACCTCTCCAGACATAGTAGCTAAAAGGAGTTTCTGGTATGAGTAGTTTCAAGAAGAGGAATTTTTTTAACGTAGTCCACACAATTTTTTTGCTTTACTTTCCTTAATAGTAGAGCGTTTTCTGGATCAGGCAGATTAAATTGACAAAAGATCAAAGTAACATACAGCACAGAAAAACCCTTTACTATATCTAGTTTTCTTTAGAGACTCTTTTTATATGAGGCTTCCAGGGATTTATTTATTTCTTTTTAAACACAACCTTAATTCTCTATTACCAAATGATTCCACAGCCAGTTTTGTTAGATTGTGATCAGTCTTGCACCCATTGATCTACTATCCAGCTAGCCCCTAGGCTAATGAAATCAGTTCTTCCAGCTGATATTATTTTAACACACAGACAGACTTAAGCAATTGTGATAGCATGTTGATAAACAGCTCCTTAAATCCAGACTAACAACACCACAAGAGTGCTTCCTTGCCACAAGTTATATGCAGCAAGATAGAACAGGAAAGTCATGGTTTAACAAAAAAGATGGACTCTAGGCATTTCAGGAAAAGGTATTCCAATAAAAGACATTCTAGAAACACCATGTTCACATGAACTCAGTGCAGTAATGAGCAGAGAGACTAAAGTTTATTGATGTCAAAAAATTAGTGAGATTAGATATTAAGTTTCTTCCCATAACTAAGAAAAAAAGGCAAGGAGAATTATTTGCATCCTTAAGCCCAGTCAGACCAAACCTGTACTGCTAGGTGGTTGGCTATTACTCGGACCTGAGGAATACGGACAGTACAAGACAGGATACAGTGTTTCCATTAAAAAAAGAAAAAAAAGTTGGGACGTTTTTGCTCTTGCTTTCCATTCATGGCATTTCAATTTCTTTTCATATATGTTCTGAGTCACATAGTTTGAAGTTTAGCACAGCACTGTTGCTGCTATCTTTCTACCATCACTCGCCTTGCTTTCAGGATGACTCTTCACATTTACCCTAGACACTGAGACAAACAACTTTTGTGTGGAATAACAGCCCCAAGACAAGGGGCAGGAGCAGCTTAGGTCACGTGTGACTTCCAATTGCTCACAGTTGCAATGCAGTTTGAAGTACTAACTTCAAAAGGATGCTGCCTTTGAACAGATCTAGCTGTAGGCACTTCAAGATTAATAGGCTGGTTTAATTACCCTCTCCTTAGCAACCGTGGTGTTGTTTCAACAAAGTCAACCCTTGTAATGTGCTACTCCCAGGCTCTGGCAGGCTGTCTCACTCCAATGCCAGGTGATTGTGGCAGTTGTACAAGTTGCAGCTTGGTGGGAGCTTCCCTTTCCAGCAGGGCTCTGTTTTGGTTTTTGACACAGGCAGGATCTCATGCGAGGCATGATCACAACTTGCAGACTAACCAAACTGCCTGGGATTACAGTACAAATGTTAGCTTGCAAATGCTATGGGCATGATAAACGTGAAGAAAGGTTGGCTTGGTTCTCTAATAAGTACAAAAAGTATGCAATGAAGTAGGGTTTTTCAATGAGAAACACCAGTGGGGCTTGAAATGAAGTACTTTAAAGCGTTGTTAATTTTATTTCTTCCTCTTCCGTGTTTGCACTTTGGATAGCCAAATACAGTTTCCTTGACCAGTTTGCCTTCACTAGGATAATTATCTCCTTAGTAATCATCCTAGTCATGATGCCTTAGGTTTTAACTTTTATATTTTTTCAAATTCTGGATTGCTTAGTGTGTAACTCTGAAGTTTCTTGCAGCTTGTTAGCTGCTCCCTGAGTCTAAATAGACACAACAAAGCTTCTCTGAGCTTGCTATTCTAGGACACTCAGACTGCTCTAGGCCCAAAGGTGTAAACTAGGGCCGCGAGAGAGGTGGAGAAATTGAAGAAATTACATCATTAGCTAAAGTTTTAATTGGTGAATTTATGCTGATGTGCAAATGGACCAAATCTATAAAAGTGTGAAGAACTCGTGACTTGTCATCCATCTTGGGGTCCATTTTGGAAGTAGCCTCTGGCCCCCCAGGGTGTACCTTTGAAGGCCTTTCAAATAAATACCTACAGTTGTTCCTTTACTCCTGTCTAGTCTCTGTTTCTAGGTAGCCAGATAAGGCATCACAGCCAAGTGCTCCCTTAGAAAAGGTTGATTCCCTATATTCTAGTTAGTAAAATCCCACAATTAGTAGTTACAGTAAAGTAAGAAGAAATGTTCTTTAAGCACAGAAAAGGAGGAACAGAAGCATAAGGTAAACTATTCTGTTTAATCACCAGAAGGGGTTTTGATTTCTTACGAGCATGCACACGTGTCCTCTGCTTCCACTTTTGTGGCTCCACACTTCAAAATGTGAAAGCTGACCCATTCCCAGCAGCCCATTAATTACCACTGTTCAAGGAATCCCACTCCAGCAGCACTCAGAAAGAGAGGCTCCTGGAGGTCTGTTATCCAACATCCTCAATTCTCAAAATGTTTGAACTGGCATCAGAGCCAACACAGGAAGACCCAGCCCTGCTGGTTCATTGCTTTTGCTTTCTTTTTAACCCAAACAAATTTTATGGCACAGCCACAGAAATAGCTGAACTGAGAGAGGCAGGGGCTGAAGCAAATCAATTGGAGGAGGACAGGCCAAAGACAGAAATATCTGTGCTGTCAGGGATTAGGCTCACAGGTACTGAGCATATTTTGTAAATCACACCCTTTCAAGAAAAGAAAGCGCACTGCCTCTCGGAGGAAGTTATTGCAAAAATATGTAAAAAATAATACACTATTTCTATAGTACAGTATTTGTATGATGAGCTGAGCCAAGAACCTGGAAAGGACATGCTTACACTAAAAAAGTCAAAGGAAAAAGTTTTTAATTATAAGTTCATTCATCATGCTGATTGTTTAAATTTACATCTGCAGGCAGCACAGAAATTTGAGAATGCAGATGACATTTGGCAGTATCTCCCTGTCATTTGTACCTGAACTTTTAATTGCATACTTAGGACACAGTTTCTCCTCCATAACTGTAACATAAACTTTCAGTTCTTTTCATTAAGGCAAGAAAGAATTAACACAGCAGCAGACACATCATGCAGCAAATTGCCCAATCATCTTACAAGTGAAAGATACCGAGCTGCTTACTAGAATAGCTACCTCCAGTTAAGGGAGGGAAAACAATAAATAATCAAAAAGTCTGTTTGTGCTTCCAGTTTTCTGGATAGATCTAATCAGGATTAGATAAATTCACTTTTAAGAGGTCCTACAGTAGAATTAGCAGTATTTTTTTTATGTATTAACAGCTAGCTAGCACATCCTGGGCAACCATTAAAGCAGGAAATTCTTCTCTAAATGCAGTATAAACACTATTCTTGTTCTCCACATAGGATTTTCTATGGCAGGGAAAATAAGTAAGCAGAGTCTTGCGACACTATAAATACTTCTGGAAATAAATGAAGAACTAGATTTACTAGCACTAAAATAGACATAGAGGCCTTTTGGTTAACTACACTCAGAAAATATTTACTGTTACTGCACCTGGCACTGACTATCCAAAAAAAAAAGGCAATTTGCAAAGAGGAGATTTTATAGGGAAGGACCAGCATCACATTACAATAAACTACAAAGCACTGTATTTGGTAACAGCTTTTTAAATACATAGTTCTAGTCCTTTAGATTACCAGAGGCGATGTGAAGGCATCTTGAACGATGTCAGACAGGGCTGGTAAGATGAATAGAGGCTTTAATTTAATTAGTGTACCAGCACCTGACCAAACAAAGGTGTGTCCAGGCTGAATCAACTTAAAATACTGAACCAGATGCTTTTCCTAATTTTAAAATGTGTAAAGCTGGTATTTAAATATATCAAACCACCAAATTAAAAGGTCTGTGAATGCAACCTGAAAGATTTCTGTTAAACCTTCAAAGAGAATTAAGGTTAGGCCTTGTCTCATTCTGCCCGTATAGGGCAGTCATTGGGAAGATATAAGGCTGATTTTTAAGCTGTTTTGGTTTTTTTTAAATTCTAATGCTGAATGTGATTCAAGAAAATAACATGAAATTATTCTTTTCATGGTACCAGCACTGGTGCAATTAGAAATTCATTAGCTAACTCTGCACTACCAGGAGCAGAGCCTAACCACTGGAAGGAAAAACTTCTCAATGTGTTAACACAAAACTACAACTTAATTCCACATTGTTCCTTGAAGAAAGGGAAGAAGGTTGAAACTAGTGAAGGTGGATACAATAAAATGCGCCAAGAAGAATTCCTCTGTAATAATAAAGCAAAGGCTGGGCAATATGGGACCCTCCTTTTACAGCTGAACTTGATGACCTTAAAGGTTCTTGTCCAATCTAAATGATTCTGTGTTTCTACCATGAGACACATTGTTCCCATCTTCACAGAGGGAAGAAAGGAGGACTCTGGGAATGACCAACATGTCAGCCTCACTTCTGTGCCTGGAAAGGTCATGGAACAGATCCTCCAGCTATGCCAAGCAGCTATGCCAAGGCCCATGGAGATCAGGGAGGTGATTCCGGACAGCCACAATGGCTTCATCAAAGGCAAGTCCTGCCTGACCAACCCAGTGGCCTTTGATGATGGAGTGATTACATCAGCGGACGGACAAGAGGAGGGCTACAGATCTCGTATCTGGACTTCTGTAAAGCCTTTGACACAGTCCCCCACAACATCCATTTCTCTAAACTGGAGAAGTGGTGTCCCTCAGGAGTCCATACTGGGACTAGTGTTATTCAATATCTTTATTACCAATATACACGCAGGGATCAAGTGCACCCTCAGCAAATTTGCTGATGACACCAAGCCAAATGGTTGACCATTTGGCACCTGAATGACAGGATGACATCCAGAGGGACCTGGACAAGCCTGAGAAGTGGGTTCATGAGAATTTTATAAGATTTAACAAGACCAAGTACAAGGTGCTGCACCTGGGACAACTCCTGTATCAACATAGCCTGGGGGATGAAGAGATTGAGAGCAGCCCTGGGGAGAACGACTTGGGGGTGCAGGTGGAGGAGAGGCTGGACATGAGCCACCAATGTGCACTCACAGCGCAGAAAGACAAATGTGTCTGGGCTGCACCCAAAGAAGCGTGCGCAGCAGGGCCGCGGGGGGATTCTACCCCTCTGCTCTGCTCTGGTGAGACCCCACCTGGAATGCTGTGTCCAGCTCTGGGCAGCATAGGAGAGACATGGACCTGTGGGAGCAAGTCCAGAGAAAGCCACCAAGCTGGTTACAGGAATGGAGCACCTCTCCTGTAAGGAAAGGCCGAAAGAATTGGGATTGTTCAGACTGGAAAAGAGAAGGCTTCAAGGGTGACCTAATTCTGGACTTCCAGTACCTGAAGGAAGCCTGGAAGAACGATGGAGAGGGACATTTTACAAGAGCATGTAGTGACAGGACAAGGGAGAATGGCTTCAAACTGAAAGAGTAAGTTTAGACTAGATGTTAGGAAGAAATTCTTTGCTGTGAGTGTGATGAGGCACTGGCACAGATTGCCCAGAGAACTTGTGGATGCCCCATCCCCGGAAGTGTTTAAGGCCCGGCTGGATGGAGCTCTGAGCAACCTAGTCTAGTGGAAGGTGTCCCGGCCCATGGTAGTGGGTTTCGAGCTAGATGATCTTTAAGGTCCTCTGCAACTCAAACCATTCATACGATTCTATGATTCCTGCACTCCAAGAGCTTGGTACTCACAGGCTGCTTGTGAATTAAGCCTTTTTCAACAACACAACTGTTTTAGTTTAATTGCTATAAACAATTTGGATTAAAAAGATAATATCTGTGTACTTTAATAATTAATTAATCTAAAAAATAACACCCATTATAAAAGCTATGAAGAAAAAACCCACTCAAGAACAGAGCCATAGAAAGAGCTATAATATTTGCCATAACACAATAAAGTGATGCTAAAGTTATTTCTAGGGTCTCATCTTTGTCAGGTGATGTTGGACCTTCAATGTAAGGGAAATTAAAGAGAATAGTGGGAGAAAGATGGATCTACTTACAGCAGGATTAAAGGAGTTTAAAAAATATACCCTCTATTGTCTTCACTTGCTCTGTATTATTTAAATGTATTTTACTTCTTGTTAATTTTTCTAGAGGTAATTACCAAAACATTAATGAAAATACCAGAGACAAGATCAGAATTCATGTTCTACTTCTCAGTGACAGTAGCTCTTTCCGTGATGAGCTTTCTTAAAATGAAAGTTGCAGACAAGGAAAATCTTCCAAATGTTATATGAAATGCACAGTAATTTCTATCTCATGGTAGAAAGGTGTATTTTAAAATATGTCCCTTTTGCCTGCAAAAAAATATATTTCAGGGGAAGAAAAGGTAAACAAAGAAATAAATCCTTATTTTCTGCCTTATCCCAAAGAAACAAACAAAACCACTAGCTCCACTCTCTCCCCACAAAAAAAAAAAAAAAAAAAACACCCAAAAAACCACATACCTTCACTTTTGAAAGAAAAACAAGTCTAAACAGCAAATTAGAGTTTAAAAAATAAAAAAAAAAAAATTTAAGGTGCCTTCCATGATGACACCAAATCAGGCTTTGGACACTTTCCTTATAATAGCAACAGGATGACAACTGGAAATATATGTTGATTTCTAGACTAAGTATACATTGAAATTCTGCACCAAAACAAATCAGAATAAACTCAAGCCTAATTTAACAAAACATCTCACACTATGGAAAAAAAGGAAGCGCTCTGTCTTCCATTTCAATACAGTTCTGTCTGGCTTATACTTTCTGGATTTCCAGTGGCTTTCTTTTTTTAATGTAATCATTTACTGAAAGGTAAAGTTGGTGCAAAAAAACTAGCAATAAACCTCTGCATTCTTTTAAAACAAGAGCACATGAAATTGTGATTTAACAAAATATTAGGTCATAAATCTCCTCTTAACCAAATAAAATCTATGGCACCTGTTTAGTCTAATTTATTCTTCCACTTAAATGGGTGTTGGAAGCAAAACAAGTTTATCTTTTTATGTAATTATTTTGTTGACCTGAAAGTTGGAAGCTAATTGTGCAAAGTGTTGCAGTAATTACTTAGGATTAACAGAGGCTTCAATCCATCTGAAATACATTACGAAATAAATACTTGAATTGTCTTTAAAAATAAGAAATTTTATTGCCTTACAGCAGGCTATCAGCTTAAAGCTCCTAAGAAACCTGCAGAGATGGTCCTATTTCTTGAAACAGAAATGCAATTTTTAAAATGCTGTTTAAAAAGACAGTTTAACATCAAACAAAATTTAAGTAGCCAGGCTTCAAAAGGACAAAGCTGCAGAGAAGTTGTGCCACATTAGACGACTTTGAACCACAGCATGCTTTTGCAATTCACGCTTAATTTTTACATTTCAGCTTGTTTCTCAGAAAGGCAGCAGTACAGCAGGGGAGGAGCAGAAACAAAAACCTGGCAGAACCCCCAGCATTGAACTGGCCACCAAAACAGGATGCAACAATGCAAGAGCAGCCCTGAAACCACGGCAGCTTCCAAAGCACTACCAGTTTCTCGGTTGGCTTGCGTCTCCTCAATGGAAAGATTCTCTCTTTTTTCTACACTGTTTTTCTAGTATCTATAAAACAAAAATGTTGCACACACAGCATAAGCAAGTGTGCTAAACTGAGGGTTTCCAAATGAGTTAAAGAAAAGATAATGGTTTATAAGCGGTTTGTCTTGGCAGTTCTGTTAAGTATCTTGGTTAAAGTTCACCACTTCAAGCACTTACTAGGAAGTAAAGACACTGAAAGATTTGGCAGGAGTTTAATATAAATACTAATAGACTTGAAAAGACTTTAAAAACTCAACTAATTAAATATTGGTGGAATTTCATAGCACACTGCCAGTGCTACAGTAGTGTCACTAGCTAAAAAAGTAAAAAAACCAAAACACCACAAAGCAAAAAACAACCTGTAAACAAACTTCTAGTAATTTCAAGAAAAATGCTTTGGAGAATTAGAAAAGAGGAAATAATTCAACATTAAACCTCTCCCCTTTACAGGAGAATGTGTTAGAGCATTTTACAGTCTCAAAATGAGCCCAAACACAAAAGCCAGGTTTTGATTTCACATGCCCTGTGCTGCAGGCAGAATTTATCTCAATATCAAAGTAAATGTTTAGTGTTTACATGAGCCAATAAAGCATAAAACTTTCTAATACGCATTAGAGCATAAACTCATCATCTAAACAAAAGGGATTTACATAACTGGACACTGTTTACAGGCTGATTATCCAGTTTATGGCCTAAGATACACACAGTTGCATTACAAGTTTGAAATTATTTGGAAATCCTTCTGGCATCTAAAAAGAAGCAACAAGGGAACTCCTGGACATCCTCAGTCATTGCTGCTCACCGAACAAATGTGCTTTGGCATGGAAATGACATGGCTGCAGGAGCATCTTCCACCTGACCGCTTGCACTCAGTTACCAAAACCACAAGGCACGGAGATAGAAGGAATGAAATCTCAGTTATCTCCCAGAGTTGTTTACAACCACCTGAAAATTAAAGGCTTTGCTGATGCCATCTATAGCGGACAACAGCTCTGTCAGGACAGCTGAAGGGATAACAAATCATCACACTGTGGGAAGAACTCCTCAATCAACAAAGGAAACGACCTATCCCAGACATGACATCCCTAGCCATGTTCAGTTGAGGGAAATGAATTTTTACATTATCATTAATGATTTCAAATAGATGAATTTCAAAGCATAACATTCAACCTCTTTCTTAGCTTTACTATACCAATATCAAATTGGTTTGGCCCCCAGAAGAGTAACTTTTTCAGTTTTGCAAAGCTTAAGGTTTCATGAAATATACCAGGATTTGCTAAGCTTGTCTGGCCAAAGATGATACAACACCCTTACTAGACCTGCCTTATCAAAATTATGAACAGGCGTGTTTATTAGCTCAGTACCTTATTACTGCAAAAGTGGAACCCCAAGTGTCAAACCACTTTCCACCTCAAAACTATGCAATTTATTAAGAGGCACAATACCACAGTAGGCTATGGCCAAACCCAGCGTTTCCATTCTTTTCAGTCTGCTCCTTAATAAAAAGGAACAATTTTATCATAAGCAAACCCAGAGATACTCATTAGAGACTTGCTTGCTCTTCTCTGGACACACTCCAGCATCTCAAAATCCTTCCTAAGTGGACAGGCCCAGAACTGGACACAGAACTCAAGGTGTGGCCTCACCAGAGCTGAGTACAGAGGAAGAATCACTGCCCTGGTCCTGCTGGCCACACTATTCCTAATACAGCCTTCTTGGCCACATGGGCTCATGTTCAGCCATATGATCCATGTACACCCATGCCAATAAGGTTATTGAGAAGCAAGAATCAAAGTATTCATGTGAAACCTGTAGCACTGGGCTAAAGGAGTCAGGAGCAACGTGAGACAATATTCTCAAGGAAGTTATCCAACATGCAACTCTCTACTGCCATGGGTGGTGCTGCATTCAATTCAGGTGTCTGTAAGTAGGCTCCACCAGGAATAAAACAGCTCACCTCCAATTTTGATATGAATGAAAATACACAATAGGCAAATTACTGTAAAAGCTCAAGACACTGGATATTGACATTATTTGGAGCAAGCTCAAGACACTGGATATTGACATTATTTGGAGCAACCCAAGCTTTTATTGTTTAACAAAAGTGGCTGGGGGAAAAGAACAAGGAGAGACAGCAATCCTGGCTCCAGCTGGAAGTGATGATCATTTCAAGGCTCCACATGTGCATGCAAATGACTTGCAACTCATAGTCTGCCATTCCAAACTGTTCTATCACAGATGATAATATGAGTAAGATGCCTTTTTCTACTGCATCCACATCTAAGACCAAAGTCAGCTGTCCCCTGGTGCCTTCAGTTGTTTCAAGAGGAGAGATGTTAGGGTAATGTTACAATTAACATAGCTGAGTCTGAGTAAGAGAAGGCAGTTGCAAATGTTTAAAAAATGTTACTTGGCTGTTCTCGTAGACAACATACTGAAGAGATTTGAGACCAAGCCATTCAGTCAAACTTTTGCACATTTAGAAGATCACCAGCTTTAACAGGACTTGGTTTTCTTTCACTGGGCATACAGACACATCTCTGCTACTCCTTTCCAGATCTGATCTTTTGCAGCCAGAGATGACAGTGATGCAGTTCTGCTGCTGAGGCTGGACAGACAGTGACTGTACAAGAGGCACCGCAGACAGCAATTGTAACAGCAGAACCAAAAATGGCCAGCTTAGACAAAACTGAAGAAAGCCTACCCAGCTCCTATGTCAGAAAACTGAAACCATCCAGTCTTTGGTTTGTCAGGGGATGGGGAGTTCTGACCTGTGGGTGTCAGGCTCTTACTCTGGCTCGAAGCTGGAAAGGGGCTGTTCAGTACTTGAATTTTGTGAGGTCGCATATTTTCGAAGCTAGTGTTTGAATCACACAAGCTTGAACCAAAGGTTTGAGCATGGACACTCCATGCAGCTTACACCAATGGGTAGATAGTCTTACTTGGACACATAAAGGATATTAGAACCTTTTTCTTTCTTTGCTATGTTTCCCATTCTACGAGGACTACAATCCAGCCTCTCCCTTAGCGCAGAAGTACCAAGCATCAGAGCTGATGTAGGGGAGGAGCATCGCAGGCAACTCTGTGGCATCACAGTACATGCAGTACGTGATGTTTGCCAGGGACCAAGTGCCTTCTGTCCATATTAAAAGTGAAACCACTGAAAAGGCAGTTGTGTGTATAATAATGTTACAACTACCACTGGCATTAAGAAGGGAGACTGAAATCCCCATGCCATTTTCCCTTCTGTCAGATATATTGCATGGTTGACTTCCAAGGCCATGATGTGGAAACTTGCAGTGACACTTCATTATGAGTTCCAATGTTTTCAGTTAAAATAAGGCCCATGCAAGAACTTTGTCTCTTTTGTGACTGAAATCACTCAGGCAACTTCCTGTTGAATGCTCCAGATCACAGAATGAATAAATACTAGCTTGAAAACATTTGTTTTGACCAACAGTCCTCTGCTCTGATACGCACATGGTAGTCTCTTCAACTATATTAACAAATGGAGAGAAAATATACAGCTAAAAAAAATAAAAATAAAAAAATAAAAGGAAGCACCTTGGGGGAAGGCATGTACCTATCCTTACAAAAAGCTGAAAAGAAATTCCAGCAAGATAGTCACAAGGTGCTGTGCTAACACAGATAAAAGAATACTGTATAGGAAAATAGCCTTACTAAGCATACAGTCACACATGGTCATGAAATTTGCAAGTTATAACACCAATTGTTGGAAGATTAGTGGTATATATTTCTTTTATACTTCATATTGGGAAAGCTTAAAGATTTGCTTTGAGAAATACAATCTCTTTCTAGACTTTGAATGCAAACACTGCAGGGGAAAAGATACTCATTTGAGCAATATAGCTTACTTTGTGTAGCTGGGCAGACAAAAGAGGAAAAAGCATAAAAATCTGGTGAGATTAAAAGTACACATTTTGTATTGTAGCAGTGCTGATACACCACTGTTGGGATTATAGTCTCAGTGTGATCAGCAGTTAAATAGCTGTCTCAAAGAGAAAACTGTCTTGCTGTTGGAGCTTGTACGCACAACAGCACCTTATTCTCTTCCACCCTTATCCTGGGAGAATTCCTTATGAGTGTGTAACACTTTTAGTGCTGAAAATGCTATATAAGATATAAGATAGATGTAAGGTATAAGGTATAAGAAAACTGCCTTCTAGAATGTTAGAGTCACAACTGAGGCATCTGCTGTCACCAGAGGCTTTAAGAAAAAAGTAAAATTTTCCTTAAAATTCTAAAGAACAGCCATGGCAGAACTTATTAGACATGTTGTACTCATCACTGAAACTGTCATTTCCACAGTGATGTGTAACTACTTCAGTATCTACTGAAGATTTCCTTTTCATAAGTGCTCCTCTGTGCCAGTACTACTCCATCCAACATGCACAGGGTACAAAATCTTAATATTTCCATTCTGTTCTTTACTTTCAATTTCTGTTTTCAAGACTGTATGGCAAACAGCTTTCTTGCTGAGAATTTCTGCTACAAATCTGTTTCATTGAACATAAGCATAAAATACTGAAGCAGGATGCGTCTATCAAAGATATTACCATTTCAAAAAGGCTAAAGCTTGCACAACATAGGCTTTTAACTTTTATGTAAAAGTTCAGACTTAAAAGTTAGGGGCAGCACACACAGCAGATTTTTTACATTAGCAAGCTTGAGTTTATCCAGCTATTTGTCCAAAGTGATGGGGATTAAGTATTCCTGCCCAGCCTTCTCCAAGACCATCAGACCTCCAGAAACTCCAGCCTTCCCGCAGTTTTCCAGCACGTACAATGAGTGCACATTATGTAACCACATACGTCCATCCACACTGAAGAGGCAAAATTGGGGTGAAAAGAGGTTTCAACTATTTCGTTCCTCCCAACAGGTACTTGTGTAAGCAAAAACTTGTTCCCCCTCAGATATTTGCTAGGATCAAAGCAAGCTACTCAGGTTAAGAGGTTTAAATTTTGGAGGCATCTGGAGTTTGAACTCCTGTCTTCATCTACCCATGAAATGCTTAAGATGCTGAAAGAGGGTACTAAGAGCTTGGTAAGAATATAATACCTTTTTTTTCAAATAGATAACTCTGGTGCTGTGGGAAAGAAATGGAGGGGACAATAAGTGCAATAGGAAATAAGAAAAGTTAGAACCCAGAAAGCACAAGAGGTTTTTTTCAGTGACAAACACCACTGATAAAACTTGGAAGAAGGTGAACTAAGAAATCATGCGGAATGCTCAGCTTGAGGAGAAAAACTGATGATGGCTTTTTAAACTGAACTATGCATTTTTCTCTTCTCAAACTATACCACAAGCATCTTGTAAATAGTAAATCAGTGTGAGAGGAATTATAATTATCCTGGAAGGTTTCTGCTGTGTTCTTGGCTCCGTAGTCCACAGGAGGCAATTTTATACTCACTGTATTTACACTAGTTTTGACTGGACATATGGCACTCTGCTCCTGCCATTGTTCTTCTCAATTACGTGAGTTATAAAGCTCACACTGTGTTGCGTGGGTTAATACCACTATCATAGCAATTAATCTTAAAGAATATTAGTTGAAGATATCAGCAAGTCTAGCACAGTCTGAGATGCCTCTGAGCAGCTACTGGCTGAGTTGCAACTCTGTGTAGCAGTCCACAGTCCCAGCACTTTGCAGTAAGCATCTGAGGGCCTTATTTTGATATATCAGACATGAATAAGCTTAAACTGTGTGTAATTAGCTACATTCCCTTTGATGCAGCAAACCAAAGAGAAATAAGTCACTCTTTACAAATCATAGTACCACAGGCTCATTCTCTGAGTCTGCCTATAAAAAAAAAAATGTATAAATCTGTCTACCTAAAAATATGTATAAACCTCTGGCCCAGATGAGCATACAGCTTTAACTCATAATTTGAAGTACATTTTTTATGCCTCGCCTGCTATTCACAGGGCAAAAAAGCTAAATTGCACCCTCTTGCCTTAGATTCCTTATCTCCTCCTCTCCATCTCCCAGGTAAACAAGCAGGCAAACCAATGCTACCAAGCAAGAAGCTGAAGAACCAGAGGTAGAGAAAAGGGCATTGCTCAGAGAAAAGTTCTCTTGACCTTGCAGAAGCAAATCCTGTAACCCAATACGCAAATATTTAAAGAGGGCTGAGTTTTCAAAACTAAACAATAGTGCAGTGCAAATATAAAATTAAACAACTGTAAAATATGCTATAAAACTAAGCAGTGAGGATACTTTAGGTACCAGTTAACTAACACTGCTCTGTCTGAACTTAACCCTTACAAAGAAAATTCTCTTCCCATTAGACACAGCCACAGCGAGCTTCCTCCATTATCTGAGTCTTTTGCTTCTACCTGTTTCAATTGTGGCTGGCACAATCAGGTCAAAATTAGGTAAGATTTAGAGCAGAATATAAAAATCACTGAGTTTCTATTAAAGAAGAGTTGAAAACACATAACTACTGTCACTTTTCATCACACAGATAAAAACCAAGGTACAAAATTAATGAAAAGTCAGTGCTAACATTATCCAGGCTCAATTGCAAGGGGTATAAGCCCAGTTGTAGAATGCTGATTTCAAAGATATTTACATCTGTTACCTTTCGAGCACATTTATTATTGAAATAAAAAGGTTATTTTTCTTTTCTTGTTGCAGTTACATATTGCAAAATTACAATCCAATACAATTACAATAACAAAATGAAATTGTCTGTTTGTTTTGCATATAACTACAGCCTTTGTAGAGTCAGCAAGTTTAACTTAAATGTATTGGTGTTTTAGATATTCCTTGACTTTTTCTTTTTAAATACAAACTAAAGCTTTTGAAATATGAGTAAAATCTCCCGGACAGTTAGGCTTTACAAAAGCTAAATACAATACTGGACAGAGACATACCTAAACATAGAAATCCTTCAAGAATATGTAATAAAGGATGAAAGTAACTTACACTGTAGTTCTACTACATCTGGTAAAGTTGCTGCTGAAGCAAATTTAGTTGAGGCCAACAATTATATTAACAAGTGGGATGGCTAAAGTTTTTAAAATATGACCTTCGTCGGGTATCGTTAGCTCGACCACTTTGAGATCAGTTGTATCACATAGTTCTTTTAAGTGTAATAATAGTGATTTTAACAGCAATGTACTATTAAACAAAAAAGTAGGGAAGAAGGATAGTATCTTCAACCATGCCTTTCTGAGACGTCACAATCAATTTGATTCATCCAGCCAGCAGTTAACCAACCCAGTGTTCATGGCACTGAGTAATTATCTACTGGGGATGCCAGGAAGTCACCAACACTTGGATTGTAGGAGCTTACATTAACAGTATGGGTATAGAGGCTGTTTTCTGCAAATCTGTTCAGCAACAAGAAGTTCTCTAACTTAAAGTTTAGCCATTTACGCTAAAAGCCAATTCTGACAGCAAAAAAATTGGCTAGAAAAGTCTTCAGTGTCTGTATAGGATAAGATATTGCTATATAGTTAAAATATTGGCTTTTTTTCCCTCTTGCAGCATTCCTTCTTTCTGCACATCTACCCAGCAGTTTCGGAAAACCCAAAAAAAGAATTTTAGATACTTTTGACTCCCAGAATAAGCAAGTCACTGTGCCCTGTAGTAGTTAACATAACACAGAGGCTCAAACTATGAAATGTGCCTCACATGGGTGTTGGCGATGGATGCCGTGCAGCTCTTCCCCAATAGAGGTACCATTGCATATCCACCACCATGCTTTAAAAGCCTTTAAACATCACATTTGGCCTCACAACAGGCTACATTTTTAGTCTTTCTTGACAAAAAAAACAAGAATTCCTAAGATGCGCTTTTACTTTCTATCCACCGCTCCTGTGTTCACATAGAAGCCTACAGACAGTATGAACACACCACTATTCAAATATGCACTCCAAAGGGTAACTATTAGTCTCTGAGTCCAAGTGTCTGATTCTCTTGGCAATACTCATTGTCTTCTTGTTTGCCCACCATATCGAAAAGGTTTAGGAAAGGCACTCCTCCACAATCACATTTTTTAAGTGAAGACTTAGACCACAACTGAAAAGGAAAAAACATCTTAGAAGAATGATCCCAGTCACATCTTCCCAAGAACTTTTTGTAAAAACATTCAACACCCCCAAGATGTTCAGTGTCTTAAGAACAGGACTCTTTATTAGGACTGCTTTTTATTAAAGCTGAAGAAATTGACTAAATGTAAATATGATATTAAATAATTTGCGCAAAGGACCAGCAAAGCCCAAAAATTCTGCTAGAATACTGTACTATACAGAGAATTCAAGGGTACAACAGACACCGAACTACTACGGACTTACAATCTTTTCTAAATAAATCTAGTGTCTTTGATATGGTTTAAGGAGAATATGGATAGAGATTTAAAAAAAAAAGAACTTGAAAACTGTAATTGATGAGGCTGACAAAAAATGAGAAAAACAACAAACACCAAAGCCCTCATCACTCACAGTGACTTTTGGCATAAACTCAGACATGGGACATTTTTCTGCATCAAATCACACAATCATTAAACTGTAGACAGAATCACCGTGCACTTAATTACAGTTCCTCACATTGTCTTCCAGTCTATCTTTCTATACTGGAATCTCTAATACTGGAATATGTTTCTCTTATATTGGAATCTCCAATACATTGGAAAGTGCTTAGATTACTGTAACAGCTTTCCTTTAGTTTCACTTCACAACAATTTTCAACAAACGCTTAAATCTCAGGTGAGCATCTGACTGCCAGAGTACAAACCCCTTTGGACAAGCATCCTCCAAACAGTTTTGACAGATTCTGTTATCACTGCGAGATAAAAAATTGCACTTTTCCTATTGCTCAAGAGCATTTTTACAATAGCCACACAAACTGCTTATAGGAAATATGAAATGAGGAAGATCCATTGAGCCTTTTAATCAGTTTAATGAAATCTTCCAGCAGAAAACAATGGCAGAATCAACGTTTTGTAGTCTCTCTGCTCTTTAAGCCAGCTGGATCACCTAATCCTTCCTAATAATCTAGCCTTAGGAAATTCTGATTTAGGACAAAGCCCAGTTAGCCACACAGGTTATAACAGAAATATTAACACTGCTTTCTTACTTAAAATAACTTTTCCTTGGCTCTAACCCCAAAAAGCAGCTCAATTTGTTCACGATCTGCTGTCCTTGTTGCTATTAATCTCATTCTGCTGTAAACCAATGAGTTTATGAGGCAGCTGCCAAAGTTCTGCTGCAGAGATGGCAGCAGGCATTTTCCACTGCTCCTGGACCACGGAGAGTAAAAGCAGAGTGATCAAAGAGCATCAGCACACTTCAAATGGCTGCTCTTGAAGAGGAAGCGGAGGAGGAGAGTAGTGGTAACAAAAAGCAATGCAAGCCTCCCCTCTTTCAGGGCCTGTTTTGCTAGCAAAGACAGAAGCAAAAGAGGCCAGCTCTGGGCCTGCTTTGGAATTTAAGTGCACACGGTGGAAACTCCATCTTGAGCATCCTTCAAGCCAACTCTCCTCACAGCTACCTACTCAGTCAAAATGTCACTGCATGCACAAAGCACCTTAATGCTTAGGAAAATACTTCAATTGTAGCTAAAAATCAGTGTGAGCAAGGTTTTGCAAAGGAGCAATCGCAGATATTCCAGACACAAAAATAATTCAAAGGACAGAAGGAAAACCCCATAAACCCTATAAATTGAAGGAAATCCCCTAATTTAGCTGTAGCTATTGGAAAGTGAAGCTTAACTTTGCAGGTTGTCTCTCTTACAGTTTATGAAAGTAACTGCGTTTTGCGAGGACAACAACTTTCCCAACATTTCTGTGAGAGCATTTCTGTGTTTAAGAAAACCTTTTTTTTTAAAAAAAAAGCTTTAGAGCAGATATTTCCAAAACTTTCAAAATTGTTTACACATGAATCCACACACATGAAAAATAAGGTATTTCATGAACTAGATCATGCCATGTAGAAAGTTTAACTGTGTTTTTTCTAAGTACCAGCCTAGTAAATTAAGTGGAAACAAAATAATTGTGACTTAATTTAAATAACTCATTTTTCTAAAGAAATGTATCAAAGTGATTCCCCTAGGAAAAATGTGTGATTCATCAACAACTGTGTAGAGGGAACATACACAATTGGCATTTTCTGCAAGAATTTGAGAGGAAGCCACTACGGCATTTTTGCAAAATGCAAGCATTTCAGGAAGGTACGTTACCAGGTTCACTGAAAACAAACTAAGAACATCCACTTGTTTGCCCAAATCAGCTGCATCTGAACGACACAAAAAGATAACAAGTCATAAACCTCACATAAACTCAGTGTAAACCACCAACTGATATTTAGAGATTTATTTGTGAACCTGGGCTAAAAAGGTACTAAGAAGGGATGCACTGAGATATGGAATTTTTTGTTACAACTGAATCACAGTAGCCTTACTGTTTTAGCATTACAACTGTAGTAACAGTTAGGGTTTTTAAAAGTAACACAGTGATGTAAGTTCTGATTAGAACATATCTTTTTAGTCCTGAACTGAAAAAAAATCAATTTAAGCCAATTTTCTTTTAAAAAACCCTCCGGAATTACCCTCTCCCAGGTCTTTCAGCTAGACTTTACAGTTGAATTGATCCATTAGCCACTTTTGACTGCATAATTATGGCCAACCTTGCAATTTGATTATGAAGCCATCTAATTAACAAGTCTGCACAGTGAAAACAAATTAAGTTAAATGGAGAAATAACAATAGCCCAAGAAAGCGTACAGTGAAGTCATTTTAGAAACTTGAGTGAAAATCTACTTTGTGAATGCAATTCTCCCTACCCACAATTAGATCATTAACCCAGTGCCACTTTTTAGAGCTGAGACTCAGTGACTGGTAAGCCGACAACCCTGCATGATTTACCATCAACTGTCTGCCATCTGCCCAAAATTAATCATTTTAGCCTGCAAATGTGGAATAAGGCAATGCTGTAGCAAGCTACAGAAGACTCCCTTACATTTTTGCAATGTAACACAGCAAGGCACTCTTATTTAGGAGAATGAGCTTGATATTTGCAAACAAAGTCAAAGCCAAGGGCACAGGACTGAGTCCATCTGACTGAGTTTTCAAGTCAGTTAGTGCAGAATGGTTTGGGGCTTTTTTTTATGTCTTTCTAAACATGCTGCTTATCTGAACAACTGATTAATCAGCCATTACTTCATACATACGTGCATGGGCAACTACAGACACCCACAAGGACTACAGGTGTCAAACTATAGGACAGCTCCAGCTAGCTACAAACAGCCATCGGATTTACACACAGAATAAGCAAGAGTGTTATTACACAGCAAGCATGAAGGATGCTACCTGCAAGTTCATTATACAATGCATTTATGTTTCTAGAAACATGAGATAGTATAAGAATCTCACATAGAAAGTCTTAAAGTTCAGCTCAGGCAGAGAGCTTGCAAAGACAAGAATAGGTTTTCCAAATATTCATAAACTAGAAGATAAATAAAATCTTATTTATAAAGATAATCCAGTTGTCCTAGAAACGAGATAGTGATGTTTGATTACTATGGTTACAATAGCAACCCTGGCAAATTCTGTAGGACTGGGAATAAATGGAAAAAACAGCACCTCTCCTACACTAGAAGTCACCAGAAAAATTAAAATGTTTCAATGTTTTAATTTAATTAAATGTGTCTTCATGCAAGACCATGGCCCTGTTCGTAGTCTTCAATATGGCAAGCTTTAGATTATAATATGCATAGGGCGTAGAGGCCCAGAAGCAGAATAGAGATATTCTGAGTGGGAAAAAGGATTTTGCTACAGCTGGACTGACACTGCAACTACGGTTATCAGTTGAACTGGCGCTGAAACCAGGACTTGACATCCCATCACCTGGATTTACACTGGAACCAGAACTGCTGATCTCTTTTTATGTCTTTTCTCCTTGCTCCCTTCCCCAATTTCTCTCTTCCTTTTCACCCTACCCCCTTTTCCAAAAACCATTGCTGTGTACTTATATACTAGGTTGGGAACTAATATACCAATTTCTATGCCAAGAGTGTAATTTGCTAATAAATCCTTTTGAATGCTTGAAAACCCTCTGACTTTTGTCATTCCTTTCAACCACAAGTATTTACAAACCTTGGATGTGTCCTTCCCCTTAAGGGTGGGTCATCACATAGAGGAAAATAGGATGAAACAAACGATGCAGTGAAATTTTGACACTTCAAGCAAAAATCAATTTCAGCTGCTATGGCACAGCTGGCTCCTCTCAATACTGGATACACCAGTTGCTTGCTTCCTCAGGGTGTGAAGGCCTTCCTCAGATACAGCTTGGTCCAAGAGATTTCTGGGCTACTCTGGGAACTACGTGACAGGATCTACACTTCAACATCTCCATCTCTGGGGCCAACAGAAAATTAGTACCACAATGACAGAGCAGTCTGCTCTTCTTGAATCCAGCCAAGGCCCCAAGCAAGTCCGGCAATGAGGAGCTGACTTTTCCAGGAGGTCATTTCTGGAGACTCACACTTCATGCAGTGTACAATAAGAGGCAGAGCTGTTACTTGTGACATTGAGAACATTGAGATAGCGGGTTCTCTGTAGCACTTTTTAGTAAAACACGAAGGGCAAAAATTGAAGCATCTGATTTTAGAAAGACAACAGCAATAAGCTAGGACATAGGCTTAGGAACCAGTTCTCCACCCAAGGCCAACTTTAAAAGTACCAGTTTTCATTTCTACAGTACACAGAAATGCTGTTAGAAAACAAAAAGCTGGAGATTTAAACACGGCTGCCAACTAGTATAAAGGTTTTCTATTTTCTGGTAATCCAAGAATACAAGGCTTTTTCGCTAACATAGTTTAGAAATGTCAAAATTCTGTATTTCGAATACAATTGTGATAGTTGTGCAATCAAAGGCCACTTAAAATTAGACATTAAGTTTGCTTTTCTGAATCTTGCTTCATCCAAACTATTTTATGATCGTTTATTTTCCTGTTGACAGTCGAGGTCAGTGCAAGAGCAGTAAGTCATACCTCACACTTCAGGAGTTTATGCAATAGCTGGCAGCCAGACAACCTATCTGACATCTGGGAACTAATTTGCAAGAAAAGCTGGTGAAATGAGGCAATCCTGAGTTATAAACACAAGTCTAATGATATCTTCCAGCCTTGCAGATCACTTTTTATAGAGTGGAAACTATGCAATTATGTGTACAGTTTCAATTGTCATGACAAAGTCTTTCCTACACACAACTTGTACTTAATCAATGAAACAAACCATCAGTTTACGAGATTCCCTAAAATACTTGAACAAGTTATAATACTGGATAAACACGTAAGGAAAATGAAAAATGAAACCTTATCTCTCACACACGCAAAGAAAAACAAACCACAGGGAGATTCAGCCCTAAATATCCAGCTCTGCAAATTTTGGAATTTACAGAAACCAGCAGCTGCTGCTGAATAATTTTTTTGCCTACAACAGCACGCACTTATGTGCAACCATTTGGTAACTTTCAAGTTATCTATTGTTTTGGGTGAAGGATCATTTCAGACATTTGCCCAATTTTCCACTAGCTAGCCACCACAGCTTGAAGTGTTACAAGCTACTTACACATCACAAGGTAACCTGCAGAAGTACAGCCTTGGCTAGGCCCTTAGGAGCCCAGTCCTCCCTCCACGTAAAATTATTTCTAATACAAGCAGTTTGTTGGAATGTCAGGTAAGGATAAAAATCCTCGCCCATCAGTTTAGGCCCTTCCCTCGTGTTCCCATATTTGTTTTACCATTGGTTGTGAAATTAACTGAAAATTAAACAAACAGATTATTATTCTGAAAAAACCCATAGCTTTACTTGCCAAAAAAATCTCGAAGTTAATGAGAAAGCTCAAGTGACAGAGAAACCCTCATACACAGCTCAAGTGCAAATTCAGCACATTCATTTTCAGGGAGAAACAGCTTCTTGGTCCAGTACCACCCTGCAGCAGATCAGCAGGGTCTATTGTACTGTACTCTCTTGGATTTCTGCTTTGGTTTATTTTGATACCTTGCGCCTAATGTCCTGACTACATTTGCAGTTTGAAGCTGTCTGAAGGAAAGCCATCCAAAAAGCCTTTGCTGTCTGCTTTGCCGGAACACTATCTTGGCAGCTGTCATGTGCAAAAAATCCAGCAGCACATTAGCGCTTTCCCATATGGAAGGAAACCATATTTCTGCTCCTGTTCACTCAGGAGTGACACCATCTTTTGTGTCATCATGTCATGCAGTGACACCACGCTGAATCTCACCCCAATGCTGAGCTCAGTTACCAGCCATGCAAAAGGAAAACACAAGGGAAGGCGTATCCATAATGTGCTTGGCTCATCACTTCACTTTTTCAAAATGAATGTAGTAGGTGTCCTTGGGTGTCAGTGTGGCCTTCTCAGTATCCATTTTCAGGAACAGGAATCACAGAACAGAGCTGAGACTCCGCTCTTCTCCAAATCTGTACATGCTACAGTGCCTTAAGTGTGGCTGTTCACCTAACACTGAGGGCAGAGCTTTTGAGTAATCCCCAGACTCTGGGCCTTCAAGGTTCCGCTGCTGCACTACCTTCTCCAGAGCAGCTCCAGCCTGTCCCATGGCACAAACGGATGAGCGGCAATATAATTTCCTCAGTGCCCTAGGTGGATTTTCTGGGAAGTGCAGGTGCTGAAGACCTGAGTGGTCAATTAGAAATGGTAACATTAATAATGGTCTATTCCCAGGACAAAATGTTCAGAAAAGGACTTGACAAGGGCAATGGGAGGTGAGCATAAAAACCAAGGTGAAACTACAGACATGTGAAAAACAGCAAAGCTGCTGCTGGAAGACTGATATTTGATAGCAAGTAAAAAGCTGCCCAAGTCACATGGCTCCTTTAACAGTGTAAGGAGCCTTCTCAGATTGTCACATCAAATCAGTAACTTGCATTTGTGAACATTTTTAGGATAAGATGCAGGACTTCACTTATTTGGATCCCAAGCTTTGATCTAGACCCCTGTATGCACAATCTATGCAGACAGAAAAGATCTTCTGTTTTCAACTCAAAGTATATATTCTGCGCTTATTTGAAACAGTCTGCAGTCCAAGCTCTATTCCTATCCTTCACTCCTGTACAAGAAATAAAGACACAAAAAGACAGATACAGAAACATATTTAGAAGAGAATGTTTTTTTCTTTGCAACTATTTCAGTTCTTTAAAATGCTTATTACAAGACAAGCACAGATGACTATGCGGTTGGTCTGTTCTACCTTCTCAGTAGATGAAGAACAGTGAAGTATCTACAGGGTCCTTAGCCCCTGCCAGAAAAGCATGCACCATTCCGTACGTCTGTCCCTGCTTCAAGTGTCAGAGGGTTGGGGAAACTTCGTGATAAATTAGGATTTTCAACCTGGTGAACAGACCTCTCCTTTCCTTCAGTGACTCAAAATGATGAGAGTTCCCAATTATGCCACAGATCAGAAAAACCTCAAGAAATGATTGTGTTCATGCTATGAGAGTGCCACACTCACTAACACACCCCCTTTATTTTGTATCACTCGTGAATCCTGAAGCAAGATGTTCTACAGTGGGTGGAGGTATCCACATGACTTGGTCTGAAATAATAGTTCTGTTTGAACACTAATACTCTTATGCCAAGCAAATCTCCATGCCGCTCATACAAGAATAAGGGTTCCCCCTTCTAAACTTTTAGTGGCAATCACATATGATAAAAATTGGGGAAGATCATGATCTGGAAAATTTCTCTAGAAGTCATGTTACTCTTCACGTATTTAGAAATATGAAATTCTAAAAAAAAAAAAAAAAAGGAAGTCTGGTCTGCTTTCGCATTTCAGTGCTATACTAGTTACAAATTATGTGAGGAATGTTATCAAATTGTTTCAATATAGAATTTTTAAAAAACATATTTAAAAGGCTCATGTATGTTTCATGATATCTTTTTATATTCTTGCGTGGGTGACTAAACTGACCACAGAACTAGTAATTTCCAAATCTTAAAAAAAAAGTTATAAACTTCAATTTTTCTAGAAAATGAAACCAAAATTCATCTATCATCCCCAAATTTATTGCTATTTTAATCTTCTAGGGAATCACAGCCTGCAAAAAGGTAACAGCTTTTCCAGACCAACTTGATCAATCTTGCCTAGATCATTTTTTATTTAATTAGTTTCAGCTGTGTTTGGAACACAGATTTCATTGCACCAAGAGGCTTTTTGTTCCTGTTTTTCACAATTTTTGCAGGGGAGTTTCCAGCAATCATTTAATTCTCTCATCTATTATAAAAGGTTGGTCATCTGAAGATACCTTTCCTACCACTGAGTCAGATCTCTGCTGATTACTGCATTTTAAACCAGGACATAACTCTTTATTCTCCAAAAGTAAAACACTCTGCTTCTTCTACATACAGGCAAGACCTATTAAGGCATGTACAATAGATGGGAATAGATTTTTTCCAAGAATGCTGTGGAATAGTAATATCTTTGCACTATTAACATACAGTATTAAGTTTTTCCAGGCTGTAAAACTGAGAGCCAGCCTCCTCCTGCATAATCTTGTTAGATTTCAGATTCCAAGCACAACTTCTGGTTCATCTTTTGTCACCGTAAGAAATGACAGCCAGAGTAACTTTGCCCTTTCCAACAAATTTCAGGAAATTCTTGACAGAGTCTGATTTCCTAACAAGAACTTTAAATAAGGCAAGAACAAGTCATTGGCCATTGGTAGAAAGCCAGAAATGGTTCTGCATATTCTGCAGATTAGAACAGAGAGGAAAGTATGTGGTATCTGCTGGAGGGTACTCCCTGGAATGCTTTCTTATCTCAGTTGTTTAATTTGTTTTCCCTCAGTGGATAATTAACTGATTCAGGGCCACAGTGAAAGAGGAGAGAGAAAGCCAAAGTGCTTTCCTCCAAATAAAACACCCAACCAGACTGAGGCCCCAGACAAGGTGCCAGCCAGGAAGCACCCACAATACAATCCTTCTGGTCAGGCTTCACACAGATGTCACTGTGCGTGCACGTCCTCAGCAAACGTGCAAACCAAGCCTCGGTGGCGCGTGTGGTGCATCCCATGGGTGGTCACAGTGTCTGTCCAGCAAAGGAACTCCCTTCTGGACAGTTCAGCACAAGCTCAGCGCTCCTTCCTCGGCACATCTGCCTTTACCCTAGTGTTTCTATCTATGCCATGTATTGGGACTCTATTTAAGAAACAAAACTGAAAGCTTTGGATGTTATGCTTCCATGTTGGAAAGAAACTATTAGATGAACTTGGGAATAGAGTTAGACACAAGCAAAGAACTCTGCAAAGCACATTCAGCAGGATAGAGAGGAGAACAACAAGAGGTATCATGGCTGTTTACCAGCTGCTACACAGTGAATTAGCAAGAATATATTTTGCAAACTTTTTTTTTTTTAAGAAAGAACTTATTGCATCAGTTCCCTACTCTACTATAACATTTCTGTACGACATCTCCCTTGCTACAAGAGTTAAAGTGAGGAACAACAACCATGACTCATATCAGCCAAGGGGGAAAAAGAAGAAAAAAGGCAGAAGGAGTATCTCAAATATTTCCAACAGCAGAGGTATGAAGTAGAGGCATCTGTTTCCATTTTAGTTTTTCTAATGTTTAGATTTGAGGGTTTGTGATATTAGGACCACAACATCCAAATTGAAACACAACTGTTAAAGGAACCCTTAAAATAGTTCTGCTTTCAAAGAACTGATACAAGACAAACAGTTGCAAGTAATTTATTACCAAAAAAGTAAAACTTTGATATACTGATCTGCAATCAGTGCAAGGTTTATAAAAGTTCCTGGTGCACAAGGATAGCATTGCACAGGAGTTGAAGTCTGAGGAAGAAGGTGGTGGATGTTTTTTTTTTTTTTTCTTTTTTAAAAGTTCTCAGTGTAACCCAAATATTCTGCAAGTATTACATGACTCAGACTGTTATGATAAGTAGGCTTGTTTTTAAACTGTCATAAGTTTATAGCATAAGAATGTGGTTTTTGTAAATATTTCCAGTAGAAGAAGTATAAAGCTAGGTTTGTTCCCATTCTCACCATACTGAGGGATTTAGATCGAACACAACACAGTCAAAATTCAAACTCTGAAATTTATTCTTCTCCATCACTTCAAAATGCAGTGATTTGTCGGACATTTCACAAAAGACTTCTTTGCATTTTTCTTCTGCCATGATGATGGATGGCTTCAAGCACAAAAAGATTTCATGGTATTGAAGATTAACTAAAGGAATTAACAACTTCATTCTAAGATGCTTATAAAACAAGTTTAAGGACCCTAAATATAAAGGCTGCTGATTTTCAAGTGTTAAGTACCTTTACGAATCCTATCAAACCTTGGTTTAAATACACAGCAGTAAGTCGATTTTTTTCTTTTTCCACAAAAAAGTAAATCTAACGTACATTTATGTATTTGCACATCTTCCACTAAATTCAATCTTAAACCTACTTATAATCATGGTATGTCTATACACTTCACATCCACCTCTTTTCACTGTTAAGTGGAAATGCAGATAATGTTGGAGGTCCCCCCTAAGTAGCAGTGTTTGACCATCTGTGTACTTGGTTCAGTCTAGGAAAAAATTCAGGTGTCGCAAATATGCCCTTACGAACGCGAAGTCCTCAAGTAAATACAGTTTTCTCTCTTACTTAAGTCTAAGGGCATGCCCAATACAATCCAGGTGCTGTTCATATCAAAAAACCAAACTAATGCCCACTTAACCATACAGAGAATAGAAAACAAAATAATTGCTTCTTGCATTTAAAGAGTGTTATTTTATAATTGCCCCAAAACTACTGCTCAGCTGGACAAAACTTCTCAGAAGGATCAAACAAGCTGGGAAATGTCCATTCCAGTTCCACGTAAAGATCTAAAAAAATCATAGAATCGTCATGGTTGGAAGAGACCTACATGATCATCCAGCCCAGCTGCCCACCTGCCAGTACCACGGTAACCACCAAACCACATCACCCAGATCCAGATGCCTCTCAAACATCTCCAGGGATGGTGACTCCATCACCTCCCTGGGCAACCTCTTCCAGTGCTTGACCACCCTAACAGTGAAATTTAATTTTTTTTTTTTTTATATCTAATCTGAATCTCCTATCTCAGCTTAAGGCCATTTCCTTTTTTCCTCTCACTCCAGGCATGGCAGAAGAGCTGCGCCCCCCACCTCACTACAGTCTCCTTTCAGGTAGAGTGCTGAGGTCACCCTTGAGCCTACTCTTCTCTACATTAAACAAACCCAGCTCCCTCAGCTGTTCCTTATAAGATGTAAGAATATTCCTTGAGTTCTCATTTGAACATTTCCTTCTACAGAATTAAAAACAGCTTAGAATTGGAAAATGAGGGGTGGGAAGCTATTCTATGAGCACTGGACACCTTCAGGTTTCCTGACTTGTCAGATTTGTATTTTGTGCTACTTTCCAGTTGAAGGTGCTGAAGAATGCATCTAGGATTTCTTTATCACACCAAGTTTTTGTCTCCCAGTAGCAGAATATTTCTTCAGGATTTCTTTTACCAGCATCTCTAAATACAGCACTGCTTTCAGCAATCAAACACTTTCATTGAAAGTCTCCTATTGTAGAATGACTTTTTGGTCGAGTCCTAGTCTCACATGCACACTGGCAAAAAATGAGACTGAAAAGCACAGTTGGATTGAACTCATTTAAGAAATCTTCAGGAGCTCATTGTGTGCCTTACAGTTTGAATTGTGTTTTGTTTTAAGCAGGTAGAGCAAGCAAGGGGACCTATTAATAGGTTTATATGAAACAAAAAATTTATCCAACAAAATTCTAATTACTTCAGCAGGAATAGCTGAATTTAAATTTAAAGAGGTTGATCTGAAGTTAGTAAAGTTATATTAATAAGAGGTCATTCTTCCCTTCATGGTCTGTATTTAAATTAAATTTTAACTGATTTTAAAACTCAAAGCAGTTCCTGAAATCCCAGCATTGGTGATACACACAAAACAGAAACCTCATCATTACTTTGCATGCAAGTATGGTCAAGCTCGTGGAAAATATCTCTTCAAGTGAAAATAATGATTTTGAGCTTGTTTTGTGTGTGTCTCTAATCTTATTCCACATTGCTACAGTAGAAGCCCCATTAAATCCCGCTCTAGATGACACGAGGCCTCATGAGCAAGACCAGTGAAACTGCCAACTGCTGGTTTTCATATTCTCACCGCCTTCAACAGACACAGAGTCTGTAAATAATTTGTGCAACCTCAATCTTACATTGAAAATACTGCAGCAAACATTTATGTTAACGGACTGAGTGCCAACAAGAAAGCCTGCAGCAAATCTTGCACAACCCAAACTCAGTTTTCATTTGTAGACATAAATGAATATTGCAATATCTGAGTAACTTTGAAGGTTCATTTTATCAAGATCTCCACAGTATTTGTTGCATCCTGATATAAGACCCAGTCTAGACCATAATATAGCATTAAAAACAAACTATTTTCACATTGAAGTTAACAATTAGAGCCACAGACGCTGTAAAACACTTAAAAAATATAATTTATGCTGATTTACAGTTACAAATCTTGTATTTGTGCCAAGACTTAAAAATACATTGACTACATTCTGAAGATGTTTCTTCGTGATTGGTGCTTAATTTTTTAACCTATTCACATGCTTTGCAGAAGCTGTTTCACAGCTCTTACCCTTCATTTGCTTCTACTAACCCTCTTCTTCCCCTTTAACTGAATAACCTGAAAACCCATGCTGTAAATTACTGAATTATATGTTTAAAAATCATTACTACATATAGACTAACTGCTCTATCCACCCTATTCAAGCGCTTAGAAAATTTTGTGTCAAGCTTGGGCAACGCACCAAACACTCTCCTTTTAATTATGCTTGCTCTTGCAAAGTTGATGGGCAGATTTTCCATATGCTATCTCTTACAGCCCTCAGGCACGTGTTAGTTTAGTCATTGACTACTGTCTCCCTGATCTTCTCAAGAATTCATGTCCTAATTCTTGTCTTCAAGGGTTCCCATTAATGCAGCACAGGAAGGAGGGGCTTGGCTTTCACCAACAGGACAGAAAGTCCCTTTCCATGAGTACATATAGTGCTGGTGTTTTTATTCCACGGTGACAGCACTTGGTGAGCTCTTACACTCTTATCAGCACTGCTGGTCTGGACACAGAGCAAATTTACAGATGCTACTGCTCTTCCTGAGACATGGAGCAGCTGCAAGCAGGACATTTATGTCAGGCAATTGCCTAAATATCTTAAACATGTTTCATCACAAGCCCAAATTTTCCCAAATGCAAGTACCTCTGCATCTGGACTGTCATGTATCACTAACATATTTCAGCAGGCCAGGCAGACATTCACCGTGTCTGCCTGAAACACCTGACTCAGGAGGCACAGGAGCATTGTGCCATTCCATGAGCCAGCAGTCATTCCCAAGAGGCTCACTTCCCTGGCAGCCCATAAGGCACACATAGTTCTAGCAGGAAGAATCTCCCCCTGAGATTGTCTGCCACATCCCTTCATGCCAGAGCAGAGGCACATTCTGTTAGCACATTGCAAATTCCCACTCTGTATGGGAAAGCTATGGACAGACACCCTGTGGGCTGCTGTGGGACTGTGCCTGTCTCCATGCCACCCCTCTTCCTCTTACATTTGGGTAAGTAGCAAATGACGCAAGAGACAAAGTGGAATGCTGCTATTACTTTAGAATTTGCTTGGAAAGTTGTTAACATTTCTGGAGCTTTGAACTTCAGGAAAACCACCTTCACAGCTGCCTCTTTGGCTGAAAACCTGTGGCACTGGCACTGAAATGGCACAAAGCTGACACAGTGTGCAGTGACTACTGCTAAAATCCAACATCCAAGTAAGGAAACTGAAGGGATCTATTCTTCCTTAGCTGTGCCATGGAATTAGTGGCCCCCACATGACATTTGTTAACATTAACAGAAACTTAATGAAAAATTTCCACATACACCAGTGAGAGAATATATCCCTAAATTTAGAACAAAGTATGCTGGAGAGGAAATATCCATTATTACTTATACAAAGAGACAGTTGACTGAAAATTGTTTTGATGACCATGGTGCTCTGTGATTCCTCTGAGGTAATGTATGATTCTTGACTATTTTCTAGCTTCTTCATTCACTCATTCATGAGTCTTCACTTAAAAATTGAAATTAAGAACACAAAATATACCATCAGATTACATTACCTCACAAGCAAAAGCTTCCCTTCATTCACGGTGAACACAGAAGATTTAAATGTCTAATCAACAAGGTATGAGTTCTACACAAAGACTACCCAAAACCTTGTGATTTTATCTTCAAAGAAATCAATGCCTCAAGGAGAGTAAGCTAAACACACATACAGCCTAAACCAAATTTATTCTGGAGGAAAAGATGAAACGGGAATAGTACGTGTGACACAAATTACCTTGTATGTCTCTGAAGACTTGAACAAACTTCTAAATGTGTTTGGCCAGGAGGAACAAAAGAATGTTTTAGACCCTACCTTCATGCAGCGTACATTTAAAGACTACCACAAAAAAAAAAGAATCATGGGAAAGGGGATTAGAAGTCAGAGAACGGAAACACAGATATCATGTTACTGCACATAAAAGTAACGTCCACAGAAGACTTTCATGCCAAGCTCTCAAAGAAATGTATGCAACATGGGAGTTTTTTCCTTATACAGAACATTTATGCTAACAGGAGATTTCACAGAAGTATAATCTGGATGTACTTCAGATAACTGGGCTGCTACAAACCCATAAATTCCTCTACTCTTCCATAGTAACTGGTCTGTTATTCCAGGGAATGCACTCTCCATCCTCAAGACAGCCTAGTTTCTTGCTGCTACATGCTACTGCAGGAGTGGAGGGAGAAGATATATTTGTTCTGTTCTAGGGAGAAGTACAAATTCCTCAGAAAACCTTGCAACCTCCACCACATCAGCGCTTGAAGCACAAGAAAAGGTGATCCTCACAACTGAAGAGATCACGAAGGAACATTCATTAACAGCATTCCAATGTAGCCAAGTACGTTTGCTCCTGCACCGGTCTGTCTTCAGCTAATGTAAAAGACACACTAAAACATGAAATTTCATTTGAAATGAATGCATCTAAATAGGAGTTGGTACAAAGGAGTGAGACAGCAGCATATTTCTCAGAGTGAAACACAATAGCCAAGGCTTTATGATTAGTCAAACCATAAATTTGTTACGTGGAATGACTATTTTTTTCCACCTAGAAAATGAAGTTTCAGCTCTGCTGTGCCTTTGGTCCAAAAATCTAATAAGATCTAAGTACAAGATGAATTGCAGATCACTTTCTGGACTTACTCCAGCAATAGACAACACACCTCCACAAAATAAAACAAAAACCCAACAAAACAAAAATAACAAACCCCCAAACACAACTAAAAAACTATTTTCCTTTCAAGTTGACCCACTATTTGTCTTACTCTGCAGGATGCAGACCTGAAAGTCAACCCACCAAGCTTGAGGAAATACAAAACAATCACCACAATTGCATAAAGAGAATTAGAAACTCTGAGTTGCCTCTGAGCTGAGGAGTACCCTGACAGTCACTGGCAGTTACTCGCACAAGGAAATACAGATGAGACTTAGGCTTCATAATCCATAAGACTATTAGTGCTTAAAAACACTAATTTGAGAGTCTTATTATAGTAAAAGTACAGAATCATGCAGAAGATAATCAATACATGGAGACAAATGCATGTTCACCACATTTTAAAAGCCACCGTTCAAGCCTCCTGCTCATCAGATTTGACTTTGTACCTGTAAACTAGAAAAAGCTTGGGCTGGGGAAGTAGCTATGAGTGGTGTCCACCCTCACTGCCTAGCCTGAAAGCTAAGGAATACATAAACTAACATGAAGCTTCCTTTCCCTGAAGGTTTTGTTTAATTTTAGAAGTGTCAGGAAAATGTTAACATCATATTTTGTTGCCTATTTTCCAGCAGCATGCAGCATATGCCGAGAAGTTATAATGACAAACAGTGTTATTTCCCTTCACAGCCAAGGAGGAAGAAATAAAAAAAAAAGGAACCTAACGAAACCTGTAATTCATAGATCTGCTAAATACTGTTCTCTGCTACCAAAATTAGATCTAATAGTTAAAGGTGAATACAAGGTTCTTTCTCTGCTTCTCCAAGCTGCTGATTTATTACAAACCAGGATAAAACAGTTTTCATCCAGAGGTCTGAATGTGAAAAATTTCACTTATCAAACTGGGAAAAAAACTCTGGCAATTGATTTGTAATCTTCAAACAAATCCTCATTTACACAACTTCTAAGTTTAAAAATCTATGTGATAAAATCACTAACTGAAGCAGGATTTAGGAGTAAGTGAAATAGACCAAGACATTTAAATATTTACAGATTCAAAATTTCATGAAGTGGGAAAACTGTTCCCTATCCAGCTCAAGTGCCACTCATGACTCTCCTGCATAACAAAAATAAATTTAAGGAGACATTTGCATGTGTATTGACTGTAAATGAAGAATCCAATAACACATCCTGTTTTTTCTCCCTTTGCCTAAGACATTGAGAAATATCCGTATTATTTAATTTCCCTTTGGTTTCATCAGAACAGACACTAGAATTAACCTGAGCATTCAGTTTTGACAAGATTTTTTGTTTCTTCCCCCAGCTACCTTAAGCCAATCTCTTCTTTGCAACAATCCTATGTCTAAGTTGCCAAAATATTTGGTCCTTACTTTGCTTCTTCTTTTATGGTCTACATCCAAAGTAGAGAAATGCTACAGAGGAAAATAACATGATGCTTGTAACATAAATTAATGCAAAGCCTTAGTTTCAACACTTTCTAAAGTAAAACAGATAAAACTGCAAATTTGTCTGACTCATAGCAAAGCTGGTCACTCCAATGAAGAGTTTTTCTTCACGTTGAAACGGGTAAGAAAATTAATATTACAGGCCAAGAAAGGGCTTATTGTCTGTCTTTCTGTTTTCCATCAAGATTAGTTGTAAGTCTGACTGAGTTAAAGAGTCTGCATTGTCCATAGTTTCTCCAGGATAACTGCATTACAGTCACTGGGGTTTTGCCAGAGAAAGAGGAGCACCAATTTTCTACAAATACGGATGTTTCCACAAAAGCATAATGCCCTGAAAGAAGATAAGTAAAATTTAAATCTAAACCAGCTTCTTCTGCTTTGGTTAGACTAAGCTGTCTGTAAAGAGCCTCACTTCCATTTCCCCTCAGCTCTAGAAAGATACAGCACAGCAGAACTGGAAACTGAATCCAACACACAGCTGACATGGCAAGAAACATTTCAAGTCAGAAAGATCTTTCTTGCCTGTATCATTACAGGTTTTATTTTTATACAAACACACTTTGGTATTTAATAAATACAGAGGTGTTACTACCTTAGTGTATCGAAACACAGTATCAGACCATTCTCTGCACAATGGTCTCACATTTTTTCTTCATTCTTGTTTCCTTTCTTAAGCCACCTGCCTATCCAGAATATTAGAGCAAACAGGTATTGACTACTACAGAAGTGCCAGAGATTCCAAATGGTACTAAAAATCTTCAAATGTAGATACTGTTGACTGCTCAGAGCACCCTCAACTTCTATAAATGTTGAGATTTCAGTGCTCTTGTATTTGAGAAGCACCTTCCCTTGCGAGCTCTAGCACCTTACGTGTGTGATGTGTCTTGCACCAGGTGTGTCACTGCTCTGTGCCTGGGCACAGCCCCGGGCACCAAGGGGGAACGCAGCCCAAGGGAGCAGCATTTGCAGCCAGCTGGTGACAAGAATGTCACCAGATACATTCACCCCCTACTCCTAGGTCTCTCTCAAGGGGATCTGCCTGGCAGGTCTCTGACCCACCAGCACAGCACCCATATGCTACACCTTGCTGTTGAAACAGAAAATACTAGGAAAATACAGTTTTGTAGTAAGATTGGGGATTGAGGCACAAAGCCAGCATGTGGAAGTTCTTGCCCATCCTTAGGCCTCCAATACAGAACCATTAACTTGCAGCATTTATAAAATCCAAATTAATGGCTTAGGGAAATAAAGAAAACACTGTTATTAGCAAGGCCAACATCCTACTACCTCTACTTCTTCTCAGTAAAGCAGTTGCTTAGATGCTCTGCCGAGCTTTCCACAGAATACCTCCAATGCATGCAGAAACCAGAAACATGACCTTTCTCAGGCTTTCCAGCAGAATTTTCCATGAATTTGGGTTTAGACTTCACTAGGCTCATTACTGAGAAGACACTAGCCAGAAAGACTGTACAGTATTGGTATTACCACGAAACAGAAGTGCAAAAATAAGTTTTGCCTGGAGTCATATGAGGGAAGAAGAGGGAGGGGAACCAAAAGACTAAAAACCAGGACATTCTGTAATTGTAACTGGAGGATTAGCGAAAGAAAACAATTCCGAAAAGAAAATCTAATCCCATCATGATCACTCTCTCAGGGAAGCCAGAGAAACTGCTTTCTGTAAAAATAAACAGAAATGAACATTTCAGTATTTGCCATAAATGCCAGCACATTGAAGAAACAACTTTAATTTTTTAAAGACTGAAAGGATAAGTAATAAGTTGGCAGGGTTGCTTAGACATTTGTGAACTCTCATAAATATTACCTACCACAAATGTAAATCACTTCCAGCTCTGGCTTATGTTAGCTTATTTTAATATCTTACAGACTCCTCTGCCAGGGGATAACTGACCTTTGAAAGATATCTTCTAGTGTGTACAAGATAGTGTCAAATAAATGGTTTTCAGTTCTCAGAGAATTTTGCTTCTAATCTTTTGGATGGACCATTACCTCAAATCATGATTTATTTGTTATTTAAGAGCTTTTTACACTGATGAAATCCCAACATAAAACTAAATATTGCAGAGCAGTAAGTCTTGCAATTAAAGCCACTGCCCAAAGAACAGATGAGCAACTATTAGATTTACCAAAGCTATATTATGGTTTACTAAGAATAATTAACCTGTGTAATAGCAGGTTCCACTTTTCAGCTGGATTCTGCTATTTGCTGAGGTAAGATGACTCATGCACACACAAAAAAACCCTATATGGATTTAAATATACATTGCACTCCCACTGCTTTAGACTAGATTTAAACACTATGATGGAATTTGAGTCATCTTTCTGAATTTTCAAACTATGTATCAGTATAACTGAACTGGATGACAAAGAAAACAAAACCCAAAACCAAAGCAAGCACACAAAGTACATGGCTTAAGACCAGCGTGCACCAGGTAGCAGGGCACATGGTTTGACACATCCAGTAGTTGTACTGACAGTATAAAAAGGGTTCTCTGTCGCTTTAGTTTCTCTAGTAGAGGAAGAGAAAAACACAAACTGTAAACAAGAGAATGACTGAAACTTGGGACATTGCTTTAATTCTGCTGAGGGGGAAAAAGAATAACAATAACGCCAGCCAAATATGAAGATCTAATTTTCTTCCTGAAGCCATATGGTAAAGTGAAGAAAGTAGGCTAACCCCCATATATGTTCCCCTATCTGCAGCAGAGGCCTGTGGCAGATGCAGGAATTACACAGCAATCGTTGTGTCCACTTTGATTTCCAGCTGCAGGAAGAGGAGTGAAACACAGAACAGAACAAATCCACAGCTTCTCTGAAGGTCAGCTGAATCTGCCAGGTCTAATAAACAGAAGACAGTCTCTACTCTTATTTCTGAGAAACCCTTGGCTCTGTAGATGCGTGCAGCCGCAAGATTTGCTGGGTCTTCAGATCTGCATATCTTTCCACAGTAGCACTTCCCCTCGGTCCCCTTCTGAACTAAATGTCAGAGTTAAACACCAAGACAGGCATGGGCCTGGCATAACGCTCTTCTGTTTGTCAGGAAAAATACTGCTTCAGGTTTATGGAGGGGTTTTGTTGTTTTCGATTAAAGGGAAGGGTAAAATTGGTCCCACCCCAGAATCAGATGGCCATGGCTTAAAATTTCAATGCAAAAGGAATACAGTATTGAATTGCAATGAGGGTTGAACGTAGTATAGTAATAACAAGGTTCTATATACTATTATTTACTCTGATGCAACTTCAGAATGGAGAGAAAGAAGAAATAAAAAAGAAAAATCAGCCACACAGTATTACCTAATATTACAAATTCACTATCCCAATTTACAATTTCACTGTTAAGATAAGCTTTTGACTTCCCATATCCTGCAAGGATAACAGCGTAGGCATCACCTCATATTCCTACAGTCCTAATGAAATGAGTTTCAGATTGTCTGAATTGAGATATGAGACATGTGGCTTTATTAAGATTTTAAAACAAATAATCTAGATATTAAAAACATCACTTAAAAATATGGGACTAAACAAATTCCAGAGCAATTCACTTTAAATACACACTTCCTGCTTTCATACTACACAACTGAGATAACAGAGTGCTCCATTTTCTCATTTAGAAGCTGAGTCTTTGCCATAAAGATGCCTTCCTGCTGGTAACCAGGATCATTCAGAAGATACAAGCAGTTGTCCAAGAACAACTTTAAAAACCTGTGTTTCTAGAATAAGTATTACTTTTGTTATTCTTATTCCCACTGCAACATTTACGTACAACTGCAGGCTGCAGTATAACAAAACTGAAGGATTTTTAAACTGTAGTAAGAAAAAAATCATTCAAGCAAATCCTGTGTTTTATTCTACCTGTTTTTACCAAGAAGAGTTTAATATGCTAAATACCTGACTCCAAAGAAACAAAGATCCCTTTGCTTTTTGTCCCCTCTCTATCAGCAAGAAGGTACTATTATGTCTTTATTTTGAAGGGATACATAAGCTATATCTGTGAAATATTTGTGGGAGGTTACAGCAGAAAGCTAGAACAGCCAACAAACAGAAAATGTCTGCAGACAAGACAAGAAGGAAAACCACAGAAAAAAGCTTGACCTACAGCTTTAGCTGAAAGTTAACACTTGAAGGTTGATCCTCTCCATGTGGTTATCGTTTGTCCTGTTTGAAAAATGGAACACTCCTATATTTCATCCCTCATTGAGGGTGAAACAGAAATCATTCCTGTACAAAGAGCCAGAGTCCCAACCAGACCCTTCCATCAGTGATTATTACAGTTTTCTTGCTGCAGATGAAACAGGATAAGTAATTTCTTTGATTCCACCCAATCTGAGTGGAATACAGATGTTTAAAAATCTTCAGATTTCCTCATTCTGTAACATATGAATAACATTGATTCATATAATACATTACATCACAACTTCACGCTATTCCACTAAGCAGTAATCCTGGAAAGTGAAAGTCTCAGCAGGACTGGATACCACACCACCCACTCAAAAAAGGTGCAGCAATGTCTCCCCAGCTTTCCTGCCTTTTCCTCCAGCCAGAAACAGAAGCTGCACACTTTTCCATGTGTTGGAACGTTTTCCCACAACAGAAGAGCTCCTTCCTCAGTAGCACCCCTCTATCTCAAGGGTCATTTCTGCTCCAGAAGCAGGAGTCAGCCCCTCTCACAGAGGTGATCTGACCTGTGACCTTCCCCCTTTAGCTCAGCAGCCCAAACTTCCCAGACACATCCAAGCACCCGGACTTGTGCGCCTCAAAACTTGGCTGCTCTTACCAGCTCTACCAATCCAACTACTGAGGCATAACCTCCATCTACCATCCTTGTCTTTCCTCCTCATGGCATTAAAAACTTTTTGCAAAAAACAGTTTCATTTTTCCAAAACATTTTTTTTGTTAAATTAATTAAGTTGTTATTTTTTTCCAAAACATGGCATAGCCTCATACTAACCACTGTGGGGGAAATTAACTCTACCCCAGCCAAAACCACCACACAAATACACAACAAAGAAATCCCAGCATACCATAATTTACTTTTTCTGGAAAGATAAAACACATTTTGACTTTTGTGATGCCATTTGTCCCATTTCAGCATGTTAGCCATATTTAAAGTTACCAGCCCAGTTCTCTGTTTTAGCAGATATAAAACTCTCTCCTTTTTCCAAACACTGTAGAGAGTTTTCCTAGCAGGCTATTAAAAATCCTGTTTTGAAGAAATGTTGGCTGTACAGGTCAGGAAATCATTTCTTTAGGCAAGTTCCAAAGTACACCAGAACTGAGATGCTTTGAAAGCCTGTCTGCCAGTCAGCTTTATCCCACTTTGAAAACAAAAGCAATTCTTTAGAAAGCACGTTCTTAAAGATGTTAATCCTTTAAAGAGAAACAATTCCTAAACTATCTGCACTATAAAAGCAAACAGAGCCTAAAGGAGTCTTTCTGAATGGTTTATACAGCTATTTGAATAGGTTGCTTCTAAAATGTATACAATATGCAAATAACTATCACAGAGCTGTAACACATGAAAAACCACCTTTTATTCTGTTTTCCTGAACATGTAAGTGAGCAATACTTACTTTGTATTCAGGAAACATAGGCAAGAATGACATAATTACCTAAGAAATAAAATATCTGGCAAAGAAAGATCAAATTCTTTACCTAAAACACTGCTAGCTTATTTGATATTAAAAAGCCCACCAAAACCACAAATTAATTCAGCAGGAGTACTAAGCAGGCAACTGATGGCATCTCCTGACATACTGGTAGTATATAACCCCTGAATGCTGAGTGTTCCACACAGAACTCATGTCCCACACTCAGTTACACACCCAGAACTTAAACCATGGTATGGTAAGTATCCTCTAAATCACCTAGAGCAGTCCCTGATTACGACACCAGCCACGTCACCTTCAAAATATCCTCACATTCTACTCATTTGCAAAGTGCTGCTCAGTATCTCAAAGATAAACAAGATTATTTCAGATGTTTATAATATACTCTGTGACACCAGAGTCAGAAAATCCAGTATTTCCTTAAAATATGAAAATATTATCATTTAATGCTGAAAAAGCAGAGGTAAGAATATATTACAGATGAGGAAGATTATTTTTATCTTGAAGCTTTTATCTCAGATTCAGGATACGCTCTATAGTGCTACTGAAGTGACACCAGAAATTAATACACCATTAAATCTACTATTGCTGTGGTTCAACTTTTCCTGATATAAAGGGCTGTTGAAAGACCAGAGCAACATACAGTGAAAGACATTCTTACAGCTAAATTCCAGGAGCAGAAGCTACCCAAAGTAGCTGCCTTCCCCAGAACTGCTCAAAGGAAGACAGTACATGTAGGTGGAAGGACAAATCTGTCAAAGTGAGGCCTCAGTTCTGTGGCTAGAGGGGTTTCCCATTTTGTCTGGTTCTTTGTTGCCTTTTAGTTTTTTAAGAGTCCTTGAGTCTCCTTTAAAAAAAAAATGAAAAATTATGCAACACTCTGAAGTGACCTGTGAATGCTGTCTTAGAGTGACTTATCTCACAAGCTTAATACCCAAAGAGACAAGGGAGATGGATGGTCTGATTTAATTCCACGTTCAAAAACCCTCCTCACATTTATTTGGCTTAGACCTTTGGAAGAGCAGTGGAGAGCTTCTCTCTCCTCCCTGTTCTGGGGGAGGGGGATGTTACCACACCAGACAAACAATCCTAATTGCTTTTTACAAAGCACACACTGCTCCCTTGCATGAGAACACAACAAATCTGCATCTTTAACTGTAGGGATCAGAAAGTAATGCATGACTCAAAGTATCCCAAATCTTCACACCACAGCTTTAAAATATGACCAAGATGAAAGATACCCAGTGATACCCTTTCACAGTATATCCACACATGGCAGTGAAGTCCAGTCTTTCAATGCAACCTTAAGGACAAAATATTACTTCTACTAGCATTTTCAAAGGACTTCCTCCTGCAATATTAACCAACCTTTTGTTTGTTTTGCTTTTGTTTTTTGTTTTAAACAGGCTTATGCAAGCTCTGTTTAACCAATAATGAAGACAGGAAACTAGTTCCAATTCTCACTACTCTGCTCAAGTTGCAACAGGAATCCAGGTACGCAAAAAAGTCCACTGCCACACATTTCTACTCCACAACACACAAGCTGTGTTCACTAATGTCTCCATGCTGTTTGAGGGGAAAAGCAAGTGTGCATTAGACTGACTCTGATCACCAGATCATCTTCTGAGGATGTGTCTGGAATGAGGAGCCCTCTAACTTCAAAACACCAGTTCCCACGATGCTGATGTTCCTGACATTCTCCCATACAAGTGAGATTTGAACATGCTTAATTTCCTCTAGAATACCAAGCTAGTCACATCCAGACAGCATCTAGTAGAGAAACCATTCATCTTCACAAATTATTCTGGTACCTGCAGTATTCTAATTTGACTTAAAAAACCCCAGAATAAGTCAAAATTCCCATTGTGGTTCACTTGTATGACAAAAGGCAGAACAGTACTGGAGAGTAACCCAAATGAATCAGTCTGAACTTTTGCTTACTTATACTACTATTTTGTTCTACACGGGGAAGAAAGAAAGGAGAGAGAAAGTCTGAAAGTTCCTCCATTCACTCTGGAGCCAAACGGAAGTAGGTGCATAAAGCTTCCCAAAGAGACCACTAACTTCATTGATATCAATATACTTGTTTCCACCCAACAAAGTGCAAGTTCGAATTGCAAGAGAAGTATGTTTTTAACCTCTTTCTGAATGGTTGCAATGGTTGACCTAGTTTCTATTTATTATAGCTTTGTGCTTAGCACTGCCATTTACATCAGTGCTAGCTGGTTGCAGTGCAGCACTCAAACTGCATCTTGTGCCAAACCTAAGAATAGCATTATATTCTCCCTAAGAGAATATACACACACAAAAAATCTCTTATGCATTTTAGGATTATGTATAGACTAGTACATCTCAGACAGATAACTATCTGGAAGTAAAAGGGTTTTTTCTGAAGAGGCCTCTGTACACAGCCCTTTTCTTTTGTAGCAGGAACAGCTTTCATTTCCTCCACAGTCTCCCTAGAACTCTGACGAATCAACGGTGAAGGTGGGAGGGACGGGAAGAACCTCTCCAATCAACCAGATTGAACATACAATCAAACATGTGCTTTGTATACAAAGCAATATTCTTAACTGAGTAATCACAGACAGAAATTAACTACTGCATCGTAACCTTTGAACACTGTCAAAGAGTGATAACTTTTAACAAGAGTATGTTCACTTGTATGTCTGCCTAGGTATGGACTCTCAGACCAGGCTCCATGGTGTTTAAATGTATAGTACAAAAAGCATTAGGAAAGTCAGCATACTTTTTTTCTAAAGTAAGTATGGGAGAGTGTTGTAGCTTTAAGGACTATACGCAGGAAGTCATTTACAAGCTCCTCACTCATGGTTCCACCTTGAACTCTTACATCTATAAGGAATTTGCTAATATTTTTGCAAAAAAGAACAATTTTACCAAACAGCCTTCCTCTGTCTCAAAGCAGTTACTTAGACAGTTAACAGAAAAGATTTAGGTGTACTCGCATTGTTTTTAAGTATATTTTCTTATGCAGCACAGAGGTATCTTCCATATGAAACCCCCAAGTCTGAAACAATACCAAATTATCAAAATCTACTAAGACCTGTATTTCAAAACATTTTAGAAGCGGGTTTGGATTGCTACTTAGCCGGCAGTCTCCAACCAGCCCAAGTAGCCAGGAGTTGCAAAACCACTGACAGAAAAATGAAGTTACAGAGTGCAATGCTGCCATCTGCTGAAAGTGGCTTGTATTAATGGTCTAATTGTTGTTTGAGTTGCAGGCTTTCGAGCACTCAAAGCAGTTATTTAGCCATGTTTAACCTGATCAGTTTGAGGATGAGTAACCAATATTTTTGGATCGAGAATTTGTGCCTACAGATACAAGGTCAACTGTGTTCAAGTACAGCGCCAGTAATTCCCTTGAGTGGGACGGCCGCCCAACTCTTGGTAATAATTGATGTTTCCATTTGTTGCCCGCAGAGCTGCACCACAGCCTTGGAGAAGGTTCTCTGTCAACAGCAGGCCCCAAAAGTAATGTTTCATGACTAGTGACAAATCTGGAGTAGGACATTCAAGCTTGCAGCTTCTCCTGGCAATGCAAAATGACAAAGTTGCACATCAGGGTGGACATCTTTCCCTTCAGCAGACTGGGCTGGTGTTCCAGGACTACACTCAGAGGTGGTTGACTTTTGGGGAACCTCCAAGTCCATATTTTTCCTTGGTTTTTTATTTCTCCATATCTAGTCATGGAATAAAAAGTCATCCTTTCCAAGTGATGGATATGGCCTGCTGTAACTGCACAAATTCATCTCAGTTGCCAAGAGACAAGATTTTTCAGCTGTGGGCGACACCAAAGTCCTTCATATAGCAAAAGTCACTAAAGAGAAAAAAAAAAATACCTCAGAAGAGTTGCTGTGAAAGCACCACAACGTCATTTTCACTGTGACCTATATTAGCCACGGTAACTAAATTTAGGTAGGTGTACAGACCTCTCCTGTGGCCCAGGCTGTCACGCACAACTACCACCCATGAAGCAGTCTGACATTCATGTCCTGGGCTCTGCTGTTTGACTAGCACTTCTCAGATAAATAAGACAAACCGTTGCACCCGGATAAACTCTTTAAAGTGCACGCCAGATATTTTTGTTCCTGTTTCACCACTATAAATCTGAAATAACTCTGCTTAGCTGAGTGGACATGGACCTCAGTTTCTCTCGGTGTACCAAATCAAGTGTGTGAGCCACAGCACCGAGTTCAGTCACCCATGGCTTTACCAGATACAGATGCTTCACAGTACAAGCCTGATCTGTCTATGCCTTGCACTGAAACAAGAACAGAATTATAATATATCACTATTCAATGACAGTAGTTGTTGATAATCACTTTGAACAGATTGTAAGTAATCTAATGGGGAACACTGGAGAGAAGAAATAGGTCTCTTCTGTGTACAAGGGGACAAACAAACTCCCCAAATGATGAATGCTACACAGCCTCCCTCTTTGTTACCATCTCTCATTTCTTCAGAACATCCACTGGAAAAATTCAAGCCTAAATCATACCATCTAATTTGGTGCAGTTCCACAGTAATTACACTAGACTCATGCTGCATCACTTACATTGATAAAAGGAAATTACCGGGAGATTCCAGAAGCATTTTACTGGACTTAATTCCAAGCATAAACTTTTAAGTGCTCCATTGATGTCTGTCAGTTTGATTATAGTACAAATCACACACCAAGGAATACTTTCAACCACATATTTCAAGATGGTTTTAGTTCTAGCAGTAGCACTAAGAAGAGGCAAAAAAGCCTTTGCTCAGAGATTTAAACATTCATCCTTAGCTTCACTTTCTTACAAGATGAAGAAAGTGAAATTTTAGGAAAAAAATGTCAGTCAGAAAGATGAGATGTAGTACGCTAGCATTTTATACTTCAGTGGATAACTTGTGAATGTTTACATGGTTTAACACAGACACAAGATGAGAAGAGCTTATCAGTGAAACAAGACAAACAGCATGCGTGGGAAACAGTCACAGGGACACTGAGCTACAGCAAAGACTCATTTAGTCAGAGTAGCTCATAAATACCCACTCAGTAAAGAATGAGCAAGAAGCATTTTTGCCAGATCATCGCTCATGTTTACAATTCCAAGCCAAGGAACAGTTAAAGTCTGTAGATTTGATTACACAAGAGGCAGAAGCAGGGTTTTTTTTTTGTGCACAGTGAAATGGGCAACAGGAGCTTGAAGCTGCAGCCACCAATACTACAGGACAAAGGTTTGTAGGTCTGAAGTCACCTCAAGGCTTCCTGCAAACCACTAGCACAGTTAGACTGATGCATGGTAACTTGAACCAACCACCAACTAGGACTTCACAGACCATTGGTGTGGTCCATGAACAGCAAGAAAATATCTGCAGAATCAAATGATCACATGAGATCCAAGCACAGCACACAATGAATGGGAACATGAAAAAGCAGGGCCAAGTTCTCCTACGATTTCAATGGATGCAGTTCCACTAACAGCGGTATTTTATTTTATTTTTCTAAACCTCCCACAAAAGCCAAGCCAGATGGCCAAATGCTACTACTACTAATGCTGCTAATACCCCTGCAGGATTATTTATTGAGACAGCTAAGACCAGCACTTTCATAGTAAGTGATCACTACCAGTTTTTTCCCCATTTTGTCTATATCAGTTATAATTTTCTTTCAGGATATGACTTGTTAGTCTCCAATGCCTATTGTTCATAACTTCTCTGAGATTATTACTTAGCCAATGCAAGTACAATTGAATTTAGATGCGTTGTTCTTATTTCAACTGTATCCAAGCCACAATTATTATTGGAAACTTCTGGTCTAAGATACTTTCTGAACTGGCCCTTAAACTCCAATTTCTTATACTGTCCAGCAGTCATTTAACAGAGTAAGTTACAGGAATTTTCACCCCATTATACCAAGGATGAGCTTCCTGAGAAAACAAACAAGTTAATTTGTAGAAATATTCCATATAAAAATTAAATACAGTCCAATGTGTATTTCAAAACAGCATTCATTGGAGACATCAAGGAATTATAGTTTTCCAATTATAACACAACACAAGGAAGCAATCTTGAAGCAACAGCTCACTATGGATCACATCTCATGAGGGCTGCTGGCTGTCCTCCTTAGCTCCTGGCTCTACAGGACACACACCAGTAATACCCTATCCCAGTTGTGAAAAGCCTGGTATACAGTAAGCCAAGGCAATCTATGCTCTAAGAACAATTAAAAGATGTCCATGCAAGGAATTTACTGTGCTAATGGTTAATTCTGCTATTTGCCTCTCACTTTTGGAAAGGACCTGGTACTCCTCATTCCAAATGAAGCAAATGGAAGCCAAATCACTCTGCCATAGTGACAGCCAAACATATCTGTTGGGACTACCTTGGCTATTGGTTTTTTTTCCAAAAGGTAAAAATGTTATCAAATGGCATGTAGGAATATTGCTTGGGTGGCTCTCTATGCTTAGAGTAGGAACCAAATGCTGCTTTATACCAGCAGCCAAAGCTGTCTATTTAAATAATAAATAAAATGTAAAGGGAAAGATCAGAAAAACAATTCGGTACAGAGTTCTCTTCTTGCAGTGCATGATGCCTCTACCAATGAAAAAGAAAAGAAAAAAAAAGAAGAAGATAGCAAGAAAAAAGCTTTTAAAAGTCAAGTCACAGACATCTATTAGATGAAGGACCGAAGGAGCATTGTGCCCATTATACCCTCCCACCCAGCGGCCACGGAACAGAAAGTCCTCTCCAAAACGATGACTGCCAAATGCAGCAGCCTCACACCATTTACTGGTCAGGGCACACAAATACACACAAAGGAGATCATTATGCCCCTCTCATTTCAGGTGTCATGCAGGAAGAGCATTTCCACAGTTTTAACAGTGACTGTTCCAAACTGCTGGTGTTCTTCCCAGCAATTGTATTTTGCGGTTCTATTTCCATTTCCTTTACCATGTATGCATAAGCAGGCCTCTTTTTGGTCTGAATTATTTACCCTATAATTTGTGCTTCTGTTTTCAACTAGTATTTACTGCTGAATCATGCCAAAAATCACACATACTGAATATTGCAGTGGGTCATACTTTAAAGCCCCATAAATTTCCTGGTTTCCTTGCAGCCAGACATAAGCTTCCCATTACTTTGGGCCAAACTTTATCCTCTTATGGAACATGAAGCAAATTCACAGAACTCGGTGAAAATGCACCCACTTGTACTATATATTAATACTACATTTGAAAAACGGTCACTTAGATCTTGATTCATTGACAGGTTGGCTTCTACTTTTGGAAGTATTCAGATGACAGACGTTACTCCTGCAAGAACACTTCAAATACATTACATTTGCAATAAGAGGTCTGTTTGCTAGATATCCTTTACAACACCCAGATGCTTAGAATCAGGCAGACGAACACCAACATCAGGCAGGCATCCCTAAACAGCCTAAAAAAATCCCTAAAAAATTTGTCCAAGTCAAATTCTGTCAAACGGCTACAGTTATTAGGAACCTACAGATAATTACCCTGTTTTTCTATCAAATATATTTGCCCTCAAACACAAAGATACACAATAGCACTCCTAGTACCCACAATGAAGCAAAAGTCTCCAATTCCAGAAAAAAAAAATAAAAAATCAAAGATACTATGTGTTAAGAAATTGAAAAATAGTAGCATAACCAAGCATTTCCTTTATCATAATAAAAAGCAGTATTTTTTTGGCTAGGTTAGCAGGTGCAGGATAGCTCAATGACAGACACAATCAGACACATCTATCTGTCACAGAAGTATTTTAAATATATGGAGGCTACCATAGGCCTTGCAAACAGTTCAATACTAGGAGTCAAATTTCCAAAACTATTAGAGAATTAAATACACAATACGTATGCAAACACCCATAAATCTCAACACCTCTGAATGTAAGCATTTTTTACTGGCACTGATCTCAACAGGACACAGCCACCAAGCTTAACTGACCTTGCAAGTCTCAAGCAGGAACAAGCACTCCTGAGGTGTCAGGGACACGAAGGGCTTTAGCCACTGAGCTGGCCTGAGCTGCAAGCACCTACAGCCATCCTTGTCCATGCAGCCCCTCCCGAGAACCTCAGGAAGTGCAGCACTTCCTGCCACTCATCAGGGATTTACAGGAGCACAATCAAAGCTGTATCGAGACAAAGCAACAGGTGCGGACCTCCTGTAGCAGCGGAAACCCCTTGGAGCACTTGACCAAAGTGGGAGATGAGTTGAACCCCTCAAGAGGCAGTTGGGAGTACGGGGAAATGCAGGTGGGGAGGGAAGCATCTGAAGGGATGCTTCTCACCTTCCCTAAAACAGTGCCAGCTTCAAGGCAACCCTTTAGCTTTTGAGGCTGAGTTCCTCCCGTGAGGGGGAACGTGGGGCAGAAGCAAGGTCAGGAGAGAGAGAGGGGTAGAGCAGCCCGCAGCATGAAAGAGATTAACTTCCCAAACCTGGATCTAGGTACTTAATACAGACACCCTCAAAAGCACCCTCAAATCCAGCACCAGTTTCCCACAAAACTCCCCTAGGCCCTGAGACAGACATATTTTCACTTCCAAGTGACANAAAGGAAGTGAGGCAGATCACTGACAAAGCTACATAAACTTCCACTGTTAGCAGCTTTTCAATAATAAATGGCTTTTAAATGTGCTGGCACACGTATGATGTGTCTTTCCTTAAAGACAGATGTATGTCCTTCTTTACACAGCATATAAATGGTGCCTAAAATTAAGACATATAGTTAATCAACTCTCATCTCCATCTCAGTGGGTAGGATAAATGGAAAATAAATGCAAGCAGTGAAGTCAACTGACTCTGAGACCTCGCAACTGATTTTTATGTTCATGTTTATTGACTGACAGCTTCTCTTCACAAAACTGGTAAACCATTTAAGTCTCTAAGTTACACAGTGCAGGCACATGACTTCCAGCACAATTGCCTCTTAAGAATCTTCCATTATATTTTCAGAAGACAGGTTTTAAAATTACTGCTTTATCTTCTTCCACAATCTTCCTATGTGTGTTTTATTATACATACAGTAAAATTTCCAGAAGTATTTCTTCACACTGCCATAAATCTGCTACCCCATGTATAAAGATCTCTGAACTAAAGTAGGCAGTACAGGCTCAATTGCCTACTTCAACAGAGCATCCCTTCCCCAAAATTCATAATTACAGACTCTGACTACCCCCTTCCATTTCAGCCACTTCCCCAGCTTGTTCTTCCTCTGGGTTTGGTTTAGTTTGTTTTGCTGTATTTTGAGACTTCTCCAAGGTTTCAAATATTTAGGCTGCACCAAAACTATTTGAAGAAACCAAGAGTCTTTTTCCACCTTAAAAGCAGAGGCTAACACAGCAAACTCAGCATAAGCAAGAAAATTAAATGGGCACAAAATCCAGGACTGACTGTCCACTTCCTTCCTTTTCCAAACCAGAAAGTTGAGCTCTCAAACCCTCCTAACACCAGCTTCAAACCCTAGAGAGACCAAGGGGTCTCTTATATTGCCACACTAAAGTAACCACTCAAAACACACAGAGAAGAAAAACCTGCCTCTTGAGTTCTCTGTTTGCTCAAGCAAAACGTACAGGCCAATTCACTTTCTACAGAAACTCCATCTTAGGTTGGCTAGACTAGCTAACACTTATTCATTTGTTTTTCACTGCCCTAGGCAGCACACGAATGTTGCTATAGCCAGGCAGAAGGATTTTTAAAAAATTCTTTTTAAAAACTTCTTTACCTATGTTCTTCTATCTGACTCCCGTTTTCTCCTTCTTTGTGTCTACACCCTGTTTTATTCTTGCTCCCTCCTTGTAGCATCCCCTTCTCCAGTTTCAGAGAGCAGTGCATGAAGTCTTTGTGAGCTTGCTTTTCTACTCCTCTTACAAGTTCTTCTCACTTCACCTTCTATCAGCCTGCATCAGCCGCACGGTCCCCCTCATGTCTCAGCCCTTCTCTTTCCCAAGGAGGCTTCCACGTGAACTTTTTTTCCTCCTTTTCTCACTGCCCTTATCTTTCCTCCACAAAAGCAGAATATTTCTATTTGGTTTCAAAGAGTTCTTTCTCCTACACAGTTTGTAAGCACCTACACCTCATTCCTCTCCTCCTAGCTACTGTTGCCAAGCCCAATATCTCCACAGCAGCCTCCATAGCCTTTCCTCCACAGCGGGAAGCAGCCACCTGGACTTCAGGCAGCCCTGCATGAGAACCTCTAACACCAGCTATTCAGCAAAAAATTTGTTTAAGAGAATCTAAGTCAGGCCTGCTCCACTGGAATGACACAGCACCGAATTCACAGAGCCTTAAAAAAAACATGATACACCCCACTCACCCCTGTCATTCCAAACACAACGGATCAATTGACTTTAATTTCAGAAAGGTCCTCAAAATGTTACATACAAAGGACAAAGGTCGTGGTGGAACCCAAAACAAAACCAAAATGCATCTATACCTCCAGTGGACTTTGTTTTCTAAGCAACCTTTGGAATTCTAGCCTATTGTTCTCTCCACTGCACAACAGAGCACTCAGCAAGTGGTTTCTATTTTTAGGATGTCTGGGAATGTTTTGCTTTGGTCTTTTTCGCTCTGCGGGACCACAGTGCCATCTACTGGGAAAAGCTATAAAGAGCAGACATTCATCGGCCGTTTACTATTTGCAGAGACTGTAAGTATTTATTATTTTGATTTCATAAGAATTAGGTAGGCCAAGTCCTTACTATAGGCTTTGATAGGCGTTTTTTTAGGATATGTAACCCGTAATATTATGGAAAGTTCCAGACTTTTATATTTAAAGTAACTTAACTTAAGCAAACTCCTCAGAACCTCACAATTACAACTGTACTAACATGCCAGAGACAAGAGTTCCCACTCTTAGAAACAAACATAAGGACGGTCTATCCTGCATAAGCCTTTCTTTCCTAATCCTACATCTGCCATTGCAGTGGGACTCCCTGTTTGAGCAGGATCATATGGGGATAAACAGAAAACCTGCTCCCAAACCTGATCGTTCTTAATCCTCCAAGATCAGGCAAGAGCTACATCTTTGAAAATTCTCCTTCCATCAATAAGCAGCACACATCAAGCTTTCCTATACCTATAAGCAGGCCCTCTTTCCTTCTGAGCAGGCAGAACAAGCTTGTAGAGCACTCATAGTCCACACTCAACATTTTAAAAAGTACAACACAAATTTTAAGAAGTGGGATCTTTTAAACAGGATTCTGGAAGAATTTCAGACAAATTTGGGAGATACAAGCCTGCAAGCACGCCACCCACATCAGGCAAATTAACAGAGAAACAGAGGTTAAAAGAGGCAGGCCCCTAGATAAGCCAGGCAGCATGGAAGACTCACCATGGGGAAGTCTTTTCTCCTGAACGCAGTTCCAGGAGCATCCAGGCCCCATAAAAGTCTCTCGCCAGGTGACAGCAGGCTGAGACCAGGGCTCCCCTGGCTACCACCTACAAGGGAAGTGATGAACACCGGGCAGTGGCTCAGGGAAGGAGCATAACCTCTGGTACTTGGCTTTCAAAAGGAAAACAAGGCACAGGTGAACCACATTACTATTTGGGGAAGAGGAGGAAGAGGGAAGGAGGGATTACCTCTCATTAGATCACAGCGCAGCTGGCACTTTGCATCCCTCACACACAGGTGTTTTCCAAATATATCACGTGGCTACACTAAAGATTTAGAAAATAAGCTAGTGCTTACACATAGACATTGGCAACTCTCCCATAATGGTGTGAAGGTGTCTTTATGCCCATGTGTACCAACATACACAAATATATTCATGTTTCTACATGTAAATTGCTGCCAAGTAGCATTAGAGCATTAACCAACAAATCAGGACCAAAAAGCCTAAAAAAAAGACAACTTAGTATAATAAGAACATGCTTTCTTCTTATAAGCCTGCAAGACACCCAATTTTCAGGAAAAAGTTGCAAATGCAAGCAACAGGCCAGGGCCTTCCTCATTTCACCTCCTGAGAGCTGCTGCGGCCATGCTGGAGCCCAGCTCAGCACCACACAAGAGGTTCCTCACATGCCCCGGAGAAACCCTGCCCAGGTCCAAGTCTCATCCCCTCCCAGGGGCACACGGCTCACCTCCTCTGCCTCCCCACGGCAGAGGTGAAGGGAATGAGGCAGAAATCACTGACCTCACCCCAGCACGGCACCCTTCCCACCCGGGATCTGTGCAGCCTCCCCGGCGCCAGCCCCGCTGCAGCCCTGCCATGGGCTGGGCAGGAGGAGAGCCCCCAAACCCGGCTGCCCCAGGGCTCACGCCACCTCACAGCCCTGCCTCCTGCAGGAAGGCTTCGTGCTTTGGCAGCCCTTCACTTTATGTTGTAAACAGCCATTAGATAAATAACATTCTCATTTTACTTGGGTTTCCAGTAAATCCACATAAATTGCCCTGATTTAGCATGATTTTCAGTGTGAAATGCCCATCTCGGAATATGTTGCCTTCAGGTGTCAGGCACAGGTGTCTGCCCATCAGGAGGGGCAGAAAAGCAAACAAGTGTCGCCTCAAGTACTACGAATTGTTTCTTTTTATTTTTTTTTTGCCAGAGTAAAGACAAAAAACAGTAAAAGATGAGGTAAAGATTAGGGGGATGAAGGAGATCTTGTGGAGAAGGTCACAGCACCGTGTGCTCCCACTGCATGTCCTGGCTGCTCTCTGGCACCACAGAGGCACATTGCAAAACAGCTGTGGAGGCAACAAACTACATCTGCTTCATGCATCCTGAATGTGGCAAAAATTGTACAATCACTCGCCCAGCACGCCAGAGCAAGACCCCAAATGTCAAATTAGCAGTTCCTCCTTGGCAAGAGGGTGCAGGAGCTGCTGCCTGTTCCTGGAGACGCACCGTGGAAGGGAAAGGCAGTAGCGTTGTCCCCACTCTGTTTCTTAAGAGGTCTCTGCCCAAGGAATGGAGTCCCTCTCCCTCTTCTAAGGATTTGTGGTTTGGGGTTTTTTTTCCCCAGTTACACAAAAGCAGCATTTTCATTTTTTAGTATTCTCAGTACTCGTGCAAATATTCCTCTGTACTGTCTGTACTCCTGAGCACTGGGACACGGATACCTCGGCATGAAGAAAACATGAAACTCACTGCACATAAAAGATTAATTTTATTCACTCTTTGATACATTACAGATCCCTCTTGTCTGTTTACACTTCCTTATACCAATATGTTACCTGCTTCAGGGATTACCACACTGGCACTGAAAGCAGTGAAGTTAATGCAAAATTCAGAGGGGACAAAGTGGTAACCAAAAGACAGAAGAGGAGATAATTAAAAACCCTGAAGTGGCACTTCAGGGAGTTAATGCCTGCAGTACAGATAAAGGGCTGATTTGGGACATAGAAGCACCTCTGGCCGCATGATCTTAAGGGCCTCATTGAACTTTTTGATATAAATTGCAACGTGAAAGCAGCAGACTAGATGTTAACATACGGAGGAGTTCACGAGATCTGGGCCTAAACATCCAGGAAGTGTCCTGCAACCTTCTCCATTAGGGAGCTGCCCTTTTCTTATGGCCCTGCTGCTTTTCTTAAGTGGTGAAATCAGAAATTATTTGAAATATTTTCCCTCCTGCTACAGTGCGTGCATTTGTAAAGCATTACCAAGGTAATGAGCAGTTACCAAGACTGTAACCACCAAAGAAAGCAAAATGGAGAGATGTAGTCACTGTTCGGTTGTAGCGATCACACCAGTCGAGTGTTTATTTGCACTCCGTGTGGAACACGGCACAAGATAAAATTTATTTCCTGCAAGTTCTCACTCACAAGCAGCTCTCAGGAGGAACACGTTTGTCACTGTGAAGGGACAGGGTGCTGTGAAACTTGCCCCCCTCAGCGGGGACAAGTCCCTGTAGCCACACGCACGCACACACACACACACACACACACACACACACACACGTGGCAATGAGGCACCGGCGCTCCCGGTGCGACCCGCAGCTGCCACTTCCCGGGCGCGGAGTGCCCGTCTCCGGCAGGCCCACGCTGCCGCCAGGGCTGCATAATTTTTCCCCGCACTTTTTTCCTCCTCCCTCCGGAGCACCGTCAAGTCCCAAAAAAAGCCCGTTTTCTCTCCCAAAAAGCTGTGTGCTCCAGGTGAGGCTCGAACTCACAACCTCGGCATTGCTCGGCTTTGTACTGCTGTATAAGTACCGCGCGCTAACCGATTGCGCCACTGGAGCCCTGACACCAATTCCTCCCGAACGGTTTATCAAGGGCTCGCCCGGCTCCAGCGGGGGAAGGGCGGCAGAATCCCGCCCGCACCCCGCGCTGGGCGGCGGCCCGAGGCTGCCCCGGTTCCCTGCCCGGGCCGCGCTACCCCGGTAGCGGCACGGGAAGGGCAGGAGGGAGCTAGTGGACGCTGCACCACTCGGGGAGGGCGGCGCCCGCGAGCAAGGGAAGGAGGCGAGCGGCGGCGGCGGCGAGGCCCGGACAAAGCCCTCCCGCCCCGGCCTCCCCGNGCAGCCCCGGCTGCCGCCGGCTGGAGCGGCCCTCGCCTTTCCGCTCTCCGGGGACGAGACAGACGGAGCCCGGCCCCGGGTCGTGCGGGACCGAGCCTCCTGATGGCCTTCGGTAAAAGGCATTGGCCGCTGGGTCAGCGAAGTTCAGCCTCACGCTCATGGGCAGCCGTGGGGAGATGATGCACCTCGGCTCAGGACCAGGCCGCAGGGAAGAGTGATCAGTTACTGCCAGGAACCTGAATGTTGATGGCTCTCACATCGCCGGTGTGTGCGACACGGGATGCCTGGCACTGTGAAAACAAGCGTTTGTTCAACTCTGTGTTTGTATTGTTAAGTATACCTCCAACGTGGATTTATTCTGCAGTCAGATCTGTCCTACCTTATGTGACAAGAAGATAGTAAACATAATTGTCATCAGTGGATTTTTTTAGCCCAAGCGTGGCTCCACTACCGGTTTTCTCTTATGATCCCAATGGTAAATGAGCTGATGCTTTTTGAATGGCGAGGAGGTGCTTCTCACTTGCCGATAAAGTTGTTCTGCAGTTGGTATTACTACTGTGGGCATTACCTAAAATATATTTCAGTGGTGTGCTTCATTGGCAGGTGAAGTAGCATGCAATTGCTGTATGCGGTCCTTGAGGAAGGTGGCTGGCGTGGAGAAGAAGAGAAGTGGCAGTTCATTTCTTAAGATAAATTTTCCATTATCACGTAGGTAGAGTTGGCATACCAAGAAACAGCAGCAGCCTTCATTGCCCTTAACAGTGCATCATTATGCTGACAAAATATTCTGTATCACATAAAGGTTGCTGTGGGGGAAAAAATAGTATGGAGAGTGTCTTTAAAATAAGTATATGACCCAGTGTCAATATTTAGCTTGGGGTTTTTTGTTAACATATCTTTCTTGCTGGACACAAGCTTGTAAATTTAAGTCTCTAATAGGTCTGGTGATGGAGGAAAGTAGAAAAATAGAGTAAGTGTTGTCCTAAATGCAGTTTTTTCCACTAATAGTTTTTTCTTTGAAAAGTCATTGAAAAATGAATTATTTTCTTGTAGCAGTTTTGTGCTTTAGTACTCTTGCACTTCTCTGGCAGCAAAAGTTACACATCGAGTCCTTACCTTTACATAAAAGGAAGGATCAGAGCCAAAAGGGAGAACAGAAACCTCAGGTGCTGGAACAGGCTTTGATGGATGTGAAGAGCCATCGTGAAGCAGACTAGCAAGTAAAATCCAGGCCCAAATCAGTTCTTGAGCTATATGAGATGTATTTACTTGCTTGGGTCTCACAGAAACTGCAACACTGGTTCTTTTCTTTGCCTTTCCAATACACTTAACAGAAAGAGAGTTTCATAGCCTTTCACACCATGCAGATAATTTCTTAGCCCCACCATTATGTGCCTGAAGAGGCAATTAACTTCATTTTTCAAAACCTGCTCATTTTCAGAAGGTTGCAGGAAATGCTACCCTGTGATAATAGCCTCAGCCTTATATTAATAATAAATTTTGTAAGTGAACTTTGTTTCCTCCTTAAGTAGGTCTAACTGTCAGGTTTTCATACCTCACTCCAGACACAAAATGGATTGTTATGAGCCTGCAGCTGAGAAAGTTTTCTCTGCAGGTAATAGTACATTGTATTCTGCCTGGTGGAAAAAAGTGGAGGCTAGGGATTAGAGTAGTGGTTGTGGACAAGAGCCCTGCAGTTAAAAGTGGCACTTTATACTGCGATCAACAAGGATTGGCTCAATCAGTTCCAGGATCTGTGTTTTTTCCTACTGTGACTCTGGAGATTCTCTTGGCTTTCATGCCCAACGAATGGAGTCCTGCTCTGCAATGCAAGTTACTAATGATGAGGTAGAGCTTTACAAAACCGTGACCATTAACTAGAGTGTCTTCACTTCTCCAGTCCTACCAATCTGGGTCATAATCGTCTAAATGAAAGTGCATTTTAAATAGAAGCTCTCTTTTGTTCACAGCTAGATACAGAACTGCCAGCAGCCTACAGAACAAAAAGTACCAAAATGTACCTGTCTGTAAGTCCAAAAACAGGCCTTAGGAGTTTGCTGTGTGGTGGCGTCTCACCACAGCCATTCTGTTGGTAGAAATTTCATGTGCTAAATAAATAATGTGGTGCTGGTGTTTTGTAATTGAGTAAAATAATAACTACTTTGGGTTTATTTCAGAGGAAATTACTGCTGGTCCCATTGTGATTGTATTAATACAGTGGAACTGTAATCCACATGTGGATTTTTTTATCCCAAAATGAGTGGATTTTTTTCCTGCTTTATAAATTACATGAAGAGTTTAAACCAAACTGCAAAGACACAATGGAGATGAAGGTAAAACAGAGTCACTCTTACAAATACTTGATAAAAGCATAGTATTAGTTCAAACTCACACTCCATTGCTTTCTTCTGGTGGAAAATTACAACAGTACAAGTTAAAGAACTCCCAGTTTTGTACTGCTCATCATGCTGAATGTTCAGTCCCGTAGCTGCACTGCTCATATGTACAAGCCATGGAGAGTGTACCCCTCACTTTTAACCAGATCATTTTATCACCTTATACCCATTCACATTCACCCGCTAAGCACAGCATAGATAAAAGTGGAAGACTAAGATATGTCAAGAGCAAAGTGCTAAGATATTGTAATGTCTTGGGAGTTTTTGTTTACCCACCTGTTTCATGTGTTTGGAGTCTGAAAAAATGTTTATAGATTTCTTTATTAAAAAAACTGGGGGTGGCAGGGAACAGAGTGAGCAGTCCTGTAGCAACTGTGTAGATGTTGAACAGAAACTTGTGAGAGAATAAAGATTAATAGATCTGGAAAGTCTGTTTCTTCTGTTTCTTGTTTGCCTGGCAATTTGATGGCAATATGCTGCACTTTGCCAAAGGGCATCACAGAATCAGGGTCAGCTCTCCCACAAGCCCTGCTGTAACATTGCCAGAGTGGATCAAATTAAAATGAGCATTTATGGACAGCTGCTCTTGGTCTTAAAAATGCAGGAGATGTGTATTTTGGGTATTTAGCAGGAGAAGATCCCAGTATTTTCAAACAGATGTACATACCCCAGACATTCAGTGTAACAATGTTCAAGGGAGGTTTCTGTGTTAGGCTTGAAAGGGGTGAATGCCTCAGCCTTGCCCATTTTTCTGACTCTGTGTAACAAGGCCGTTTTTGCAGAGGTAACGTACTCTCCAGCTCACTCCAGCTGATGCAGTAAAGAGATTTAAGAAACCCCCTGTGGGGCAAAACCCAGTGTCCAATAAAAATACATATTTTAAAAACACTAGTCAATTATTAGCCAAGCTGCTGGAGCATTAGTACTCTCTACAAAGTAACCTTTGGCTGATGGACCTGTCCCCTTTGACACTGAAGCCTGAAGACACCTCTCCTGCCAGCCAATCCCCTGAGCACTGGGGTTGGAATCACGGGCAGTTTGCTCACAGAAGAAGCACTCTGCAAATTCTGATACCTCAGGCAAAAGTTTCATAGCTGGTGGACCATGGAGCTTCTTGTGAATGTAAGCAAATGGATAGAAGAAAACAAAACTGCCTTTTTGCCACCTGTTTGCAATAAGCTTATGTAAGTAAATGAAGAATTTATTTTTTTTTACCAAGTTATTAGATACACAAATATGCCTAGCTATGAGAGGAAGCTGCAACAATGCATACATGGTAAAGATTAATAATAAGGAACCGTAGTTCCTCTCAGGCTGCAGCCAAAGTGTTGTTCCAAAGAGCAGAAAGTGCGTGAAATCTGCTTTGCAATAACTCCTCAGAAGCTGCAAAGATTGGCTTGAATACAAGATACTTGCCTCAACTCAAAGTCTCTTGTAGGCACCGAGAAATTAGGAGAATTTGTGTCAGGGTCAGTGTCAACAAACTCCTAGAAATCAGAGGAGATGGCATCACATCCACATACAAAACCAAATTACAACCTGAAGTAGATAAAGCTGCTGAGAAACATTCCCACATCACAGAGGAGCCAAAGCTGCAGGAGCAATCAAAACCAGAAGGATATATCACTGAAAAACAAGGCAAAAGGAAGGCCAGGGGCACCGGAGGAGCAGGTTTCCAGGGCGCTTCCAGAGCTGTCAAGGCAGGAGGGTAGAGAGGCTGAAGAGGCAGTTTACAGCCATTTACAGGGTTCTGAATGAGACAGCTAATAGAAGAAAAAAGTGGGGACATATGCAGTTATATGTACACCATGCATATTCTCTGTGTCAAAGCTTGCGAACAAATTCCAATGTAAATTGGAAAATCCAACGTGTGGCACCTTCTAGTCAAAATATTAACAAGGATTTCTTTTGTCAGTGATGCTGAGGACAAAACATTTTTTCTAAAACTCTGTATGCAGAAAGCTTTCATTAGAAAGTATTCTTCCTAAGGAGTGATATGGTTTTATAAATAAATTAAAAAGCATTTTCTTAATTTTAATTAAAAAAAACTCTTTCTTTACAATTTTAATCATTAAAAAAAAATCAAATATGCCTCTTGCCCTACCCTTGAGTGCTATCTCTAATGAAAAGCTGAATGGGCAGTAACGTATCAGTGATATTAATTTCCATTCACAGGTGCAAGAGTTGCTTTTCAAAGCAATGGTTACAAGAAAAAGAAAAGGTAAAGAGTACATCCTTACTGCCATGTCTGTGTTGAAACTACAGCTGGATGTAGAACTGAAAAATTCTGAAACTTGAATCACTATAAGTGTTTCCATTTCTTTCATTTCCGGAATGGATTTAGGAAGCATTTTGTAAAACGTATTCATTTCTGAAGCTTACCAATGATAATGGGAAAATTTTAGTATTTTGTGTATATGGAATATTCATGTGTTTCTTTCCTCATCAGTAGGATGAACCTTTTTTTGTTATTACTGCACTGTTCTGTACTGCTTACCAATAGTTCTGTGTAAACCTTGGGTAAATCTGGAATGTGACATCTATCAGAGATCTTCCCCATAAACATTTTAAGAAGTTACAGTGGAACAAGAAACATTTCTTGTGATAAAAATTGCATGGTTAAAAAAATCCATTTTTCCAATGTGTCTTTAGCCTGTGTAGAAGGAGAGTAAAACCGTCTACTGCATGGATTTTGAGTCTCCCATCACCTGCTCCTGGTGCTACCTAAATGCTTTCAAGATTTTCTAAAAAGTTTTAGGTGATTTTCCAAGAAGCAACTAATAGATTTTCAAATTTTTTTCAAAGCCTTGATCCTTTATGTGCTGAATAGAGATGTATAAGGCAATCTTCTCGCTGTGTCCTACTATCTCATTGGAAGGCAACCACAAAATATTTAAGTAACTTAAAATCTTGGTTTCAAGGGAGAATTAACAGTTAAAAACTAGGTCTCACAGCAAGTCAGTAGGGCTTTTGGTATCTAAAGTTATTACAGCTTTCAGGCTTTTATAACCTTGTGTTCCATACATTTGAGAGGATCAAAATTTTTAAATACCTATTTGGGATTTCAGCACAGAACCTCAATTCCTGAATTATTGCCCTTTCAGAGTTTTACCAAAGTAAGAAAACGATACATCTAATTAAATTGCAGCTCTGACATTGTATTGCAATGACACTATCTTGCTAGTTTAAATGCTTTTTAATCTCAACAGTGAGCAATTAGTGCAAAATCGAACCCCTTGACATAGCTGATTTTTCCAGATACTTCTAAAGCTCTTCTTCTGAGTTTAGAATATGATGCTTACCAAAAGGACACCTAAGTGTGGTCATGGACCATCTGATTCTTTGTAGTCTTATAATTTTTTAAAGGGTTACCTGCTGGTACCATTTTCTTTATGTGAATAAGAAGAGAAATGTAAGGGTAGAGAAAACTTAATAGTCCATTCGTTAGCTCCTCATTCTAACAATAGTACAGTCAAGTAATTTTCTCATCCCTGAAACCTTTACAGTACTCTAACTGCATTATGGCAGTCTTAACTGAAACTGCTTTTCTTTATGATATTTCTTCTTAACTTAATGCAGCTATATTAACCAGATAACTTTATGTAGCAAGATGGACAAATTTATCTGTTGGAGTTCCTGCTCATATTTCATAGCTGGAATCTTTTGATGGTGTCATTGAATGATTAACCCATAGCCTGTTTATTATGTAAAGTCCAGGTAAATCTATGGGATAACAGAATTAATTGTAGATTTGCCAAATAAAGAACTTAAGCAGTAATTGTTTTGAAGCAGTATTTTCACTTTAACTTAGCGAACTAATAACAAAACTGAATGTTTATATAAAAAACTTAACTCATCTTGACAGTAGACTACAAGATGCCCACAGATTGCCTCTCTCTTATTTTATTCTTCAGGGTTGATTTTCATTTGTTTCATTAATTATTAGCTGTATTGCTACTGTTTGGGTTGTCATGCCCTTCTTTAGTGGAACTGTTCATTAATGCAGAAACATTGCTGTGTGCTGTTGAAAATGAATATTAAATCTGCGTGGTACAAAGAATTTGGATTTCAGTTCCTTATTTTATGATACAGATATGAAGCCCAGTGCTGTAAAATATACAGCTTCCTATGGAGAAAACAGTCAATTGTAATTCTTTAGTTTTATTTGACCAACTAATTTGTCACTGTTACTTGTTGTGTCTGCTTTACTCGCCCCCACTGTGTTGGTCATTATCATTTAAATACTCTGCAAAGAGAAAGTGATAATGGTAGCAGATTGAATATGTATGTGCAACCACTCAGAACAGCCTCTCTCAATTAAGGCTTACAAGGTGCTGACAGAGAGACACGTTGTTGTTATTCCCTGTGTTTCAGGGGATCATGGCCCTGCTGGTTCCATATTACTGCCCAGAACTTCCTCATTGTAAAGCAGAGGTTAACACACCTCAGTTCACTTGTCAAACAGCATAAGAACAAATTTTGATTCACAGCTAACAGGCCTGATTTTGAGGAGTTTTTTTTTAGCAAAGGAAAACCAGCTACCTTACCTTTTTATTAGTGTAAGTGGACTGAGAGGTAATTGGGGTGATAGCTATTGTGATAGCTGAGAGAAATGCACATTGGGGCTCTTAAGAGTTAAGAAATGGCCTGGAATCTCCTTTTCTGAAAAAGCCACAACCACAATGAAGCCATTATAATGTTGTTCCAGCTTAGCAAAACCGGTATAAGCAGAACAGATACTAGCTGGCAATTCCTACCTTCAGTATCTCTGGTAATTCTACCAATGTGGGGAAAAAAAAAGTAAGTTTTTACCTTTATTAACTTTTAAGAGTTCTACCTTTACATAATCAGCCCAGGTTGAAAAGCCATTTTCCTAGTTCCTGTCTCTTAGGTAACATTCTTTATCTTTTCGGGTCAAAGCTCTTTCCAGGGCTGGCAGCTATTGTTGTCCCTTTTCATAGCTGGAGGCATTGAAACACCAGGAGGGAGGTAGTTGGCCTCAGGTCACCCAGCAGGACAGTGCCAGAGCAGAGAGATGCATCCAAGGTCCTATGAGTTCTTTTACTGGATGTTACTTTTCACTCAACATTGTTTCATTGACTCACTGTCCTAAAAGAATTAAAAAAAAAAAAAAATGAAATAAAGAACATAATGCGTAGAGGTAGCTTAAAAATGTCACTTTCTTTTCTAGGCATCACTATCAATTAAATGTGATGTTCGTTGGAGGGCCAAATGAAAGGAAGGATTATCATATTGAAGAAGGAGAAGAGGTAACCAATAGGTTGTTTATATTTTTCTGATTTAATTGATCTATAATAATTAAATGCAGCTACTTTTGAAGCTACAGCTACAGATTATCAGTGCCAGGCTCAGTGATGTTGTATTTATTAGATCTATTCATAGGCTTAAACAGAATCATTCACCAGAACCATACACCATCTGTGCATTTTGTTTGAAACAAGCACATGAAATCAGATCTGTTTTGCTATAATTCATTTCCAGCAGGAGACTAGAGAAAGTGTTCTGACACATCGAAGTGTCTCATTTCAACATTTGGGAACAGAACTTTAGGAAAGTAATGATATTTTAAAAGCGGTATTTTGTTGCAGAAGATTGATCTGTATTTCACAAGTAACTTTGACATTCAAAAATCAAAAATTCGGTAGAAATTACATTTTTTATGGACTTTTTAAAAATTACCAGCTTTTCAGCTTTCATTTGAGTTTGGAAAGTTAACAAGTAGAGTCTTTAAATATTTTTCAAATCATTCCCCTTTGCTCAAAGCCATTCCCCTGCCTTGAGTTGTGAGTAACCATTGTGCCAAATACAGCATATAGGAAGAAAGAGTAGAAACCCAATAAAATTGTAGCAATTTACACCTACTCTGTTTACTGCCTTTTTCTTGGAATTGCCTGCTTGGCCTTGGGACTTCTCTGAATCCTCAACTGTCTCTGAAAGAACCCTAAGGGAAAGTGGTTACTGGAGCCCTGGGAGTAAGGATGTCAGGATTGGAGACAATTTGCCTTGCTTCTCAGCAGAATAATTTAACTTCATGTAATTCCAATGACATTTGGCAACTTAATTTAAGTACCTTTGGAAACTCAAGCCTAAGCATCTACATAGTTCAAGGCAGAAGTGGGTCAAGTTTGAATAAATCCTTTTGAAGAGAAATAATAATTCATTTATTTGTCATTGAATTATTTCTCCCCAAACCCACCCCAGCGTTTCACAAGAGCCTTCACTGATTTCCTGTTCTAGCTGTGCCGTGCAGGTGTGTGTAGTCCTTACAAACGCACAGCTCTGAAAAAGCAGACGCTGAGTTATCCCTGGGTGATTCCCGCCTGTGTTGGATTGTCACCACCGTCTCCCAGCCCACCTGTGGCTGTGGGCACAGGCACATCCATCATGTGCCAGGGTACCCAACATGCTCCATTGTGTCTCCTGGGCTGTGCAGGGAGAGCTCTGGAAGCACCTGGGACCAGGCCATCAGGCTGCTTGGGCTGCTTGGGTTGCTTGGGTTTCCTTTAAAGGAAAGTTAGGCTAATTTAATTTAACTTTTTTTTTTTTTTTTAATGTTGCAAGATGTTCCTGTATTTGTAAATAACTTGGCCTACCCTTTAATAAACTCTTTATATGACTTCTCAACAATATAAAAATTTAGCCATATCTATAGACGCATAATGTTTAATTTACCGTTGTATACTGATTAGGTTATTGCTAATTCAACTGGAAACAAGGTTTTTTAGGTATCAATACATGCTCATTTACATAGTAAACTTCCCGCAATTACTCAGCAACCAAAAATGGAAACATAACAACCTTATCACACAGGAAAATTGGCAATACACACATAAGAAGCAATACCAGTATGCAGCAGTTTAACATATGGGCCACTTTTGTTCAGTTTTATGGAGGTACATTAGAGTTATTCATTGCATTTTACCATAGCTTTTTATCAGACACATTTTCACCTTCCTGTGATCTAACTCAGAACCATGTTTCTCATTAGAGAAGAATTGTGAGGTAGAGAGTATCCTAGCAAAAGGGCATATTCCTAAATTAGGCTTGGGATTAAAAAAAAACGCCATTCAAAGCCATGTTCAGCTCATTATTTTGTCAGAAAAAGGGTAATTTATAGTTCTGGGTGATAATTTGAAGACAGACTATATAGACATACTGTCAGCAGGCCAAATCACGAATGCAAAAACCCACAAATCCTTCAGGCAAATTTAGCTGATGCTGTTCTACTATGAGTATTCTGGTAGCAAAGAAGGGTTGGTTTGGAGAGAAAGTTAAATTTAGGATTGTTTATATCTGTCCACTCGCTATCTTGTGCCTGTTATCACACAGTTTATGGTGTGTCCTGTGGCATGACTTGCGCTTGAAAGCCTGCAGTTCACAGCAACAAAGGGTTAGCACGCAGAGATAAGGGCTGAGGAGCATCCTCCTGCTCCTGACCTGCTCTCTGCTGGTGCCATTAACATGCAGGTGTATCAGGAAGATTAGGTCTGACTGGCTAATTAGGAGAAAAAAAACCCAGAATCTTGATTTGAACTCTCTTCAAAGCCTTTTAGAATTGTCTCTCGAGCAGCCATTTAGGCTAAAATGACAGCTAGTCTAGCACAACTTTTTCCTCCTCTCAACAAGCAGGCATTTCCTAAATAAGTAACTCTTATATTTTGTTCTTAGTTTTCTCTTCTAGAGAAGAGAAGGCTTCACGGCCTTCTTAAATTTCTGTGCACTACTTCTTTGCCACCTTCCTGCACAGAAAGTGTCTCATACCTGAGACATTATTTTCCATCAGACAGGTTTTTTAAAGAGCAAAATCAAGCTGCACCTTACAAGAGATAAACCATTCACAGTCCTTGGCTGGAATTTACCAGGAGATCATATTCGTTCTTTTTCTTATTTGAAAAGTTCCCTTTTGCACCCCTCTCCATCAGATCAGAGACAGAGTCAGCAGACATCTATTCGGACATTCTCTGCCTCTAAATCAGACTCATTCAAAATGAAACAATTGCTTTGGGAAATACATCTTCTGTTGGAACATGGCAAAAAAGTGCTGTGAGAATGTACCTGTATAGCTAATACCGACGGAACTTTGTAGAAAGCGTTTGTGCTATGTAGTGAGTTCTGTGAGGGTTTCAAATGAATTGTTATTCCTATGTGCCTCATTTGTCAAGAGAGTTTTGGGTTCCATGGACTAGTGATTACAATTCTTGTGCAGTCAACTTGATGAGGCCACTGAAAGTTTCTGTGGCAGCCCTGACATGATCACAGAATCGCAGAATCACTAAGGTTGGAAAACACAAGATCATCGAGTCCACCCTTCGACTGAACACCTCCTTGTCATCTAGACCGTGGCACTGAGTACCGTGTCCAGTTGTTTCTGAACACCTCCAGGAATGGTGACTCCACCACCTCTCTGGGCAGCCATTTCAATACCTGGCAACCCTTTCCGTGAGGAAATTCTTCCTGCTGTCCAGTCTGAGCCTCCCCAGGTGCAGCTTGAGGCTATATCCTGTTGTGCTCAACCCCTCACAGCTATGGGGTAGCAGGTACCAGGGAACCGTCCTCAACATATCTTTGCGTTGAATTTTTCATCATACCATAGCATTTGTGACAAGAGTTTCAGTGTTAACATAGCCTACAGGCTTCATGGTGTATTTACTGCATTTTTACTTACTTGTAAAGCCTGAGGCTAGAAAAAAATAAACACCTTCTTCCAAAGAAATGAGTGAAAACTCGAGGGGACCATATATCTTGGAGAAAGTTAATGACAGAGAAACAGAGATCATAACAAAGCCTAGCTATAGTAAAGGAATTTCAGAATTTATTTACTGCGTTGTGTGGGCTGCTTTGGGGGAAAGTGAGATATGCTAACAGCTAAATCTAGGATCACAAAAGTAGTTGGGCTGCTGTCTCTTTACCCACCTCAGTCCATCACTCATACACAATGAATCTCAACTGACTTTGATTTTTTAACAATTTACATTCTGATGTTGAGTCTATATAAAACAGTGCAGTTCCATGCAGAGAAGTTCAAATCAGCCTTTCATCTACCACCTGCAACACATTTGCATTGGTACAAACCCCACTTGGGTTTAGAAGTCCCACTTTTCATTGTGCTGCATTTTACCCTAAGTTTCTGCTCTCAGCATCTAGGTTGTTTCCTATGGAGAGAGGCACCTAATTGTTGGCACAGCCCCACAGACCAAAGTCCTTACACTGCAGTCTTAAAGAGAACTCTCAGAGCAGAAGTTCCCCCTGCTTTGATCATCTTGGTGAATCTCTTCAGCTTCTTCTAGCATATTTCCATGGTCTGACTGAGATATAACATCATGCTCTGAAACATGATACAGGTTTGAGGTCACATCTGCCACAACTCATCTGAGTTTTCTAACCTGAGTTTTGATTTCTCTTTCTCTCCCTCTCACACAGACACCACAAGTAAGACTTGGCTCACTTCTGACAAATTATCTGCTTAAATGAAGCCTGACCCCTTCTAGTGTGTGCTGCTCTCCAGTCAGCATGCTTTTGAGAAACTCTCCCCTATCAGATCAACTTACCCTTTGCATTTTGTAAGGATAGTGGACGTCTGAAAGCAAGGGGAAAGTGGGCTAGGTGAGCATTCCCATAGGTTGTTTTGTGGTGCTTATATCCCAAATAAATCTGAGAACATGAGTCACAGCAAAGCAAGAGAAACATTTTTGAAAAACTTCTCCATTTACCTGGTGAAGACTCTTGGAATATTTTAATAAGAAGCAAAGCTCCTATTAAAATGCAGTAAGAATGATGATCGTTTTGCATCAGGAGATTGTGTCTTCAGAAATGAGTGTGCTGCATAGGATTGTTGGGATGGGTTTTGGCTAGTATTCAGGTTTCACAGATGACTTGTAAAGGAGCAGAGGGAAATAAATAAAAAACCCCTCAACATAGTTTTCTCTACCTTCCTCATCTATTTGTCTTTCAGACTTCTGGTGGCTGAAAAGCCCTTGTGATGAAAAAGGGAGAAAATTGTTTTTCTGTGCTCAAATAGATCAGTCACCACTGAAGTCTAGAGAACACCCAGGCTGTACTCCCACATCAGAATCTGATTTGCTCTGCAAATTAATTTAGTACTTAGCCATATGACAAGCAATACAAGCCAGGATATACCAAGCCAGACCCTAATCCCAGAAGTGGCTGAGAAATCCCAAATTCCACTTTTAGCAGTCAGAACTCAAAGTATCCTGCTAATTGCGGGTCTCTTTAGAGGTCTGTCAGCTATAAAAGCCCTCATGGAGCTCTGGGTTCCCATGTTTAGGCAGAGTTTGATGTCAAAGGTCAATCCAAATTAAATTACATACACTGCTGTACATAAAATAAAATAGACTTGTGGGTTTTTTTAGTTAGTCAGTACGGACCAAATATAAATACTGTATTCTTCCCCTATAGATGCTTCTTTGTTTACTCTGCTGGGATACACATACCTGGATGAAGGAGCAATCCTCATCACGTTAATATAGTGAGGATGTTAGTGCTCTTTTCAAGGTAGTATCCACGTGTTCTACTACCCTGTTGAAATTTCTATCAAGACAAGGAGCTTCAGCAATGCTTCCACTGATGGAAACAGTGAATTCCTACCTCTCTGCATCTCCTCCTCTTGCCTCCAGAAATGCCAGCATAATTTATTCTATGAGTATTCACAATTGAATGAAGTATCCCTGTACAGACTTGAGAGTGATTCAGCACTGGTCACGCTGCCTTCCCCTGCAGGCACAAGACTATCAGGTTGGAAGCATGATCAAAAAGGGTGAAGCAGACTAAGGAAGGAGGACGTATTTCTCCTACAGCAAAGAAAATTGAGGGTAAATTAAATTAATAAAAAAAAAATTCAGTGTTAAGGTGTTTGCATTTGAGTTTCATAGGCATATCTGCAGTTTTAATGATCATATTGAGAAATGTTATGAAATAATGTTATACTTGGGGCAAAGAAGCACTTCTAGGTGGCTCATAACTTTTAGAGGTAAGGTGAGAATTAATAAAGGAGGTGGTTTTAGTGTAATCATAATGAGAAGATGCCACATAGTAAGCAGAAAACTAAACAAAATGCCGAAGTCTGGAAAAAGGATGAGAAGAAAGGAAGAAGATAAAATAATAAATACGCAAGTTTAGTAACAAAGGATAAAAAGACTGGTGAACAACCTTTGTTTCTTCCTTGAGACATATTTTTCACCCAGAAAGACAAATTCATGCCCAATTGTGAGCCATTATTCAACAGCAATATACAAATCGAAGCTTTTCTACAAGGGGAGATATATCCATTTCATGTAACAAGAGGCCTTGTCATTAATAAGATGTTAATAGAGCAAAAATACTGCACATTTCCTCAGTTTTTAGTACTGCTGAAGAGAATGGATACTATATTATTCCAGTAAGAATAGTACAGTTGGGAAAGCTTATACTTTCGAGTGGCATGAACTCTATTGAATTACTATCGTATCTATATAGGGGTATATATTTGTGTATATACATACATATACACCCAAATTTTTTTACTCAGGCCTTGATTTTTTTTCCAAGAGAGACTTAGGAAAACATCAGATTTGCCCAAAAGGCAAAAGTCAGCCAGTATTTAGAAAAAATAAGTTTCCAACAAAAAGACAGTACTGTGTTGCCAAACTGGCCTGTGAAATGGGTGTGGGCTGTAACTCACTGAGTTATTAAATAGCTGACAGTTTCCTTGAGGAAAAGTTCAGGTTATATTATAAGCAAAGCAGTAGATTCAGCAATTACTGCCACTTGTATTAATCACATCAGATGATTTATGCATGACTGAAGCACTCAGGCAATTTAAAAGAAAAAAGTTTTGAAGAATAGACCATAATTTACAGTGAAAGGTATTATTTAAATTCAGTCAGAAAAACACTTTCATTGACAATATGTAGCCCACGTCATTTCTCCTCTCCCACTGCAAAATGATTCTTTTAATTCATATTAATGTTTGTAATCTTCCCTTGTGATTGTGATGCTTGACCTCTGAACTGGATAGCTGACATCCACTCTCAAGTTTTTCATTTCCAGAGAGGTTGCTCAGCCGCATGATTCATGTCAGAAGCAGGATAAACTCTGCCTCTGTTGTCCTTTCCCTTATCTACATGTCCTGTGCATGCGTTCAGTAATAGCTGCCCCGGTAGTTGCAGGGGAAGTAACACTCCAGAGCTCAAGATTTCCAAAATGATCCTTGAGTTTCAGCATTATCAGTGCCATATGACCCACAGCTGCTGTGACAATCCATCGAGATCGTAGTAGTAGAAGAGTCTTCTTTGGCCTGAAGGAGAGGTCATTTCCCCACTCAAATGACTCTCTGTCGTGCAGGGAGCAGTTGGCCCTGCCTGATGGAGGGAGGGCTGCTGTAACATTGGGTGCTGCCCTTCGGAAGTACCAAAGAAAACGAGAGCAAAAGAACACAGGGAAATGGACTGCAATGAGGATAAGTAGCCTGGCACTGCAGCCATCTAGACAAGAGTTACAATTTATCTGTAGTGATGTCCCTGGCGCAAGGTGAACTTTTCACTCATGTAAAAGCTCTCAGCATGAGCTTTTTTTCTAATGTATCTTCAGTTCTCCCTATTGTTTTGTTCCCTTGGCAACATATTTATTTTTTCTCATGTTCACAGAGGTGTTTCTTCAATTCCAGGGGGCATGTATTAATATTTCAAAATTCTTTTGGAAATAATAATGATTAAAAATCAATTAAGCTTTTCTAATATCGCAAAGAGTTCAGTTCAGGGAGTTTGCATACTTCAATGGTTTCTTCTTTCCCCTATGTATTTTTCATTTTTCTGAAATTGTAGTGAATTATATAAATAAGGGATTTTTTCAATTATAGTTCTACCTTTGAACCATGCTTCAGACTACTTTACCTGCACTAGCAATCTGGTTTCCAGATGTGGTAAAGAGAACATGGAAAGCATGGCAGAAGTGACTTTTGGAAGTATTATTGCTCTGCACTACATAAAAATGAGGGGAAATGTGCCCATTATTTCGGGTCAAAATACCCATCTGCTTACAGATCATAGCACAGTTCTGTCATGAAACTTCAGCACCTCAGAGCCCCCAAAAAGTAGAGCTGGTTTTAGTCTGAAAACAGCTGTGGAAAGGTCACCAAAGACAGAATTTTGGGTTCAGTGGTTCTGTCCTCATACACACTTTGAATGTAACCCTTTTACATAGACAGTGGGAAGAGCAGCAGCTGTTGCTGGGCTTCAAGGGTATCCACAAAAGTAAAGCAAAACAGCTTCCAAATGGGAAATTCTTCCCAAAGAAAGAGAATGGAGAAAGCTCCATTAAAAAATTGAAAAAGTACACAAAAAATCTGTATGTGCATATTTGGAGCTCGTTTGGGAAAATGGCATTTAATTTGACTGAGTAAAGACTCTGCTGCATCTGAAATGAAGCTTTCTATATCATGTAATTAACAGATGCTTGACATTAAGCCCTCCAAAAAGTAATTCCAAGGGTAAAACCAGCACAATGGAATTCCACCAGGTCCACAAGACAACTCTATATGCAGTTAAAGACCTCTTGGATAGCTTGTTAATTGTTAGTAAGATAACAAAAATAATACATATTCTGTAACATTTTTAAAAGCAACAGATGTTAGAAGCCTGTTATTGTTAGAAAAAATCTGCAAATACTTGCAATTGCAAACTGAATGTATTTATACATGTATTCTTTATATAGAGAATATAAAATACAGAATGTTTTGAAGTAGCTGCCTTAATGTTATGTTCTTATTTCTTCAGCTTTTTTACCAGGTCCAAGGAGATATGTGTTTGAAGATAATTGAAAATGGGAAACAAAAAGATGTTGTCATCCGAGAAGGGGAGGTAAAACAGGATTGTTTTTCTGTTATAGTTGTACATAAGTATGTTAAATGGATGTTTTATGTATTATTTAGAAATCAATTTATCCCTGCTGTACAAGAGATAGCATCAGGATTTAAGAAAAAAAAAAATTGAAGGGAGTATAGAAAATTTCACGTAAATAGTAGGAACCTACAATACACTGTGTTCAACATTTGACTATTTCAATAACAGATAAAATTCCCTCTGAGCATCTGGGGTGCCTATTCATATAGTCAAGAACATACTGAGAGACATTCTTATTCCCCTGCATTGCATGGGATCTGCCGTGTGAATTCAGCTGGATCAGTCTTTAATTATTTACACGTTGCCAGGTACACACCTCTTACCCACCCACACACACTAACAAGCAAACTGCCTAAACTTACAAATTTGAATGATTCACGTATTTTCAGCCTTCTTTACTCCTCACAGCTAGCCTTTACAAGCATCACAGTAGGACAGCTTTAAAAGAGCCATTTATGAATAAAACGTATCCCATTTTTCATTATAGTAGAAGACTTGCTAAAGCATAGATTGCAGTCCTTTTACTGAGAGCATGAATAGATACTGGCTGTTACTACGAGTTTAGATGTACTACAACTGCCACTCATTGTTATTGACAATAGCACTCAAGTCTTTGAAAGGATTATTAGGTCTCGTGGGGAGAGCCTTTAAAATGGAAGACGTGTTAAACCCAGTAACTTGATGTCATTAAAAGTATTACAACTTTTTCAGTGATGAAACAGAACTGCATTTTCCAACTACGAGGTTCTGGTATTACCCTTCACACTGAAGGAGCACACCCAGCTGAGATCTTGGCATGTAAGAGAAGCACTAATGTGAAAAAGCACACAGTACTCGGAAAGACTGACACTAGTGCTGCTGAGGCACTGTCATTAGCTCTGTTTTGTAGACAGAGAAACTGCAGTGACTGCCCGGCCTTGGCAAAGACATCTGTAGTGGTGAAGAATACAGGCTTACCAACTTCCTGTGCAGGGACCTGCTAGGAAAGGGTTTATTCTCAAGCTTCAGTAATAGACTTCTCTTAACCACATGTTTCCTCTTCACTTTGTCACTTGCATGAGTAAATAGCCCCTCATATTTGTTAATTATTTCCGGAGAAAATAGCACTTCTCATCATGCAATCAAAGGTGCTCGCTGTGTTGGAAGGATATACGTGGCTGATTAGTTCAGACATTTTATTGAGCAGACGAAAAACTTGCTTTTTTATTTCCATTTCAATTACTCAGAAATTGCACTCAGTTTATAAATTTCAGATGAGTAATTGGTTAGATTTTCATTTCAATTGTGTCTAGCAATGATGATCAAACCAGGAGGAGAGAATTTGAGGTCATCAAGGCAGTGCTGATTGCAATCACTGTGTCATCATTCACAGAGAAAGCAAGAAACAGTGTTTGCAGGGCTGTGGGTAGCACAGTGGGTGTAGCTGGAAAGGAGCAACACAGGATCAACAAAAAGTAGGGGAGAAGTGGGACGAGGAGCAGAAGATTTTGCAGGTTTAGGGGCAGGAAAAGGACAGTGGAAAAAACAAGCTTCCTGACACTGATGCTTTCTGATTTATTTTAACAGATGTTCCTCCTACCTGCCAGGATACCTCATTCTCCTCAGAGATACGAAAACACCGTGGGTCTTGTGGTTGAGAGGGAAAGATTAAAAACAGAAATTGATGGGCTAAGGTGAAGTATAAGCTATTGACTCATGTGTTAGAATTCATAATCTAAACTAATTTCTCATATCAATACAATACTGTATTTTACTTTGCTAGTAATTTAGCAGATTCACCCTGGCAATTCTGTACTAATTCTATCCACACATCTATTTATCTATACACACGTAAACAGAGATATCATTTAGCATTTGACTAGGTAAATAAGGAACATATTGAAGCGTCTTAAATGCGTGTTGTGGTTATAGCAATCTACTTATGTACTATCTACTGCTATTGCCGTAAGTTTTAAAAAAGATCTCAGAGCTCTCTAACAACCCAAATAAAAAAGACTTTTTTATCAGTTCTGGCAAGCAGAATGTTAATTGCTTTGTAAGCACTGAGAGCAAAAATGAAGAGCAGCTTTCTTGTCAAGTGCGTGGGAAGCTGTAAACAAAAGTCAATTTTCTCACCACTGGACCCTCTACATTGTACACACCTCTGCTAGGTTTTATTGCCTATGAGAACAACATCTTCATGTAAGTGAGTGGTTTGCTTTGTATTCTAGTGAGAGCAGGACTAAGCTTTGTTTTGTGTTCATACAGAATTCACAAGTCTGAGGCAAATCACAACAGTAACATTAGCCAATCTAGAAAAGCTGTCAATACTTGGTATTAACCAGAAGTGACTGACCAAACAGACTTTACAGTTATTCATATAATTTGTAAAGATTTAAAACTGCAGTGATATCTGTAAAGTGCTGTTCCTGTCCTTTCACCTACAGTTTTGTTTGTTGCATGAGCAGTGTCACAGCAGGAAGATTGCAAGCAGGCAGAGCTAGAAAGACATACTTTTTCATTCAAACGAAAAATGCTACAGAAAGAAACTAATAAAGAGACCATTCAAGAAAAGAAACCCACATGATTAAATTCCAAGCTAAAAACAAGTCCAGTTCATTTAAAGCATTGTTTACCTATGCATTTGTCTCTTTTTTTTTCTTTCATTGCAGATCTATAGATTGTGTGGACATACATTATTTAAAAGATATTTTGAGCTAGAAAAAATTGGCCAGTGATTTAGATAAAAATGTTTATTATTAATGTAAAAAAGGAACTTAAACAGTAAAGTAAAGTAAACTTCACTTAAAGTAAAACAACCCACCATGTGAAATCTGTGAATGGTGTGAGAGAGAGAAATGCTGAATGCCTTTTTAGGGATCCAGGCTGATCTAGGGATTTGCACTCCAATACAGGCATGCTCATGTGGAGAAACTGAATTGAAAGCTACCTTGTGGCTTGCAGGTGGAAATTAACACATCCTCAATTCAAAATATCTAATCAGGTGTCTGAAAATAAATCACTTAGAGGCTTTTAGTGCCCTTGTTTTCACAGTGATGTGATGAATAAAGACACTCAAAGTTTTGGAAGTGAACAATCTTGTCATGCTTTTGGACCTACATTCCCTTTGTGCTCCTGGGAGAGAGGGGAATTTACAGCCAGAACCTGCAATGTTCTCATACCTTTTTCAATACCAGCCACCTGCAGCAAAGACTGTACAAGAGGAAATCATAATGCACTTTGAAGTAAGCTGACTCAAGGTCTAATACTGTGTTGCTGTTCCATTATTTATCATGTCTACAAGCCTTAGTCATAAATCAGATACCCCAGCGTGCTGATTACTGTACAAGTGAAGGATAAGTAGCCTACCCCAGTGTTCCAGCCTAAGTAATGATTACATGTCTTGTGCTATGAGAGAAATGATCTAAGATAATCTTAATTCTGTAAGTACAAAACCAACTAAGTTTGATGTTAGTCATATCATTGGATACTTTGTTTTAACCAAACAAGACATTTTTAGCATCTCCCTTCTCTGTAGATTGTCTGTGTCCAGAATTTGTGCTGGTAGCACAGCTTTTTCCATACTGGAGGTATTGATATTTTTACTCTCTTCAGTATATCCTCATTTTGCAAAACTTGAGGCCCCAGGGAGCTCTTAGAAAATTTCTGGACAATATGTGTGTAGATACATAAGACAGACACAAACATACAGATATGCACAGGATAATTACATAACTCTTGTTTGCCTCTTCAGACACACATTCCAGTAACTTTAACCTAAAAGACACACAGGACCTTTTTAAAACCAGTGACAATATTAGTGACAGTACTGGATCGTCATTCCTTGCCGGTCTATGCAGTCTTTTAAAAATCTGAATGTAAATTCTGTATTTGCCATTCCATAGATTGATTCCATACAGCAACCTCGACCTGTTGACCTCACCAAAATTTATTTATTTGTTAAGACAAAAAATAACGGAAGTGAAGCACTAAATCCCTCTTCAGAGGGATGACCTAAACACTCCCCAAATCTATGTAGCTGAAAAACCATCTATTTTTCATTAACAAGTCCATAAGCCACCTTGCTTTCTTATCAGCCCATGCATGGGCATTAAGCAAGGTGACTCTCTCAAATATGAGTATTTATCTCATAGCTGCATAGAAGCAGTTACTGGAAATGGTAGTTGGGCCCATTTTTTTGGTAGTAACTACATCCAAGGTGAAAGTTATTGGTCCCAAGAGATTATGGCAGCAATCATTTCGAGGATGAAATCTGGAAAGGTTGTTGAAGGAATTTGGTGACTTATCTGATTGATCAATAGAACTACAAGGCACTCCACAGAAGTTTGAGCACCCCACCCACCAAGTCACCTAACCAGGGAAACAGAAAGCTTTCCCGAATAACCATTCCTCAGAATAAAGTACACCAGGCTTGAGAATAAGTCACTCTTACACAACAGCAAGTAGCTATTTTCTTCAAAATACTGAAACTGCCTGATCAGTTAGTTAATAAAAGAATTGACTAATGTGTTTACTTCATCAGATACTATGTTGGAGAATCAACTAATGTCCTCTTTGAAAAATGGTTTCACTGTGAAGATCTCGGCACTCAACTTATACCAATAATTCAAGAGTAAGTTTTTTCCTTTGTAAATTAAAAAAAATTTAAATGATATTGTAGATCTTTGTCAGTCTGTGGCTTATGTCGTTAGTTTGCTATTTATGCTGCATTTTACATAGGCTTGTTAAAAGTTAATTGCTGCTCTTTAAATTTTTAATCATGTCTTGTATGCCCCAAATTCATCAAATCAAATTAGAAAAAATGAGAAATAAAGTGTTTCACACGTCCATCTGGAACACACTTTTTTTTAACCAGTAAAAGCACTACTACTAAGTGCAAAAAGAATTGGGTGAAAAATTGACGCTGATGTATGCTAGGTTATCTAGGTAAAGCACTAAATAGCTTTAGGGCTTCTTTCACTCTTGCTTTAATCGAAATACTTTTAATTGATATTATTTATGAATAATCAGGACTGTGGCAAATTTGGTAGAGAGCTACTTACTAGGAAACAAGTGAATGTCATTAACTAATCAGTTTGTTAAATGGCTGCTAAAGGTGAACAAGGGAAGTGTTTAAGTGACATTAATCTTGTAGGACTTTCAGACAAATCTGTCAGAAAATAGGTATAGTCTTGCATACATGTGACAGTAGCTGAGGATTTGGCACAACCATTCTCAGCACAAAATTTACTGGCCAGTATTACTGCCTAGTCTTTGTTAACCTACAGAACGTGACTTTTTTACTTGTGTTTAAATGTTCATTATTCCAGGTTTTTCAGTTCAAGGCAATATAAGACTGGAAAACCAAACCCAGGTAATGCAAATTCATTTCAGAATTAGAACAATCGCTGATTGAATAGCAATGATTCTCACCACGTAAAATAAGTACCTGTTTTTCTTTCTGATTGTGTAAATTTAAGTTACTTTGGAAAGTAATTCCTTTCATTACCCCAACCACAAGGAAATTCCATATACATGATTACCAACAGCATCTTCTTTGGACATGTGATGCCATCACAACCACCTACCAGGTAACTATACTAGTGTGAAATGTTAGTATCTCTATTCTTCTGTGCCTTTCAAGTCTTGTACTAACAAAATTTCACTTCTGACTGCCCATAATGAGATTTTTGTGAGTTGAATTGATACACTCTATACCTATTTGTACCCCTTTACCTATAACTATACACTGTGATCTACTCCTGGGAAACCTAGAGAAAGCCAGATGATTTTAATTCATGTAGGGTCTGGTCTATTTAACAGTTTATTTTCATACTGTCTTGCCCAGGTTTTTATTTTGCTTCTGTTTGTGGATAGCAATTACAACTTCTATACTGGAACAGATTGTAACTCCACTGAAGTCTGTTGGAAAGAGACATAGAACAGAGAAAGTGACTTCTATAAAACCAATCTATTAGTTTTGACTTTAGGAATCAGATCTCTCAAATGTGATGGTTGCTTTCTGCATGGCAGCAAAAGCCTCAATTGCAAGGATATTGCAACAGCACCTTCAGTGGGAAACTTGTTTTGCTGAAATCTTACAGTCCTGCTGGCCCACAGCTTTACATGAGCACCCAGCATGTGCACGATCCATTGCTCCTGATTAACATAGCCTATGGCCAAAATACCACCCTTGTGTCTAAACTATGTGCAAAAGACTACACCACACAACCATTTCTGCACCTTCAGGAACAGGCTCTATGGACTATTTGGAAATTAGATGCAACCTGGTTAGTTCTGCTGCAAGAACTACCCGGAAAATCTCCAGGTTCTTAATTGACATGTGGAAAATCATCATAACAACAGTAGATCTGTGTAATCTCCAGGAGAGCCTGAGATTCCTTCCTGGAGAGTTCCTACACCAATTAGCCAAATGCTAACCAGTTTGGTCAATCCCATTGCTCAGCTAAGTTTGTTCTTTCAAATCTCTCTGCTGTCTCATCTGTGCTGACAACTGAGACATCCTGCACCAACCAAGAAATGTATGTATGGCTTAGGTGCACTGCACCCAGCTGTGCTACTCTTGACCTCATGACCAACCTGAATGCCATCCTCCAGTCACACTCAAAACTTAAATTCTATAGCTCTTGTCACAAGAGAATTTTTATTTCCCCCCTCTAAAAAGTTTTTGGAACCAGCTGTCCTTAATCTCCACATTAATTCCTGAATATCTTAAGATGATCGTTATGAATTACTCTAAGAGAGACAGAAGTTCCAGTGAAATATTATTTCCACACCTATCCAATTTCTCAGCTTGATAGTCACCATGAAAAAAGTCACTGTCTGCCATCTCAATCAATAACAGAACAAAGCTCTTACTCAAATCCTGAAATTGGGTTAAGCTGTTTTTCGCATGAACATCAAAGTTCTTAAAAGTAGTTAACTAAAACATTGTCACAAAAATGAAAAGTTAACAAACAGAAGAGTCTTCTGTTTGGGGCAGCAACCTTAAAGCCCTTGCAATCAGGAAATGGTAAAGCAGTCAGAAACCCTGCCTGAAAACTTTGCAGCTGAACCAGCTTTCAGCATTAGTTCTTTGACTGACTGGGGAATGTAATTCTCAGGAAAAGGCTCTGTGTTTCTTATAAACAAAATGGGGTTGTCTCCAAGATCTTACTTTTATTTTTATGCCCCATCAAAATGTGTTTTACTCTGAGCATATCACCTATGTTTGGGTGTTTGTTGGTTTGTTTGGTTTGTTTGGTTTTTTTGCACAAACAGTGTGAGGGCTAGGTAGGGCAGGTACTGCCTCGCTGTGTGTTCATACGGTGTTTAGCAGAGGAAATATAATTTCAGATGAAGCCTCTAGATGCTGCTGTAATAAAAAAAATACCGTATCACACATAATATCCTTGTTCAATACAGTCATTTCCAATAAGCATGCCTCACCAGGCGAAGAGTTTATATGTCAGTAACAAATTAATTATATTGCATAGATATAAAGTAACATTAAAGATTTATATTGTTAATATTTTTGCAGAAGATTAGAGCTAAAAAACGAATGTGACAATCAATCAGAAACTATAATATATCCTGACACCTTTTTTTTAAAGAAATAATTCTGGGAAACTGTTATTGATAAATCCAGTACAAAAGCTCTTTTCTTGTAATTTATCTGGCAGGTTTTCAGCCTGGAGAACAGCTTCCTTTTTCCAATTTTCAGGTTTCATGGACAATAAGTAGCTCAACATCTCAATGATGTCTTATGCATGAGGAAAATACCCCATATTTTTAGTTACGAAAGTTTTAGCTTATAGCTCCTGTAACTGTCAGTGAGACTGACAGTGTTAAAAAAAAAGAATCAAACAGAGTTTGACTGAGAGAGAAGTAAACTGGTAATATGTTCCCTCTGAAGGCATATCCAGCTGACAGAAAAATAATGCTTTGGATTTATTCCCTCAGCAGCTCTTTTCTTTTTTTTTTTCTTTTAAGAAGTAGAGTTCAGCAACCAGCATGACATTTATACCATATAACAAGCTACCACCAGTTGCTCGTGATGTTTCACTCAATACATATCTCAACATTGTTTGAGCTGGCCTATGCAGAGGATGGAGTTTCAGCCTTTTTATTCAGTTTCTCTTCTGAAAATCCAGAATGCACTCAGTTTAAAAGTGCCATCTGAAGCACTCTCAGGTACCTCTCTACATAAGCCTGAACTAGTGCCTCACCTTCTTAGAGAGAAATGGAATAAAATTGAAGAAAAACATCTTCAAAGAAATCCTTGATTGCACCTCACTCATAGAGAAAAGCTGTAAATGGAATCAATCAAGCTCCAATGGCTTTTAAAAAAATGCCACATAAAAAAAAACCCAAAAGAACCCAAACCAAAAAAACCCCTAAGTCTAGACCTTTTCTTGATTTATTTATGGTTTCTGGCTTAGCCAATAGCAGGGAAAGTCCTTCTGAAAGCAGGGCAATCAGAATATATGAAGAGACAGCAGAAGAGGGACTCAAGTCCCATCAGGAAAAATATAATCAGAAATATATATTGCATGCAATCCTTATTTGAGACATCCTCCCTGGAACTGTTTTGTATTTTATTACTAGACTCTTTTGTTTCCATGTGCAGAAATAAAGTTTGGGAATAATCTTTTTTTATCAAAAAGAATGAATATATTTAGGATATAGGCTGTACTTGGAACTCTCAGGATGGGTTGGTTTGGGTTACTTTGCATATTTTTTGACATGAGGAATCATAGTTATCAAAACAACTCTTGCTACTTTCAGTTGAGTCAGCCTGAGAGCAAGATTCTCCCAATGTATCTATTTCATCCCACTTTTCTAGTCAAGAGGACAAGAGACAGTTCAGACAGAGAAACCTCAGTTCTAGTAAACAGCGAAGGCTGAATATTATTTGCAGAAGTAACCAGAAGCTCAAAAGCTTTTCCTGCCATGCCTGAAATAATCCAGGCTTCTTTTAGGGGTAATCTGATGGGGAAAAAAACTGCAAGAAAAAATTATTCCTAGGTTAGGTGTGTTTGAAAATGAACTTCCTGAGCATTAATGGTATAGGTGGAATGTCAGGTTTTTGTTTGTCCAAATTAATCTACTTCTAATTATCAATGAAATTTTATTTCCCATAAAAGCTTTATTGTCAGTGAACATACAGTATATAACAGAAAAACCAGTCCTGTAGTGACTTCACTACTTTCATTGATTTTTGGTGTACCTCGGGTGATTTAAAGTCTAGATTAAGAATCTGGTTAGCATGGTTAGAATACAGCACAGTTTTATGTTTGTGATTCAGAGCAAACAGAACCTATGGAATTGAATGAGCATGAAAAATAAGGTACTTTCTTCAGTCAGTGGAGCAGGGATACCATAGAGCCTAGTGCAGGCTCTGTAAATGTTTTGTGGTCTCAGCAGTGCTGTTAAACAAGTTATAAGGGTAAGCTCAGCACTATAAAAATCGGTTTCTGTACTGTCATCCTCTGTAGCTAATCCAGTGAACCTCTGTAGACAGTATTTGCTGCTCAGCCTTGTTTCACTGATGTATAAAAACAAGCAGATCTTTATTCTTCTGATTCTTCTTATTTTCAGTTAACTGGCTGGTGGGCATGTTAATTCAATTAAAACTACCTCAGAAAACTAAAAAAAGGAAGGAAGAAATTCTGTCTTCGTTTGCACTATAGCAAATACAGGGCCATACCTTTAAACTTAAAATAACTGTATAAATATTTGTGCCTTTCTGTTTTAAGTACATTGAAATAATTCTAAAGATACTGTCTCTGTGGTTTTGGTTTTTTTTAAAATAAGAATGCTGATTTTGGACATAAGTTTTATTTGCTATGCATCTGTTTAGAAAATGGACTGTTTGATTCTCTTTTCTCCCATCTTTAAGGACTTCCAGCATACCTAGATAGATCACTCCTCTTCTTTAATATGGTACTTCCTTCTGCCGTCAGTACTTGTATTGAAAAACCCAGCACATGAGCATTTAGATATTAAAGACTAATCCTCTATGGCATTTATTTTTCAAACAGCCACCAGGAGGTCTCCAGGACAGAACAGTGTTCAAACCAATACAGAGACTTAATAATTTTAAACTCTCTAGGCCCATCAAAACTATACAGCTCTCCAAAACACCATCTCTGTGACTTCTATCAACAGTGTGAATGCTCTTCTTTTCTTTATCATCCTCATTGCTCTCTTCTGGCAAAGATGATCACATAAATACACTATTCGTCTTTAGCCTGTCATACGTAGATCCTTTAAGTAACTTTCAAGTCATGTTTCTATCTCTCCTGAAGCTGCACTTAAACTGCACTTAAACTGCAAAGGGTATGTAGGTGGAAGAAGGGAATAGAGCCATATAATATAACCCTTATAATTCTTACAAGCGTGGTACCTCTTACTGGCTTCATCTGTTTCTCCTCCCTTCATATTTAAATACTTTATACTCTACACCACTCCCTAATGAGTACAGAGCTCATACTGAAAGTGAACTACTCAGACAGACCAACCTAAGTCAGCAATATTAAATGCAGAAATAAAGTAGGATTACAATGTCTGGAGTATGGCTGCTATAATTTTCCATATGAGAACTTCTACCAAGCTTTAATTCCAAACTACAGTGTATCATTCAAGACTCAAGACTGCAGGCTGCAGATTCTCTGGAGCCGAAAAGTTCATGAGGTTCCCAGAGCCCAGAACTGCTAAAGACAACACCAGAAAAACCCCTAAGAAAGTTTTCAGTAAGAAATCTGCTTCTCCTACAATATTCTCAAGTGAGCCTCCTCATAGAGGGGCAGAACATAACCCATAGGCTCTGGGAGCTCTCCTAATGCTTCACCATGTGAACCAAGCGACTTTAGTGCATAATGTACATAATAAACCTATCAGGGAAACAGGAAGAAATGCCCTATAGACTTTTTTTCCTTTCTGTTCAGATTTCTGTGAAAAAAACAAGAAATATTTAAGAGCTATAAAGCTCAGCAGTTTCACAGCAGGTACATCCTCTCTAATAAAGTAGCTTCTTTCTTCCTTACGCTCTTAAATGCTCCCCAGACAGCAACATCTGAAACAGAAAACTCACTAATGGAGTTCATCTGACATTTTCACTAGTGTTTCTAAGGCTATTTAGTGGTAATAGCTTACACATGCTGTACAAATCATTGTCTCACCAATAGAGTGAGGTCTCAACTCATGTTATAATGAAATATCCTATTCCTATTCTATGGAAACTGAAGTTACGTACAGAGAGGATTAATGAAATGCCCACAGTTATAAAGGCAGATCAGAAACAAAATTAAGATTCTTTATTTTAGGATTGGAAAAGCGGACAGCATTTCTCAGTACACTTTGTCATTCTTAATTACAATAATCTAGCTATATAATGAAAAACCTTTAAAAAGAATGGCCTAAATAGTGACTTTTTTGGTTTAATTTATTCCTTTCCTTATGGCTGATGATATCTCTGTTTGAAAAAGCTTTATTTCTTTATTACAAAAATATTTTTCAAAGCTTTCCTCATCAAACTTCTTATTTTCAATTAGGAAAAAAAAAATTTTTTCAGTTTCCAGCATAGATTTAATGACACAAAGAAAAATGTGCCTAGAAATAATTACACGGACAAGTCATAAATTAGCAGTCATGCCAATTCTCAGGGCACGCTACAAAAACAAATACAGTTACACAGGGAAATGTATGATTGCACCAAATGAGTGCTGTATTTTCAGCTAAATGTTTCTGCATCTATATTCAACAACAGGGAAATGAACCAACAACCCTCTAAGTAATCACTCACTCAGTGCATTCACTCTGGATTTTTATATGGACTGGGCTGACTACTTGTTTTTTCAAACCTGATGTCTGAAGTTATGTCCCTCATTTCACAGGCTTTATTTGCAGAGGTATTAAAATCCTACTAGCCTCATTGACATTTCTGTTAACTTGGAGAATGAAACAGATTTTTTCATAGAAATTAGGTAGGCACATATGGGAAAAACATCCCAGGGAATGTATTATTGCTGGCATTGGCAATTAAATGTGAAATGCTGCAAAAATATCACTGGAATTATTCATTATGATATAGTATTGAAGAGATGGAAATTATGATTAGAAAGTGTACAGAAATAAATTAATACATAATTTAAGAATAATTCGTGAGCTCTTTATCCCTAGTCTGGACCATTTGACGCTCAGTTAAAGGATGAAAAAACAAAGAGGATTCAATTACTCCGCTTTGAATAATGTCTTCTGCTGTTGTAGAGGGAGACACCATTTGTAATGGGCTGTGTCACATCCTTGCACGGAGTTGGGGCCCCAGCATGTAGGGACGGATGGTTTCTGAGGCAGCACAGCACCTTAGGATGGTGGGATAATTAGTAAGAATATAAGGGGGTTTAAAGATTTGAGCACTGTTCCATCTAGAATGAGCTGTCTAGAAGTGAAGGGTGACACATCACTGAAAGAAAGTTTTTCATAAAGCCAACATGCAATCAGTTCACCTTATGTAAATATATTTCAAGTGCTTTACTACTCCTTTCCTTTGAAGAAATCTTGAAGAAACGAGAGCTATGGGAAGAGTTTGGGGATGGTAGGGCTCAAGAAAGACTCAGAGAATGAGATGGTCTAATTTCTTGATGAGAAAGCTTAAGGACACCACCAGGGAAGAGAAGGGCAGCCTTGCATGTAACACATGAGTTTTGGGTAAGCAAATACAGCCACATATACCTGATGGGTCAGTGTCAATCTTCTTTACCTGTTCTCTTTATTGCTATCAGAAGCACAGTACTCCCAGCAAGCTCAAACTCTTCTTTTGATGGTCTCTGTTGAGGCTGTAACTGCCTGTACATTCAACTTGCTCTTTTCTTGCAAGCTGTTCTCTCCTGTTTTGCCCAGCTTAATATTCTCCGTCTCAGCACAGTCTCAGTATTTTTTAACTGAAGTCAACTTCCTCTAAAACCTGTAATTTCCTTTTTTAAATATTTACAAACTCATTCGGTAAACACAACATGTTTTTCAGCTTAACATGATATCATCACATTGTAATTAAAACCTAAAAAAAGCTATAATCCCCATAAAGAACACATTGCTATGATATAAATTTTTAATAGTAATGATCTACAGAAATGGACTTTTAAATCAATACTACAGTATTGAACTTTTAAATGGATTTCTGAAAATGTAAGAAAATATTAGATTTGGTGTTCCACTTAGTGTTATATTACTTGGAAAAATCTACACAAGACTTTTAGCTGACTGGCTTAGAAGTGCCATTTTCTTGCATTTTGCTGGCATATTTTTACCTTTACCGTCATTAAATATGTCTACTTGTCTCACAGTATTGCTAGAGCAGAACTCCAGAAACACAGGCTTGCACTTCCTCGGATACTTTTGAAAGCAAATGTACAGGCTAAAGAGAAATAATATATGCAACAATATCTAAATACAAGCTGTTAGCCTGATTAGAAATACTCGGTTCCTTTAGAAGCACCAGGCTTCAACTCCAGTATGTGTGGAACTGCAAGAGATTGGATCCTCTTCATTGTAGCTTGTTAGCTCAAGTTCATAAGCGTTAGGACACCTACAGCTTTTAGCATCATGCAAGGGATCAGCATCGGGGTTAAATAAGGACTCAGGCAAGTAGTCTGTTGATAATGTCACACACGTGTCACGCACCTCATCACCACAGTGCTCTCTCATTTGTTCTGCAGTAAGAGATAATCAAATCATCATACTGGGTCACACTAAAAAGTTAATTCCATGCAGGCACAGTTTTGAAAGGCCATTATGCTGTCACTGGGCAAGTGTCATTAACATCAGAAATAGTATTAAGCCAAAACCCCATCACAGGCCAGGGCCTGCTGATAAGACAAGTGTCCAAAAAAAGCTCTTAAACTGAGGAACTTCAAGTCTAAATAAAGAAAAGTCCACCTTTACTTGAAAGTAAATGAAACTGCTAGATAGTGGCTGTTTATCACAAGCAAGAAATGACAGTGCAGCATAGTAACTGCAGGATGTATTACACCTTACACTGGCCCTGAGTAGGCACAGGACACTCTGTGCTGTTGTCTCATGTGTGTTGTCCCAGTTGATCAGGGCAACTGGAATCAGAGATCAGCACAAAGAGGAAAATAGCAAAATTATGTTCATGGAGAATAAGAGACAGAAGTTAAACTACAAACTTAGGCCTCTTTTTTTTGATTTGTGTTGCTTCATGGTCAAATTCAAACAAGTACTTTGGCTTTTGTTTTTACCCCAAATTCGTTGCAACCCATGGGGAACATTCATAGTTCTGCTGCCTGAAACACCACAGTGCCCTTACTTGAGACTCAACTTTTTGCTATTTAGTCTCCAGCATATAAAATCTGAACTTACTTGTCAGATGCTGGAATTTTTAAACTGTGGAGAAGAAATATTCCCCAAGTTGAGCAGGATACTCACAGCATCTCAGTATTTGCTAATATCTCAGTATTTCTCTCTTATCCTACCAGGTTTTTGTTTTTTAAAAGCAAACAAACCACTCACCACCAAAACCCCACATACCTCTCTCAACTAGGACATGCATTTTAGTAGAAAGCTCTACCAATGGGTAACTTTCTTGTACTGCAAAACTACAAGAAACTTTTCTAAATTCAAATGATGAGTTTTATTCTGATAACAAAATACAACAAACAAAAACAATTGGTAAAGAGTTCAACTATTAATAGAACAAAGTATTTTAATGTGTTTTGGAATACCAGTTGTACTGAGTACCTTCTCATAAAATTTCTGATAAATTTTCTTTTCTTTTCCTCCTCTGCTGTGTGTGAACATGTATCATAATATTTTAGACCTTTTTTTTTTATACCAGTCTCTAGTCAAAAAAGTAGTTTTCCAATGCAGCCTCATTTGCACATATCCATAATTTAAGGACAAAGTGTGTATGTGTTCCTAATTACCTCCAAAGGATGTTTGATAAACCTGTGAAAATTAAAGAAAAAAAACCCCAGTCATATTGCATTAAAAAAAAACCACCAAAAATAAATCACCAAATACCTTAACACTGCATTTTAGTCATCAGACAATAAGATATAGAATGCTCAAGACTAGATCTTGTTAATGATTACAAATCCAGATTAAAATAAATCTAATGTGAAGACTTTCTTTTTTCTTTTGGTGCTGCTTAGTTTCTCTGGAGGAGTTTGCTTTTCAGTAAAAGTTGTTTTAAATATTTGAGTTAAATAGTGTAAAAGTAGTAAGTTTTTTTTAAAAAAAAAAAAGCCCGAAGAAAAAGCTTTCAAACAAAAAATTTCTTCTTTTGCTGCAGATTTATTCAGATTACTTTCAGAATTTCCTGAAAGAGGCATTGCCAAGGGAAATTATTTAAAAATATATAATTATTTTAATATCACGGAATCACAACATGGGTGAGGCTGGAAGGGACTACAGTGGGTTTTCAGGTCGAACCTCCCAATATAACGGAGAAGAAATTTGAATAGCAAAAACTGTTTCTACAACAAAAAGGGTAGGATCCCACAGAGATTATCTGGAGATGGATGTACTCAGTGCTTACTGGGATCCCATGAACAGCAACAGCATCTTCAGTACGCTGCTATCCCTTGGATGCACTGACCCTCTCACATATTGTTCAAAGACTGTGTACGAAATGGTCTTTAATGAAAAACTGAAATGATACGTTCAAAACACTGCAGAGCAGTGAAATTCAGCATTAGAAGAGAACCAGAAGAATATTGCATAATGAATACACTAATACTTAAGAAAGAGCTGTTCTATTACTAGCACCAAGACTAAGACTTGGCTGTGAGTTTATTACCACAATACATTTGGGAGCAAACCATCCAGGGAGTTGTTCCAGCAGCTAGTTGGCATTACTGCTTGAAATTACTCCATGGGTGTTCTCCCATGGCATCTCAGAACAAACTACTTAAAATCACCAAGGCAATTGCTCTGTCTCTGCACTTCACTGTGAGCTAGGAAATAACCAAAGGTCATTTCATATACCAGCAACATGCAGCACGAATCTTGAATTTTGCCAGCTATACTAATACTGCAATTAGTCCTCCAGCTATTTTAAATCAAATCATTTATGAAGGAGAATTACTGGAAATTAAATCCAGATACAACTCCAAGAACACCACAAAAAATATACCTTGTATAAAATTTTAGGTTGTACTAATCTGTTTGCTTCACTGTGGTCTATGTATTTAAAAACATATAGGGAAGACAAAACATAAAAGTCAGTACTAAGTATGTGAGTGATGTAGAACAAGCTGCTTCTATAGGCTCAAGTCTACTTTTAGAGGGATATGATACGAGCAAAGGCTCAGAGATAATACATCATATTTTACCAGTGCAAAAGCTGGTCTGAAAGAGAATGAGGAATATGCCAGGAAGAACTAGGTAGTGTATTGCATACTGCTTGAATACACAGTTCTGACAGCATCTTTGAAGAAGGCACTCCATAAAGACATACAAGTAACATATGATTTTACAATCTCAGAAAGTCCTGATAATGACCATAGTGCTGCTGACTGTTACAACTGACTTTTGGCTAGATAGCGTCGGTAAATTGATCCCTTGAGTAAAATGTTTGCAAAGACCAAGGGAAGCAAGTATCACTGATAGCCCTCTGCCTTGCTTACAGATGAGCTCCTTAAAGAAACACCTTTCCCACTGAATTCCACTTCTGTTATGAAGCCATTTTCCTTCTCGAGCTGGTTAAATGATCATCGCAGTGAAATAAAACAGAAGAAATCCTTGAGTATGTTTGGAGATAACTTTGAAACAGAGGTAGGGGGATCCAATTTCTCTGAAAAGAGAGGGATATTTTTAAAGGTACAGATAATAGGTGCCTACTGTTCAGACTGAGTGAATCCAGGCCTGGGAACAATATATAGTCAGCAGACAAAGTTATGCACACCCCGACAGAAGTACCGGTTTTGGTCCATTGATTTGACTAGCTTAGGGCAGGGGCTTTCTAGCTCATTACTTCCATTTACAGAATCAACCTGAATTTTATTTCTGTTCCTTTCCTTTGGGATTAAAACAGCTCCTTCACTCCATTCCTGTCTGTCTTCCCATATTTCCCAAATCAGAAGCACCAGCATGATGTAAATGCTACTTAAGTGTGTCCAGCTTCTTATGTGTTTGAGCAACATTTCATGGTCCAAGCCTAATTTGAGTGTGTAAATACCCTTTTTTTCTTCCCCCTCAATCTATATAAAGTGGAAACAAGAAAAACTGGACAGCACCAGAGAGCCTGAGCTGCCCTAAAACATTGCACTTCAGAGTTTAGTCAAACACAGCCTACTTTGGGTGTAAGTGAAGCTGTCAACATTTGATATCTGTGTTGTATGCGTGATGTTTACAAAACATATTCTTCCCTAGAATTACTTAGAGTCATACTCCGTAGAATCCAATACAGATGACAGCAAAGTGACAGAGTGTGGGAATGTCAGGAAGAACACAGAGGGGGCAGAAAATGAGAAAGATGAAGTCCTGTCTGCAGCTTTTTTAGTGTTAATGGAAGGAATTTTTCTGCTTCAACAGGCTCTTGACAGGGCCCAGAGTTCATGAGGAGGAAGTGCCTGTTCCAAGAACAGAAGCAGGAAGCATATAGATGCAAAACTGAGAGTGGGAGGAGGCAGAAGGAATAGATAAGCGAGGATGCAGAGGAGCATAAGGAATGGCAGGTGTGATCAGTTCCCTTTTTATCAGTAGGAATCAATATGAGAATACCAAACAGTGTGAATTTTAATGTCTGTAAAAATAACGTCATCTTCTATGAATATTCTCCTGTAAAAATAGAATGTTTTAAATGCTGTTGGAAGATGAATATGGACACTTTGGTCACTTGGATGAAAGTATTATTTTTCTTACTTTTTTTTTTAAGGTTATAGCTTATGGACCAGGAACAACTGAGAAAAGTAAAAAGAACTCGGATATCTGGATATGGCAGCTGGTATGTGGCAATTCACACTTGTTAACTGATGAGTTCATGTTTCAGTTCAGACTGAACAGTAGTAAAGCCTTCTAGCAACAGAAACTGGAATGATTACCTTCCTTTGCATAGAAAAGATCACCAATAGGCACCACCTTTCAGCTTTAAACTGTAGTGAAAAATAACTGTAAAGTACTGCCACACTAAAAACAGCCTCTTTTTCCTCATCGTGTATGTTGATGTCAGAGGTACTGGCATCCATCCTTGCTGGGGATTTTAGTACACACTACCTAGACTATATCATGTAAATATATCAGAATGCCTCCAAGCAATAAAGCAACATCACCTATTAGTTCTGCCTTGAAACATTCATCCTCACACTGAAGTCAGACTGGAATCAAGTAGAACAAGCTAATAAAAAGGTCTGAAAACTTGTTTATGCTAAATCACAGTCACAGGAGGTCCAGATGTCCTTCATTCAATTTGCTTCTAGAATACATTTGCAACCCAAAGGAAAAAAAAAAAAAAGCTAGTTTTTGCTTACACAAAAATTCAGGCTAGTTTGGGAGGCAGATATTTATGTATTAGTTATGTATTAGTTCTTGTTCTGTTGAAATTCACAGGGACCATCAAATACTAATTAAAGACATAATAATCTTGAAAGACATTTGTTTACACTGCAGCTTATATCAGCCTGTGGAATCAAGACCCTGTGGCTGGCTCCCCTGCTTGACAAGATAATAGCTAGTCCATTCCAGAGTGGATTAACCCTTTGCAATTTCAATCAGCTCCCTGCTGACTTGTGAACTGCTTTTCAGGACTTTTCTGCTTCCTGATTTTCAGGAATCAGAAAAGCAGAAGAGGAGCTTGAACTAGTCCAGAAGATTTTCTCTCTAATTTCTGGAGCTGTACTTATTTGCAGGCTACTAGGTTAGATCAGTGACTGTGTACCCCAAAAATCAGGCAACAGACTGCTGCTTTATGATGGGGAACAATGAAACATATTTTTATTTATGCTAATAGTGTTAGGCAAGATCAACTGAGTATTTAGCTAGACCTCATGGAACAGAGCAGGTTTGAGTGTTCTTTCAGTAGGAAAGATTTCTGTACATGCAGCATTTTTTTTCTGCTGGGGACAGGACATGGAAAATTAAAAGCCTTTTTCCTTTCAGGAGGGCACATCGACTGTTGCCATGGATGGTAAAACCCTGACTCTCTCTGCTGGTGACAGCCTGCTTGTCCGTGCCCAGTCTACGTGAGTAGAGATGAACAGTGGTTCAGTGTGTGATTTCCCAGCTTCCAGCAACATAAATTCTATGTATTCAATCCACACCATGTTGGGCATCACTGGTGCAGAAACACAGCATCTGTGAATGCAGAATTTGCAATAGCCTCTGTTATTTCTCAGGGCAAAAGTGTTTTCAGGAGGAAAAGCCAGACATTCATTCTAGTTCACCTCTTATGATAAAAGCTGGAGAAAATAATAAATAAAAAAATGAAAAAGGAGAAAAAAAAAAAAAAAGATGAGCACAACCAAGAAAATGCAGCATGCAAAAGACCATGCATAAAGATAGATGACATGAATCCACCCACTGGCACTCACAGCAGATGCTCTAAGAAGCATGAGACCAGGCTTAACATCAATGCATGGAGGTTTGGGGTTCAGGCTAAGAACACAGCTCTGTTCCTGGAGTAGGATGCCTACAGCTGTATCATAACCTTGATGCATGTGATACACATAAAGGAAAATAGCTTCCAGAGAGAATGGAAAGGAAGATATGGAGTGTGGCAAAAGCTGATAAAGTGCCCACCCCTCCTTTTCAATATCATCAATTTTTCGGTTGTTGGTTTGAGTGTGTAGTTCCCCTCCATACACATTGTATCACCTCTCTTTCCATTCTTCCAGGTACTGCTGGAAAAGAGCAGAAGAATGTGTTGCTCTCTGCATCGCTCAGGATCCAAAACGCAAGCAGCCTTACGCATAGCTCATGTGTCAGCTGGCTTTGATGATAACCAAGTTTTAACCTACTTATCTTAATTATCTTTTACTCAGAATGCCTGGAAATTTGAATACACTAACACAATGATTACATGGAATTAAGTGGAGTCAAGTGCTGTGCCCAGTTAAACCGTTTTCTCCAAGTAGTTAAAGTTTTAGCAGAATTTACAATCAGTAATTTTTTTTAAGATCTAGTATTCTGTTTGATTTTATCTGAAAGGAAATGATAACATATCCAAGTAGCAGGATTACTTATTTAATAATACATGATACTGTCTAGAAGAAATTAGAGGCTTTTCAAACCCAAGTCTCTGCCACAAGATGTAGAAAAGGAGATGGGACACATACTGTTATACTACTTAGGTAACAGTTTTTATTTCCTTGTATCAAATTTGTCATTTGTAATAAATTGGTACACAGCCCAGCTTCCAGTAGGGAAGCTTTAATTGGCAGTAGTTCACAGATCCTCTGTGATCTTTGGCTAAAAGTTTGCTTGTATTTTTTAAAGGCCTTATCTGCTGCACTGCTTGAGAATCTCAGTGCTCCTCAGAAAGAGAGGAAGGTGCATTAGTAAAGGAGGAAGCAGTACCTGCAACAACATCGGGCATTACTTAGACCACCACTGTACTTGCTACAGGTACGAGTAATTCCCCGTTTCCCAGATCCAGCAGTGCAGTATCAATCAGTGATCAGCAGTACCCCACACATGCTATGCTGGATGCTGTGTGCCCACTACACTGTCAGGAACATGGCACTGCAGTAGGACTAAACATGAGCAGCTGGGTGGTGGTTGTGCTCCTGTGCAGCAGAATTCTCCAGTAAAAGTAGCCTTAAGAGGTATGTTAGGGAATAAGAGAGCAGAAAAATTATTATAATCAGTTTCTATTAACTGCTGCTTCTTTTTGAACAATGACGTTTCTTGCAAAAATAATAAATGCCAAATTATACTTTGCTGCTTTTATTCCAGGAACTCTGCAGAAGGGTTTTTGTTTGGTTTGGGTTTTGGTTTTATTTAATTGTCCTTCACATTGTTAACATCAGAAAACAGGTTGCTTGGATACCTGCAGGTATTATCAATTAAATATTTGAGAAAGCGAAAGTTACCTTTTCCTAATTTTTTTTTAATTCTAATTAAGTTCAGAAAAATATTTGTTTAATCTATCACCTACAAAGCTCATTAAACTGAGATGTCATATGTGTTTTATTCAAGTGTTCATTCTTCTTGTGAGAAAGACACAGATGGCTTGGCTTTAATCTACAAGTTATATTTAACATCAGTAGCTTTTCTAGCAAAGCATACAGCAAAACTGTGCTATAGCCTCCTAATAACAGAGGGCCTAATTTGAAAAACTGAACCCAGTCCTTAAGGCTGTTAGAGGTGTGAGCTGTCACACACGTGAAAAGGAGCTGTAACATTTCCTTTGAACAAGGGCGTCATTTTTTCTGATTACCATTGGTACTTGTGTGTTTATGTGTCTGCAGAATTGACTACTTGAGTGAACATCTATGATTGAGGGATCTAGGGTACCAAAGTGTTATATTTTTAGTCCAGCAGTTACAGGGTAATCACAGAAATATTTCCATATTTCACACTGAATGATAAGTAAGTAAAACACAGCAACACGTAGAACAACATCCAGAATAATGAGCAGTTCTTCATCCACCCAGAGGCACTGAAAACAATGGAACTTCCAGAATAAAAATTAAGGCACCTCCAGATTAGATACCTCCCATGAAATAATGTTAAGGCTCCACTCAAACTATATTTGTGATGCCTTTTATAACAACTTGTGCTTGAACACCTAAATTCTATCCAAGTCACATACTAGGTGCCAGACCAGGAGCACTAAACCAGAGCTCCATCATCCTCAGTTTTGCCACAGCCCACAATCAGAAACCAGGATTTAGTAGGTCATCAGTTAATTTCTATTGAGGAGCTGCTGTCTCCCAACAACTAGGTAAGAGGTGTTAAGACATGTAAGTATGGCAAAGAATCAGGAGCAAACCAGCAGGAGATTTATAAAAACAGTTAAATACCAAGTACCAAGAGAAAATAATTTTGTTTTCTAGTGTCTCTTTTGAGAATTACTTTAGTTGTTTTGGTGTTCAATTCCCTTCCCCTCCCACCTGCTCTCCTTCAATTCAATAGTTATTTGTAGCCAGAGCACAAATGAGAGCACAGAGAGTACTTGTCATTTACTCCTTCCAAGGTGCTTAACCACTGTGATTCAGAAACCTGCAACTTCTCTTTTCTCAGGTTTTCAAATAGTTCCAGAGGGCTCCTGGGCAGTCAGTGAATCTTTTTCAGGTGCTTTACTCTTCCTTCATATTATATCTGTTCTAAAGTGCCCCAACAATTATAATTAGATGAACCCATGCTCCTCTGCTCATGAGGAAGTTGGCCACATGCTAGTCTGGAGTCCTCCTAGGTGTTCTTTCTGTTTATGTGTAGTCAGCTCAGCAGATGCTTCAGCACCAAAATTGTTGGGATCAAAGTCTGAAGACTTCAGTGCTAATCTTGCCTCACAAGGAAGGATTTCAGGCTGAGGTCAGTGGCAAAGACTTAGTTAGGCCTATGTTGTTTGCAGGGTGCCCTAATGCCCTCCTCTTGACATTGTGCTTGTTCATGCATGTCTGTGAAATACACCTGACAAAACTATGTTCTACAGAATCACAGGATCATTGAGGTTCAAAAAGACCTCCAAGATCATCAGATTCAGCCTTTGATGGAACACCAGCTTGTCAACCAGACCATGGCACTGAGTGCCACGTCCAGTCATTTCTTGAGCACCCCCAGGGATGGTGACTCTACCACCTTGCTGGGCAGCCCATTCCAATGCTTAACAAGGCCTTTTGGGAAGAAATTCGTCCTGATGTCCAACCTGATTCTCCCCTAGAACAACTTGAGGCCATTTCCTCTCACGCTGGTTGCCTGGGAGAAGAGGCCAATCCCCACCTCACTACAACCTCCTTTCAGGCAGCTGTGGAGCACAGTGAGTGACACCTTGTTTTCTCCAGGCTAAACAGCCCCAGGCCCTCCTCCTCCGCCTTACACATGATGCACGTCATATGATTTACACATACACAGGACTGCTTTTCTTTACAGCTCTTTCTATACAAGGTACCCCTGCACCCAGATTTTGATACTCATTTGCTATCTGAATCGTGCAGACATTGGAACACCTGATGCTTAGTAAACTTGGTACATTTTGGCAGCATTGTGCTAATAAGGTTAGCACAGTATTCCACAGACAGCCCATCTGCTGCTTGGTGCTTCTGCAAGACTCAAAAGTAAAACCTTTCTACAAATAAATATTCTAAGCAGTATTACAATAAAACCTACACAGATACAAGGCTATACCTGCACCGTTCTTTGTAAATTATTACCTTTAAACACACATCATTGTCCAGAATCACAGGTTTGAGCTGACTTAAAAGCTTAGAAATGCAGATAAAGGAGTTTGAGTCCACCTACAAGCATCCAGAGAGTTATTCCAAGGAGGAATCTCACCTATCCTGGAAATCAGCAGTTTTCACTTTCACTTCAAATGGGAAAAGGTGATGCAAACCAATCCTGCCAGCTGCTGATTAAAGTAGCAGAGCACCTTTAGAATGTTTCATTCCAATGAGACCACTGGTAAGCTTTGTAAAGAGAAAGCTAAACCACTCCTTTTTAGCTATAGATATATTTTGATTTCTGTTTATAGCATTTAAGTCATATGAAGAGCAATATAAGCATTATTATAGCATTTCACATTGAGCAAGGAACTTACAGTCAGTCTTTCATGTAAATTAGCAATATAGATCAAAATGGCAGGCTTGACCTCATGGGGTACTTATGGTCTTGTTTTGAGATATGCTGACTTACATGAATGATGGAAATAAATTGGTATGTCTCACTGTATTCCTTCTTGTTATGGTCTCATATTCCAACACCACAAAAATAGTCAATTTAGCAAGGTTACGTGATTAATGATATATGATTAGCATCAGCACCCATTCAAAACAAATAGTATTTCTTCAAGTAACTTAAAAATTAAATAATCCTGGTACAGCAAATAAAGCTTCAGCCTTCACCAACGCTTTCTATAAGCTTGAAAAAAGACCTGCAAAATGCAAGTTCATGCAAAACATGTATGTTTGTGGTTATGAGGGAACTACAAGAGAAGAGTGACCCACACAGATCATGCAGTAAACACATCTGAGATCGACAAAGAGCACAAGATTGAGCACAAAAAACCAAAAAATCCGCATGGAAGAGTTAAGACAAGATAATGATCTAATGCTAACTACATTTGCGCTCGCAATACCTAAAGTGACAGCTTGTAAAAGTCAGTAGAGGAACCCTTCTTCCTCTGTGCTCGCTCTACTTTTAGATCTTGCTTGTTTATTTGAAGTAGCAAACCCTACCAGAGGCATAAAACTGACTAGGTGGATCAGGAAACTGGTAAAATCAGGAGTGTTGTAGTAAAGTTTTTCCTCAGACCGACACAGTGTTTACTTACACCTGTAAACCAATCTTGTCATACTACATGAAGATAACAAATGTTTTCATTCTGTTGTTAAAAACATTAATTGTACTGATTTCAGCTCTCCAGTCACATCTAATAGAACAGATGCAGAGAAAGCAACCCTCCCACCCATCATTGCATATAAGTAAAGGAAAAAGAATTACTTAAGCTATTCAAAAAATTCCTACATAACCAGCTTGTGTTTATAATGGAGACATTTCAAGGCTTTGGAATGTTTTTATGCACCTGAATGAACACTTCAGACTCATGAAGGTCATCACCTCCTGGTCTGTTTCTGATTCAATACACAAGTACTTGTAGAGCTGCTCTTCAGTATCAAAGGATGCAGAATAACACTGATTGGACCCAAAGTAAAACTGTTGATTTTTGAAGTAATAATGAAGAAGACAAATTTAATACCCACCCCTCAGCTCAAAGTTATTACCTCACCTACAGGTCTTAGCACTGTCTGGTACAGAAAGATCTTATGCTGGATCCAGTCAGTAATATTTTCAGTGATTGTCCAAAAACCGTGGAAGTGAATAAAAACTCTTCCTTTTAATTTCGCTGGAATCTTGATGGAAACTTGACAGCTAGAGTGATGTTTACACACACACAGAGTCAGTTTGTATTCCAAAAATAAGCCCTTAAATTGTGAAATCATCAGGGAAATCATTCCCAATGCACACATGAAATTCCCTTCTGCAGGCATCCCCCCTTTTTGAGGTCTACAAATGATAGAACAACTCTTTCTAAATTGCTGTTGCTCTAGGTTAAATATATCTCCAAGATCTTTGGCCTGGTAGTTCAGTAGAAGTTGCATGAGAACCACATACTGAAAGATTTGAACACTGCTTTGTATTTTTAGAGTTGCTAAATAGGCACATGTACATGGCCATTACAGTGCTAAATAAAAAATTCTGTGCCTGGTTTTGGAGATAAATTACACTGAAATTGAAGCAAAATTATTTGAGTTCTAAAAAGACTTCATTGCACAATCTTATGAGCCCCAGAGAAAGATGTCATGACTATGAAAAAATAAACTAAGCATAAGCATATTTGGAGATTCAGTGAGGAATTTGGGTACACCTTTATTACATAAGAGAAAAACAGGACTTTTGAAGTGCTGGACAACTATAGCAAAACTATTATTTAAACGTGTTTTAATGTTTTTCCCCTTGAAGAAAAAAAAACCTAGCTTGCTTAGAAAGCAAAACTAAAGCACACAGATGATGGATTTTGTAAAGCTTCTACTTTACAAACTGCCAGCACAGGCAAACTTTTCTAGACAATGAGTTGCCCATAAGTTCAAACCATACATTTTATAGTTTGAAAATAAATTTGACAACTCAGTTGTGTAAAGCAACTAAACACATGCCAATTTGTAGAACTGAAGCTTGAAAGCATCAGCACGCAACTCCCAAATACCACTGGGGTTTGATATGGAAATGCAGTCATTGCACCTTACCTAGCTTTTGGTTAACTGTCTGCTCCTCTAAGGACACCCCAGGGCAGTATCTGGATTCCATGCAGAAAGGAAACTTGGGCACCTCCAAATAGGCTCCACAATAACTGCTGGGCTGAGCAAAGAACTGCACTCACAATGCAGCTGTCCACAGCTGGACCACAAGGAAATTCCTGGAGGGTTATTTATATGCCGACTCTGACACACACTCTGCTCTCAGGGTGCTCAAAAAGCACCTTCCCTGAGGAGCCATAGGGCTCTTTTTCCAAGAGGCAAGCAAAGCTCATTCTCTTCATGCAAATCACTGCTGGCAATCTATAACCTTGCTGACCCAAAAGCACAGTTCCACAAGCAGCAGAAGCCCCAGGAACAGCTCCCACCTCTGAGCAGGAGAAGGAAGTCAAACTCAGATCTTTGCTGTCCTGCAAGAACATCCCAGTCACAGGATCTGCCCTTAGAGGCATTTCCATCCCCACTTGATACAGCTCAACTGAGCCGTGCAGGAAGCCCACAGTGTTGCTGGTGAGCCTGAAGATAATTCCTACTCCCCAAATGCAGATGATATCACCCTATAATAAACAGGAGTACTGACAGAAAGAACATGTCATTACAAAGCCATTGTTCCAGTGGCAATTATTTGCCTGAACACGTTTGTGACTTGAGCTGTCTACGGCATCTTGACATACATTACAAAAAGAATGTGAACACCACATTTTGACTAGAGAAAAAATCATCACCAAACTGTTGAAACACAAATAGATCAGCTTTATTTATTACAACTTGAGAAAAATGTTAACAGTTCCTGATTGTTTCCTGATACTGGTGACTAACAAGCCACATGATTCAGACCTTGTGTGCTTTATTGTTGAGTGGCAAATCAACATTCAATGGGCAGATCCACTCATCAGACAAGAGCTCATTATTCTCTCCAAGAGGAAAATGGCAAATACTGAATGAAACCAAGTAAAACCTTCACAAAAAAAGGACAAGAATTCATTTAATTATTTATCTACCAAAACATACTAGTTTAGCTTACTTTTAAACTAAGATAGAAAAATGTATTTGAGCACTGGAATCACGAATCAGATTGCCATATGCCATCAGAATTTGCGTTTAAAATGAAAATGAACGAACTCTGGCTTCTCTTTCCAATAGAGATGACAATGTTCAGCTGTCTAAAGCCATTTCTTCCATTTTTTGGATATAAACGAGGCAATTTACACCCAATTCTTCACTGAAAGCAATTTTTCACTTCTTCCATCTTTGCCATTTTAGATGCAGCTGCCCTGATTTATGCCAGTGTGTTAACAGAATCAGGCTGCCACACTACAATAATGCAAATGTTGCCTTGCTGCGTACTGCATCACCCCAATGCCATTGCATAGTTGGGTAATTTATATACTGCATATATACACACACATTATACACAAACACACACACACACATATATATATATATAATCTGCCTTCTGAGTATTTTTATGCCCTAATTAGTTGTGTCTTGCCCATACTGGTGAAGATTGTGCCAAGCATACCATGTGTGCTTGGAGGTTTGTAACACGACTAGCCTGTTACTGGCAGTCAGAGAGAGAGATACTAAAGGTCATTTTTGTTTATGTCAGACACAGGATGTTTCAGAAGCTTTTATGGAGCAGCTACATCTGTGCTCTCTGTGGGTTGGATCCACTCCATACATACTGCTGGAGGACAGAAAAAGCAGATTAGACAAGAGAGAAGCGCTATCCTGGGCTTCACTGGAAGCCAACTTCACTAAATGCTCCACGTAACCCAGGCTTTTCACAGCATCCCAGGCAGTGGGGCTGTGCAGCTCACAGGCCTTCTTCACGGAGGGACAAAGGCTGTTCTTTATTATCAGTTTTAATCTAATAGAAAGGTTTCGTGGCATTTATTTCCTCTATAGCAAAATTAACTCTACTTGCAAAGCCTCCTCCTCCTCAGAGGGAAATAAGATGTAGGCTCAGAAGCCCAAATCCGCAATGATATTTAAGTGCCTAAGGAACTGTGCCAGAGTGTCTGGCAGGGGAAGCTAAACAGACTCAATTTTAAAAGTGAACATAGTGAATGGAGAGACAGACTGAAAGCTCAGGAGAACGAGGTACTCCTTTTATCTACTATGGGAGGAGCTGTTAAGTGGCAAAGAAAACTTTTCTGTTCTTGCTCATCCGTGTGCTTTAACCCACCATGAGTGCCATCTCCACCCATATTTGAGATGGGCTTTTGCTGCAGCTGGCGCCAAACTAGTCACAGATGCTACTTCCAGGGCATCAACATCAGTGTGATGGGAACTGGACAGAGATAAATACAGTTTGTTTGAACACATGAACAGTTGCCTACAAGTTCCTTGTCCTGCAGGACAAATAAAAATACTCTCTGTGAAAGGTACTAATATACGTCTTGCTTAAAAACAAGGCAAAAAAAGCAGTAGAAACAGTAGAAAACATTTTTTTAAACCCATGTTACTAATTATACTATACAGCCTGTGCATTTTGTCATTAAAATGCTATTTTCCATTTTTATTTCTTAACATTTTACAGTGAAGCCATTTTATTAATTTCCTTATATGTCTATACTGGGACAAATGTTATTCTCAGCAGCACTTGGGTAAATATGTAGCCGATGGAATGACCCTGATCTCACAGCACTGCAACAGAGGACACTTTGGCTCTCTGTGTACACAGGAATTATGGCTAAAGCGTGACATGGTGGTGGGACTGCATCAGCACCTGAAGGTTGCTTAACACATGACACACTCCAATATGACACTTTTAATTCACGGGTTATAACATCAGTCTAATAATGTGCCTTATTCAAAATAATAGAACAAAATTTTGGGGGCTTTAAACACCCTTATTACAGCTGAGTTAGTCTTTACAGAAATGCTAAAACCCCAAAAATTATTAGCCACATTCTAATATAAAGGAACAACTTTCCGGTGTTGATATTAACATGTAGATACATGGGGAAGACAGCAGTGGAAAACAATGAGAACATCTCAAAAAAAAAAGAGTCAGTGAATTAACTTCTTTTTCATTCCATTATTTTTAAATTCAACTTAAAGTTAGTTTGTTAATCATCAAAAAGCCAAAAAACACAAACCACAAAAGTTATTCATTCATATTTTCTATTATTTCACCCTGTTCTCTCAAAGATCACACCTGTTTGAAGCGCACTCTACAGCAGACAAAAGGAAAGCATATGAATGCCAGGAATATCTCCTATAGTGGTATTCCTAAAAGCCTTATATACAAAAGTCTTTGTATTAAAAAAAAAAAAAATCTGAAAATCTTTAGGGGGACTAAGAGCTGAAAAGAGATTTCTTTAATTCACTGTATTGCTTTCTCAACAGAATAACACTACTAGAATCTGACATTGATTTATCTGATTTGAAGTGGGGTTAGGAAACATATGCTAGAACAAACAAGTATCAGTTCCTGTGCCTGTGCTTTGAAGACATGCAAACCTCTTTCACTCCAGTTTCTGATGTGTTTACGGAAACAAAAGACATAATTTATCTGCCATAAGGTGTTCACTGAAGAGGGTCATGCTGTGAGGATTTCCATGGCAACTACTTAAAGAGACATAAGTGTTCATTTTTGAAACTGAAAGCCCAGGACATGATTAGCTACAGTAATAATGCCACATAAACCACCTAAACAGAGATGTTTTGTTTAGGGCCAAGTAAAGTAACTTCTCTTTTCCTGTGTGAGAACCAGCTTTCCTAAATTAAAACAAACAAACAAAACAACCATAAACAAAATACTTATGTTTTCTATCAAAATTTTTACAAGAAACAATAATGCACTTACATATGCACACATAGCTGAAATAATTACTTACTTATATTACTTAGTGTGCAATACATCGAGTAGTCCATAAAAAGCGTACATGAAGATTATACAGTATCAACCCAAAGAGGCACAAAACCAGATTTTATAGAACTTTTCCAAATCTATTGAGATTCATTTGCAAAGAAATTCCAAAGAGATGACAAGCATTCAACGGTCATTAAAAGATTTAAAAGTACTCACCAGTAGAACAAAGCTTCAACAACAAATTGAGGCTTTGTTGTGATGTAGCAGGAAAAAAGGACAACCTAAATTAATAAGCATTGCTCCAAAGTGAACAAGAAAAAAACAAGTGACACCTACCTTAGCAAACACAGAACTGGAGCAGCCAGATCCCGTACACCTGTTTCCCTGCCCTCCAGCTGCAGTCTTGATTTTACCAGCCACAAATCAGGGACAGGAATTAAGTACTTGTATCCAATCCCAACCTGCAGACCCGTTAGAGATCACAACCAGAAAGCATAGACGCAATCCAAGGTTAATTTGTAATGGGATGGGGCTAATAAGGAACAAGTCCTAAAACCACCTGGTCCCAACTAAGTCTTCTCAGCTGTGGTCTTTATGGTGATTGTTTGATCCAGCTGAATGTATACAGCTCACCGAGATGATAGCAGATACTTTTATTTATCACTTAGGGTCATAATTTAAAAGCTCTCTGTCTTCAATACAGTGAAGCTGACAGAGAGTATTAAAGACAGCTTGAAAACTACACTTTATGTGATCATCTGAAAGAGAGGATTTTGTATCAGCTCAAGTAAAACTCCACAGAACACCTAGTTTTTATATTCTCTTTAATTCTCATCTATTTCAGATCTCCATTAAAACTGCATAGCATTAATTTATTCAGGAAAGCTTAATAGTCTCCTGTTGGAAGTTTTGTCCATTAAGGTGATATTACTGTCACTTTGTGCAAGGCCTGAACAGATGTCTTTTTTTTTCCTATAAGGGCTATTGTTCAAAGCTATGCTCACAGAGGCAGTTTCTTACAATAAAAATGCCAGGAAATAAATGTTCCCTGTGATAGAGCACATCTCATCTTCTTATCTTCTGACTGGCCAAACAATGACAAAACTGAACTGTTCATTTTAAAGGACATTTAAATATTCATTCATGAAAGACATAATAGTGGTGGAGAAACGTGTCGACGAAGAGCAGTGAGTCAGACTCTCAGCAGCTACATCAGCTGGAAGAAGCCACTCAGAACCAGGGTCCACATGAACTCCCTTTACGATTCTACTCTGCCTATTTTTAGCACTGAAAAATACTTTAACTCTTCCTCTCTTGGGCAAAAGGCAGATGGCAAGATTTAAAGGGATTTAAAACCTTAAGCTAAACTGTCTCGGGATTACAGCAATAGGCAGCAAAACCTTTGCTAAGAGTGCCCTTCAAATGGGATGAAGAAAAGGATGAACTGAGCTAGAGAAGAACAAAAGCAGAGTTAATGCACAAATTCCTATACCTGCTGATCAAGCAGGGACTGGGCATGAAAACCACTCCACTGCCAGAGCTGAGTGGGGAGGGGATATTTATTCTCACTGTCCCCTATATCTATTGCTGCCTCTCAACCTGGGCACTGGAGAGAATGACACATTCTCCTTGTCTTTGTTCCACCTGAGTTCAATGAGTGCTTTTCTTGAGCAGGGGTGAAAATACTGAGTTCCTTAAAATGCTCTGTGTAGGGTTTTTTACTGCATTCACTGCCACATGGCTCATGGATAAGGCATAGCGGGGTCCCGTGTGGCTTGGATAGACAGTGCTACTGCTGCACACTCAGAGGAGTTTTTCTTTAGGATTCCCTGTTCTCTGGGAAAAAGCTAACCCTCTCTCTTCTTAGGCTTATGCTGCTGCTGGAGACCAGGAGAGAAAAGCTGCACAGAAGGCAAATCCCACTATACTTGAGTCATCAGTAAAGCAAATACTCTGCAATGTAAGGCTTCCATGACCAGCAAGGCACTGTAAAAACTTAGATTGTGACAAGCTGTTTCCCTGAGGCTTGTAGGCTAAACAACAAGCTAGAGAAAGAGAGCTACACAACAAGCAGACAAAGGCATCTGACAAAAGCCTCATTAGCCCTCCATTTCCTTCACCCACAGCATATGTTTGTTTTCCTCCTAGCAGCATTTCTGCAGGTCTGAATGCTCAGTACTTATCCTAAGTATCCAGCAGTGAGAAACAAAGGCTGCATGGTCCTCTGAGTTAAAGAGTTATTGTGTTAAAACTTGGCTTTTCTAATCACTTTGATGTGAAAATTCAGGTGCCTGACTGAGAAAAAGATATCTAGAGTAGAACACAGATGACTAAGAGAAAGATTCCTGCCACTTAATTGCTTTTGTACCAAAATATTACCTCTTGATGTGTAAACATCAAATTAGCAATATTCTCGGTGCAAGCAGTAATAGAGCAATCAAGCAACTCCTTCCAGCTATATGGCAACAGCTGTGTGCTTTCCTGTCCTACTACATTTTCCTCAATATTTGTCACACTGCACATTGAGTATCTGTAAAACTACCCCTATGTTGTAGACTATTAAATTCCAATTATTCTATCCTTTTGTGCTAACATCATAACTTTGAAGCTTATCAGCACTTCTGTTCCCATTTTGTGGAGAGAATCAACCCTATGCCAGGGCTGGCAGCAGCAACATGGGAAGTCAGTAAGCCAAAACAATACTTCAAGACCTGGGTTTATACACTGGTGGCTCTCCCATATTCCACTGGAATCTGCAATTCAAATCCAGCATTATCCAAATCAAGTTCAAAATAATCCTAGTATTTCTTAGCATTAAAAAAAAAAACCCACTTTTAGATGAAGCAATTTTCTTTTTATACCCGTATTTCTACTGTAATCAGATCGGTTTCTGCAATATTACTGTGCTGTCGCTACTTGGCACATAAATATTCTTCATAATCTGAGTATGTACTTTATCAGCAGTTTAGACGTTGTCTGGGGATCTTAATTCCCACTGCAAAGAGGAAACTACTCACACTTCAGAACATGTGAGCATGGCACAAGTTCATTCAATAAATTATCTTGGATTACTCTGTGATTCAGGATGTGTTCTGCTGCTGAACAGGGAAGTGCTGGAAGTGACATTGAGAGCAGTTTCCAGTCTCATCCCATAGCTCTGTCCTGAGGTGCTCCAGCTAGTGCACTTCAAAATTAGGGAGTACTTTGAGGGAAGATCACTCCCAAGGACCACTTCCTGCAGGACGAATGAGGTTTTGTCTCCCTCCAGCCTTTGCCATCCTCTGGCATTACCCCACCATGGATTACGTTCTCCATCACTCCTGGCGTACCCTCACACCACATTGCAGACCATAAAACATGTGGTACAAGCTCCTCAAGTGCACTGTGTCCTCTCAGGACAAACTCTGTCTTTTCGGAACTTTGCATTTAGACCATCTTGTTTTCAATTCAAAACAAGCTTGCATTATTATCCACAGCTCATTTCCTACTTCCCCCAGAACCACAGGCCTATACATTTATCCACTTTCTGTGGTGTACAAGTTTACCTCACTGTGCAAATATGCATAGCAATGTTTGAATGCATATTTACAAAGAAAATATTGCTTCGGGGAACACAAGGGATGTGTTATTCCCTGTTCTCTTGAGTTCAGTCAGCAAAATCTCCTCAATGGATGTCAACAGTCAGTCACAATTTTCATCTGTAAAAATAGGAGCAGGATCTGACAGCCATACAAATTACATCTGTTCCACTGCAATCATCTGTAATCCAATCTGCAAAATATTAATCAAGTTTATCTGACATGATCTTTCCTCCATCATCAGCTCATGATGCTTATTGCTTCTTGGTCTGTTACCATTATACGCCAGATTTTTACTCTCCTTAATATTTATTCCTTTACTTTAGGAGAGATTGAGTTAGATTTATTGGACAATGCTTTTAGAAATCAATACCACATTACCTTCTCTTTAATCATTGTATACATATCATCTGTTTGCTATATGGCTCTCCATGCTCTGGCCTTTCTTTGCACTGCTAACCTAACATGATATGTTTAGGTTTCACAGTACATTTCAGTGTTACAACTCCGTACACGCTCAGAGATTAGCAGGTCAAGCACCATCTTGGGTTTTATGCCAATTTCTTTGTTTCGTTTTATTCTCCTGGGTTCTCAGGCGTTACTCTGAAGTCAGGACACATTTCATTTTTCCCAACAATGGCAAGGGCAAGAGTACTTCTCTCCCTTTGCCTCTCTTCTTTGAGAAAAGCTAAACATGCACACTCCCAAATATTCCAGTATCCGAGAAGTCAGGCTTAGAATTCGATACTTTATTAATACATTTGTAGAAAGCTCTAAAAGCAGTAGAGTGAAGTTCAATGGGGACAACTGGACGACCAGGAAACGCACAAACGAATCTACGCCATAAAAACACGGGCAACAACTTTCTCTGCAAATGTTCTGCTGGAAAACACTTGGAGGTTATTGTAGATCACAAGATGAAAATGGATCACCAGCTTGATGTTAGAAAGGAAAGAACAGACTGTACAGGGATGCACAGACAAATCTGAAGGAATTCCTTTCAGTCCAAGGGAGACTCACAATTCTGCAGGTAAATATTTGCTTCCAGCTGTGTGTACCACATCTGAGGAGGGAGGGGGGCAATACACCTCCCTACCTCTGCCAAACAACCAGCCGGTCAGTCTAGGTTCTTTTATTAAAATGCAACATCTGAATACTTTTTCCACAAAGATGGAAGAGATTCTGGTTCAGAATCTATGCGTTTTCATATAAAGAAAAGCACCTCCCAAAGATTTCCACTATGTCTTATGCCTCTTTTTTTAAACTCAAAATTTTGTTTTTACAATTTAAAAACTTGTCAATGTCAGTTTTGGGAGAAAAAAACAATTAGACATGGGCTAAGTATCCACATCAATGTTTATCTTAAGTACAGCTGTCAAAATCTGAAAGACTGTGATTAACAATGCAGTCTCTGTATCAGGCACTTATTCTTTTTGTCATTCTTCAAATGAGACTTCAAATTAGAAAGGCTTGACCTACTCATCCCCTGATACAGCTACCAAGGAAGTCATAACAGACAAGAAGAGAGCTGTTTTTACCCAACGTTTCCAAGCAAAAATCAAGACTCATAAATTAAAATTACCTCAAAGTGACCAAAGCACCACCACTGTTAATGCTGAATTCTAATAAAATCTCTGTAAAAGTTTTCTACTTCTGGTACTGCAGCTCAAAAGGACATAAACTACTGTTTCATTCCCAGAGGGACATTTAGCCTTCTTTTTAAATGAATTCTAAAACCTTGTAAAATCTAGACAAGACTCTCCACATTTGGCCACTGGTCTGCAAATATTAAGGGTGCCTAGATTCTAAAATATTTTTAGGCATGTCAGTTTAACATATAGCAAGATGTAAATTGTCTAATTTTGGCCTGACTATTTGGTCAAGCTCTTTGTTAATTAAATCTAAAGTAATGCCAGGTAAATTTAGGGAAATTGAAATAATTTCACTAGCAGGAAGCTGGATCAGAATACATTTCCTAAACAAAGGACACATTTACAAGATTTTCTTTTATATGATACAGTGGTTATAATTTCAGATGGAACCAGTTGCCTTCTGCAAAAATTTGACAGTTTGACTCTTAACAGACAATATTGCTACTTTCAGAAACTAAAAATCCTAATGACAATACTGATTTAAAAATCCTATTTTGAAAAAATTAAAATTCAGTTCTGTTTTTACTCATCTACTTTGAAGTTTAACCCATCACATTTACAAAATTTACAAAGTTATCACAAGAGCTAGAGACACCTAGGAAGCAGGAAATATGCTAAACTTTATTCCTCCCTTCCTCCCTGTCGACTGCCAAGTATTACATGACTGAAGAGGAGCTGGCAATCCTAACAATCGGAATTAAAATGACAAACTGAGTTCTAGGGTTCAAAACCATGATTGAGCTAAGCTGTTGCTCCTTGCCTTTTCTCATGTTTATAACAGCATTTATTCCCTCATATTGGGTAGCAAAGGTGAAGAAATGAGGTAATTTTCCCTTCTACTCATCTGCGTGGCCTCTTGCTGAACTGCCTGCCTGCTGCTCAGTACATGAAGCATGTGAATCCATGAGCTGCTACCTTGGCTTTTTTGACGGAAAAAAGATAAGAAATTTTAAAATTGCACTGAGGAGGGATGATTACAGAAGGCACTCTCTCTAACTGCTGCCAGCTTTGCAGGAATTGGCTTAGTAAAAGAAAGAAAAGTGCCTGAAACATTTCATCATTGAGCCCTCCTGCCTTTTCCTTATCAGTAATTAGCATGAGTAGCAGAATGTGTGCACTTCCTCAATGGAAGTAATTACTATGTAGAGCTCCAGAAGTTTTCAAACCAAACCTTAAAAGACATCTAAATGACATACGCCTTCTGCAGGATTTCTAGAGGGACATTTTTTTCTCTCTCCTTAAAAAAAAAAAAAAAAAATTGTGACCATATTTTTCTTACCACTGAGATAAAAGATTGCATAATAGTGACTAGGCATGCTTCAAGGCTGGATCAAAATTTTCCTGTACTGTCACAATGAACTATCAGAGAAACAACAGATATCCAGCCCTGCTGTCCAGATCTTAAAGCAGTTTTTCTGCCATTGATGAATAAGGCTTTCCAAGCCAGATTTACTCCTGTGTTTCACAAATTAGCTTTTGTCTTCAGGCAGGAAAAGACTGCAGATTCTGGAAGGAAGAAAATAAGAAATTTGTAATGAGGAAAGAAATTCAAAACACCTCTAAATTTAGGTAAAACTCTCCCATTTCTGCCATCCACACCCTGCCTCCTCCCAGTTAAATACAATAACTCTGCCTTCTCTTGACAAGACCTGCTTCTTCAAGACATGCACACACTGAGGCAGAAGAGACCACTGAGGTCATTGTGAGGCCGATGTTGCCTTTCAGGAGACTGTTAAAGACAGTGAAGTGCACCCAACAGTCCTGTCTTCATGCTTGTCACTTGTTTGTGAGAGGAGACCAGAAATGTTTTCTGTGGAAATAGTTCATGGTATTCAAGGTGGGACAGAAGAAAAAGAACAAGCACAGACCAAAAATAATGTGTGAAGGAGGGAAGTAAAAAAGACAAAAACGATGAAGAAAGAGGGACAAAAAAATGCACTGCAAATAATTACATCTACAGAAAAAGAGGCTTTTCTACTGGCTCCTGCAAGAGCAAAAGGCATAACATTGAAGAGGGCAATTATTACTGGTAAATATATAAGGATGTCATACTGCCATGACTATGAATAGATGTTCCCTCTCCAGGAACTGGAAAAGTGCAGCTAGATGTTTGAGAGAGATGCAAGTTCCAAGCCCCAGACAGCAGCGTGGGAGGCCCCAGTGCCATCCCAGCAGGTAAGTGACAGTGCTATTCTGGAAACCATGTTCAGCGTGTACCCAAATTAACAGCACCATAGAGAACACATTTCCTCTGCAGTCTTCTAGGGACGTTTCAGAGACAGATGACAACATGATACCAAAATGAAGCCAAATGTATCTTATTTTAAATAAGAGAGACTATTTTAAAGTAGTTGAAGACTAAAGAGTCTCCTTAAAGCCATAGAAATAGTTCAAGACCCTATGCCAGAGAAACATGCTAATAAATTCAGAATTTCACCTGTGACTCAGGATCACGGATTTGGTTGATGGAGAACTTTGTGTTTTGTGTTCAGCAAGGAATGGTAAAGCAAGAGAGCTCGTGACTCAGCCTTGAGGGCCCTGGGATGTGTTTTTCCCCCAGAGTCTGTGTGCTACCTGCTGAAAGAGAGCCTCAGGTAGGAAGTCTCTCAATATTGTCGTTGGACACAACTCACTGATTTAATCTTGCTTATCACAATAAACAAAATAAAACCATTTTTGAAAAGGACGAGAAAAAGCTAGGTACTTCATTGCCATTGAAGTTTTTGGGGAAAATATCTAAGTATCATTGAAAAAATATCAGATTAAAATGATCGAGACTTTTCCTGTATTTGTAAGTGGGAGCAGTTTTTAGAGTAAGCTGTTACTGAACAGTCATGGCAGGTTTGTGGGTCTGGGTCTTCTGGCTTCAGAGTACAACTCATTTATAAATATAATTTGAGACATAGGCCAGTTGCAAAATTACTCATCTGCCTCCTCGTGGATGACCAGGCAAATTATGGTTTTATTTTACTCTCTGTAATTAAATTGGTTAACTGAAAACTGAGTGACTCATACTTTCTACAGAAAATTTTATCATACCATTTGCTGCTAATATTTTTCCCTCCTATCCCTCTTCAAAAAGTTTGACATGGCTGGGTTTGGTGGATCCTTTGCCTTTTGATTCAGTTCATGGAAAAAGGTACATGGATCAGATCTCCTGTTCAATCACCCAGCACTTTCTATTGACATTTCCCAGGTAACATCAATAGCTACATGAATTCTTAGCCTTTCTGTACCTCTGCGTAATGCTAAACTGAGCACAAATTCTGGAAATGTCTCCTTGCCTCCATTTTTTGGAAGGGGCTCATTCCATTAATCACACAGACAGATGGGCTCACATTTTGTACTGTTATCCTACATGACACTGCTTTCTTTGGCTTTCATAGCAAGACATTCATTATTGCTAACGTTCAGGGCATAGCAGGTATGCTGGACTTGTGCAGCATCCAAGTGTCTCCTTGAAAAATAGTGTGGTCCTGAAAGAATCTCTATCTGCTCTAAGAGTGCCTTCCCTGGGATCCTTCCAGGCTTTTTCTTCCTGCTTATGTCTGGAATGAAATTGAATTAAGGTTGTGAGTATCTGGCCACATCATTTCTGAAAATGCTTCTGCCTGAAAGCGCTGTATGTTTGCAGCACTTATTAGCATGTGCTGCATTAAATGTGTGTGTATAGCCTCGACCCTGTGTCTCAGTCAACCCACCTGACTCAGGTTTTGCTGCCTCAGAAGGTGACATTTAACTTCCACAGGAGAATGTGGGGACTCCAAAGGAGTAATGTGCGGGTACAATTTAGGGCAGGTCAGACAGAAGCCTGATTATCTAGGAACACTGGGACAGCATATTTCTCTGCTCCCCAGTTCTCAGTGTTAGCAAAGCCAGGTATCCATCCCTGGGAGGGATGAACCTTGTGAGTCGTTTGCTAACTGCCGTGCTTCTGAGGAATCAAACAGTAAATAACATGAGCATATGGAGGGATGTCTCTTGGTGGAGCCTATGGGAGTGGCACACCCAGTATTAGCCTAGCTCAGAAGTAAGGAGCTGCAAACAATCACAGACTGTTAGCTTTTAGTTGATATTAATATTTTTTAAGTCAAAGTTGCTTCTTAGCCAGCCCTCTCAATCTTAAATATTGATACTTTTACCACCACACTCTTTCCACTCCCAGAATCATAGACTACAAGTTGTCTCAGTTTGGGGGGCATATTTGTAGGTGTTGGAAGTTACTGTTCTGGATTCCAAGCACACAGAAGCTGTTCCTTCAGCAGGAACTACTACCAAGGGGCTTTTTCTTGCCTTACAATGTGCTGCAGGGCATTTCCTATGCTGCTCTTCAAAGACACACTGTCCTTCCTGAATGTGCAAAGAGTTGCCTCCTAAGTGAGCAAAACCAGCTGAGAGGAGATAAGATTACTCCACAGATACGACTACCAAACTTGCAGAAAACTGGCTGTGGAAACAGAGAGATATCAGAAAAACCCAGAGACCTTGAGAACAGGATATTAAAAATCAACCTTCAGACTTACCTTCAATGCCTGAGTTTTACAGTATCCCATAAAAGATGTTCTTCCTTTCAATGAGAAGTTTATAGGAAGACAGCATATCTTTTATTAGAGCAACACAGATTAACTCTGCATACTCTTCAAAGTCTCACACTCAAGGTAGTGATTTCCTGTCCTCAGACTAAATATAGAGTCGTCTTCTCAGTTCCTTCTGTCCCCATTCTATTTGATTAGTCATGCACACAAACTACCAGGTGTGCCAGGCACAGCTCCTACCTGGTGTCCATGCTATAAGCCTGTCACCCAGAACAATTTTTTTGGGAGCCACAGTGAAGGCCATGGTGGCATGGCATTGCTCCTAATGGCACTTCAGAGGAGAGCACACCATAACAGAACCCCGTGCAAGGGGAGAGAGAGGCAAGCTTTCCTGTCAGAGGAAATCCCAGCTAGCTGATCACAGGGGGGCAGCAGCCCGTGACATCCTTCACAACACTGATATCACACAAATGACAGACATGAGGATCCTCAGTGCCATCTGTTTTAACCTACTGTTCCACTCTTGTGCGCTGAATTACAAGTGCAGACAGAGCCCAAGGGAACTAATTAGTCCCCTCCAGAAGAGAGCTGGGGAGTGAATTAACATATCCACAAGCGTGTACAATCAGAGAACCAGCAACCAGGTCAGGAAGCTGTGTTATATGACAGCAGAGATAGACCCTCCGTCATCTCTTTTTGCAATGGTATCCACCAGTCCCGTAGGGAAACAGCAACTTAGAGCTGTCAGTAACACCAAGGTAGCACCATTTGCTTAAAAGAACAGATGCTATACTATATTCTCTTTTTCTTTGTTACCTACCCCTCCTACGTCAATAAAAGAGATTAAAAATTTTAGTCAGATCTCTGATCCCTATAAGTGAGATACAAAGGCACAAGTAACAAGCAACAGCACATGGGGATACGACCTCAAGTTGTGCCAGGAAAGGTATAGGCCGGATATGATGAGAAATTTCTTCACTGTAAGGACTGACAACACTAGAACAGGCTGCCCAGGGAGGGGTTGAGTCAGCATCTCTGAGGGTATTTAACAGCTAGGTAGACGTGGCACTTAGAGACCTTCACCTTTAGCGGTGAACTTGGCAGTGTTGGGTTAATTGTTGGACTCAGTCTTTTCAAGCCTAAATGGTTCTGTGACTCTAAGTGATAAGCAGGGAAGGACAGGCAAAGCATTAAAAATGTGGGATTTCTTAGGAAAAAAAGTTACAAGTAGGAAAAGCAGTTTTACTTACCTCCTTCCATGAGAAGAACATTTAAACTCTTCTGTTGATTGATTTTGTAAATTGGAAGCAAAATACCCAGTAAAAATCGTGACTGAACCCAAGTATGTTGGGAGCTGAAGAACGAGGAATCATCAAGCAAGTTCCATGAGTCCCAGTGGTGTTTCAACTGGAAGTCTGGTGAGCAAGGCTGTGAAGAAATTATTAATCCCATATACAATCCACATAATTTTATTTAATGTGGCAAGATACCAGTGTATAATCAAAACAGTCTGGGCCCCTGTGCATTTTATTACCTGTCCATCTGACGGACAGGTCCAAGAAGAGAGGTACAAGAACACCTTCCTTACAAGCTTTGTCTCCCCTAGATCTTCAGATAATCAGGTTTACAACAGCAATGCAACTGTCTCTGTCTTATAGCTACTGTTATAAGCAAAAAAAAGAGTTGTGTATTAATATTTTTACTACACAAGAGCACTATACCGACCCAGATTAACAACTTCTACATTTTCTCTACTGATTAAAGGGTTTGAAAACTTTATACTCATGTGGTTGTTTTTTCACTACTATACCAAAGTTTCATTTACAACACACAGACAAAGCTAATTTCTAGAGAGTTAACACCACTAATTTGTTTCTTATATTTCTACCATTTAGAGTCCATAAGAGCACTCCTTCTCTAGGAAAACACTGTACCTGTCTCCCCCAAGTCTCATTTTATTTCTTTTACTGTCTGATAAACATGACAGACGTTTACCATACCCTTACGTTTTTTAAATACTTAGCTTTTTAGAAACAGAAGCCTATAATCCACAAGCTGTAAAAGCTTGTTGTAGACTGAATATGAAGACCTTTGGATAAATTACAGTAATGAATACCCCTCAATATAAACACATAACCCCCACTAATAAGAGCTGCAAATTATATTGAAGTATGAACTGAACTACTCATATATAATTATCACACATATGGCAGGCAGAGACAGCCTTGTCATGTGCTCTTAGAAAAGAGAGATAATTTCTACTCCTTCTTAGGCCAAAGAGGGAACTGGCTTCTGAATCTGACGTGTTTCCAAGGCTAAAGGATTTGTTTTTTCTCTACCAGGCACTGAAAGTCTTTTTTAGATTTAGCTCTACTTCGTGATGAAATCCAATCTCACAAACAGAAAATAAGCTTACTGAGAGGGAAGTTAATGAAACAATTAGATATCTGGAAGCCTCTGTTCAATAGATACATCAAGTTATTTTATAATCCTGAATTATTTCATGAAATCTGAGGAGAAGTGAAGGAGTCAGTTTGTCTCCACAGAATGGCAGGCATTCTTGTGAACTATTTACACCAAATTTTGAGCAAAATTAGTGGGAGTTAAAGACTCCCTTCACCTCCCAGAAAAGCTCGGCATCTTGCAGTAAACCATAAATGAGCAAGAGGATAAAATATCTTCCTTACACTGTATTTCAGTGCTTTTAGAACAGTTAAATATAGGCATACTGGCTTGATAGAATAAGAAATGCACGTTACCCCTGCCAGTGGTATGAAGACTGTCAGTTTGGCAACTTCCAAGGGTATAATTTTGCACATGAACTTTTATCAAGAAAGTTTCCTATTCTAGATCAACAGTGGAAACAGTACACAGAAATACATGTAGTCGCCAGCATCTCTGTACTTTCTTTGTGTGACTCATCTCTCAAAATAGAAGATATTTTATGCTTCTGAGATCCTTGGGCTTTCTACTCTGCATTTTCAGCTTGGATGTCAAATACAATTAGTGTCAAACGTATGATGGCTCTTTCTGAGACCATGAAGGTCCAGTCAACTGATCACTAACTTTTAGCCAATTGTTTTCACTGGAGTTGTTGGGCCTTTTACATCTTTCCTGATCATATAAAGCTGTTACCAGTTTGTATAACACAGGGGTGGTCAGGACCCTCAGTAAGGTAGCACAATTTGTAGGGTACCTGTGTAGAAATAGATGCGAAGGCATGACCATAGCAACCAACAATTTCCAAATCTGGGGCCCTAATTTTCCGCTCTGTCTTTGCACGAGTCATAGCTCATCCCACTCTGGAGCTGGCAATTTATTTATTCTTGTGAGGTACTACACGTAGTAGACATTGGTATAAGAAAATGACAAATCATTTAGGAATAAAAGTGTTGCAAGAAAATGCAGATTTTCCATCCATTTCCTTATTGCCACGGTTTACCCCCAGCCAGCAATTAAGCCCCAATCAGCCACTTGCTCACTTGTTCCTGGTGGAATAGTGAAGAGAACTGGAAAAGTGAGAAAAATCACAGGCTGAGATAAAGACAATTTAATAGGTAAAGGAGATAAAGACAGTTTAATAGGTAAAGCAAAGCCCCATGTGCAAGGAAAGCAAAATGAGGAATTAATTAATTCACCCCTTCCCCTGGGCAGGCAGCTGTTCATCCATCTCCAGGAAAGCAGGGCTCCGTCACGTACGGTGGTTATTTGGGAAAGCAAAATGCCACCACTCTAAACGTCCCCCTCTCCTTCTTCTTCTCCTGGCTTTATATGCTGAGCATGATGTCTCATGGTGTGGGATGTCCCTTTGGTCAGCTGGGTTCAGCTGTCCTGGCTGTGTCCCCTCCCAGCTGCTTGTGCCCTCCCAGCCCCTTCACTGGTGGGATGAGGAGCAGAAAAGGCCTTGGCTCTGTGAGTAATGAAAACATCCCTGTGTTATCAACACTGTCTTTGGCTCAAACCCAAAACACAGTTCCATACTGGCCACTGTGAAGAACATTAACTCTATCCCAGCCAAATCCAGCAAATATATATTTAAATTATCATAAATATCCATCCATTATTCAGTGTCTTCAGCTCTTCAGACAAATCAGGGTTGGAGGATGCTGGTTTTCAAGAGGTCAAATTCTCAGGATTTTTTAAAACACAATTACTCTCAAACTAAACTTTCATTTAAAACGCCTACAGGTATTGAACTTTTTATTTTTCAGTTCTGTTGATTAAAGTATGATCTCATATTTTACTCTGCCTCTTTCATACTCTTAATAAACTCATGCCCTGTGGTGCCAGTGACTTTTACAAATCAACTTCTCAACTATCCATCAATCTTTACACAGAGCATTAATGTTTTATTGTTTTTGTTCTGCTAGTAATGATTTTTCACTTCCTCTGCTGATTTTTTTTATCAAAAGTAATTTACAGCACTCTTCATCAAGCCTTTGCCAATTCTAAATACATCATATATGTGTTCTCTGCCACTTGGTCAAATCAGAAATGTGATTTATATGCTTTGCTGGTTTTAAATCAAGCCATATTAGGTAATAAATAAAAAGGGCCTGTAGGAATTTCCCTAACCATTTATATATAAAGAAAAATATTATTTAAGTCCCCTAAAATTCTGAAAGGTTTTCTGTAAAATGTTTTTGTAGGTAATTTTTTATGTACAACTGCATGAAATAGCCTTTTAAAATGTCTTATAATGCTATGATCTGAAGTATTTTAAAAAAACAGGTTTCTTAGTGCATCCATATGATTTGTCACTGTAAAACAGTCACTTTGGAAATTATTAAGTTGATTATGAATAACTTAAAAGCTGTTTAGAATCAATATGGAACACAAACACTTACCTGTCTTTTCTATTATTGTCTCTTCTACAAGAAGCAGTTCTGAAGTTCTCCAAGACCTCACTTAACAGGTGATCAGCTTTGCCAAGCCTTTACCAAATAACTGGCATAGACATCACCTTCAATTCCTTGCTGTGAAATAGAGGTGAGACTCTTTCCTTTCTAACACCCTAGTTTGTGTCTAATGAGATCCTTGGATAGCTTTTTACTATAGGTATTGTATAATATTGTTTGATCAGGAGTGACAGTAATATTATAAAAGTAATACCTATTTGATTTTTCCAGCAATAACTTATAACCATTTGCTAAATGCTCAGAGAATAATTTATGTCTTTGTTTTACATTACAGCAACCAAAATGTCAGCTGGTTATACCCATCTTTGAATCTATAACATTTTTAATGCTTAAACATCCAATCAGTATTTGTTAACTTTTCTAAACTTAATATTTAAATTTGAGTATAGTTGAAATATTGTGCAGCTTGGAAGTTTTTCAGAGCTGAAAGCAAGAAATTATCTCTTCCCTTGGCAGAGACATTATAAAAATGCATTTTTCTGTCCATCTCCCTGCTGTTTGAGAAATAGGCTGATTAGATCACAGACAGTTAGTGCTTCTTCCTTCAGATGCTGCTGCCAAAAAGCTTCAGTCTACAGAAGAGAGGGTTTCTTCTGGCAGTGTGTAATCCTTGAATTTTGAACAAGCTTGACATTTATACTATATAATTAGGAGTAGCAGCTATGTAGCTATGCTGCTTTTCCCATATGCTCCAAAAATCCAGCATCAGAGACTGAAAGTTCATGACACCATGATACATTCAATAACCCACCTTCACTAAAATATAATATTCCCTGCTCCTTTGTGTTAGATAGTTATCTGTTTTTATTACAGGGAACATTGCCAGATGGAGCAATGGAGGAGCTGGAGCGCAAAGGTGTGTGGGAGGGGAACTGGTGCAGGGGTGAGTTATCAGCTCACAGGGTGCAGCATGAGGACACAGATTAGGCACATGACCAAAAGCTACATTTGAAAAAGAAAAAACAAAGCAATTAAACAAGAAACAAAAAAAAGCCCAAACAAACAAACAAACAAAAGCTAGCCTACACTATAGCCCTTCCTGGCTGTGCACTCTTTCTCTGAACCACAGGCACCTTAAAGTGTTTGATTCAACAAAAATGGAAAGCAAAGCTGCAGCTTTGACCTGCAAAGACCTACAGATCTACATGCTCCTCAAGCAGCAGCTGAAACCATACCAGTATCAATCAGAAATGAGAAGCAAAGAAATCACAGTCTCCATATCATCCAAAATCACCCTAAGGAAACGTTTGAAAGAATCTGCATGAAACCATGGGACCTTCCACACAACTTATCCACTTGCTTACTCTGTTCTATATCAGAATATATTTCTTTCATTTCAAAACTCTGCACGGATTTGCTACGAGGATGGTTATACATAACACTAATATTCAAATGTCCGGTATTGCATGCAAACGTGCTAAACCGTGCAACAGAGACAACATCCCTTGGAAATAAGGTTCTTATGAGCAAGAACATGGTGTTCACAGAGATCAGGAGAGCCTGCTTCCTTTCCCACCTTCAGTACAGACATCTTGTGACCAGCTAAACCTCCCCCAGTCTTGTCAGCGCTCACATTTACACTGTGAAGACAATATTGGGTATCTATTAAGCAAAATCTTTGTGGGGCATAAATCCTGGGAGAGGAGAGAGGAATGCAAATTAGCTTGTTCAAAAAGAGTCTCAATTATTCTTTAAAATAGAATAAATTAAGTCCATGGTCAGTTCTGTTAAAAAACTGCTGCCGTCAAAGTGTTACACCGAGGTCACAATTCAGATAACCTCAGCTTTTAAATAGTCCCTGAATGCAAAAAATGTAGTTCAGTCATAACCTTGATGTGCAGAAAATGCATTTCTCATGAGCCCTTCTGTCTGCATACAACCCACCCAGTAAAGACATGACTAAAAAAATATTTTTTATCAGAAAATAGAGAATTTGGGGTACGTGTGTAAAATTCAGATTATTTCACTCACTTTTACCACAACAGTAGTATTTTTTTATTTTATAGCACTGAAGAAGCTCAGCCCCTTTAGAGTGGCATTAACTGGAATTTGGTTTTGGAGGACTTAAAAGTTTTTCACATATTCAGGACTTAAAGTGAAAAAGAAAAAAAGTAATTTAAAAACCTGAGATAGAAGGATTTTATTAACATCAGCTAGCCTTTTTCATGGCACACAAGGAAAGACAGTAGGACTATGTTAAAGGCAAAATAATTAATCTAGCTTCCTTTAATATTCCCAAAGCACTAACAGGACCTTCAATGATATTAAATGTTAGCGCAAATATATGTTTTAGAGACCGTCTGTGCACAGAAAAATTGCTTTATTCACGTCTCTGAGTACTGGTGCAATCACAGAACTATTGTAGACTAATTACAAGATGAGAAGCAAATTGAATTATACCAGTGCAATTTCATTCAAATAATGCTTCACCAGGAATAACTGAGTTTGAGGAGAAGATTAAGGAATCAGACCCAGGAAAACCTTTTGTGCCAGGAGAAAAACTGTGTGCAGACCAAACCTTTGGAACACGGGACTTATGAAGTCTCATCAGTGCTTATTTCACCTTTTTTTCTTTTAGAAAAATTAATGGAAGTAAATGCACATGAATGAAGATCTTGGTCCTAAAAGTCACCCTCATCTTTGAGAAAGCCATCTTCAGGTCTCACTGCTATATGAAGATACTATTAAAGGAGGATAATTATTTTCATTAAGTGGTTATTTATTTCATATACTGTCAGTACCAGGACTGTTACAAGACTGTGCCTGCCTACCATCTCTCAGTATTTGGCAGCTTCAGCGCGGAAGCACATCCTTGAGCCTGCTGATATCCCCAGGGACAAGATAGCACAGCTAAATACATAAATAATTAGGGACACTGAAATAGTGACACCGACCTTTCTGAGACTGATGCAGGGGTAACTAAAAAGTGGCTGGTATCTGATAAGTAACGGGAGAGCAAACTCAGGGACACTGTATAGTTTGCTGTAATATATGGGGCAGGGAAGCTCACACACAGATCCAGATCTTTCAGAGATCCTCAAGGAGCCTCTGTGCAAAGAAAGAAAGAAATGTAGGGCTCCGAAGGGTGCAAACCCCTGCAGCCAAATGCTGGCAAAGGTCTTGAGCCCTAGGGACCACTGTTTTCTGAGAATTCCACATACCTGCTCATGCCTCACTCCTGTTTCTCCCTCCCCCCAAAAAGGGGGGAAAGGGAATATGGCACTTTGTCTAATGGCTATGGTGTGATGCTCTGGTAGGAAGGAGCACTTAAAAAGAAAAGAAAAGAAACACACCTGTCAAATCTCTTACACTGATTAGTGCTCAAAGTCTCATAGGGCAGAAGAAAAAAGGTTTGAGAAGTCTGCATTAGTCAACATCTAATTTAGAAAGGGGAGCTGGAAAAATTGATGGAATTATGGGTGGAATGAATAGCAGAAAAGAGAAAATAGACTACAGCAAGCAATCAGTGAGCCAGCAGTTCAAAAAGCACATTATACTACTTTCACCACAATGGTCTGAGGAGGGACTGACCACAGAAGTGCTGGAATGATCAGAAGGGGGTACATTCCCTTCACAAACAAAGTAATGAGAAAGAAAACACACAATTATTTCTCTCCTGAGCACCAGTAGAAAACAAAGTAAAACAGAACAGGAGGGAAAAAATAAAAAATATACATCAAGGCCTGTGAAAGCCATGATGACTTCAGACTGTGCCTAGCCTCAGAGAGCACCTGCTGTGTGAATTGTTTGGGCTTTTATTAAAACTTCAATTAATGTAAACAGTTGCAATAATGGCACAAAAACTGAAAAATGGTTATATACAGCCAAGGCACAGTCCAATAATCCTGTTTACTTTCTCAAGCAAAAGCCTAATAAAAACAACAGAGTCTGCCTGGGCAGGAAGGGCTGAGGGTAGCAAAGCGAGACAGAACGTGCAGGTGGCCAGTCTCTGCATTTGGATCACACAGGTTCCAAACCCATGTACAGTCCAAAACCACACATCTGACCAAAAAGCCACCTCTCACTCTGAGGCAGTTTGCTATTAAGTGTGGCTGAGCACAGTTGTGTGTCCTATGCTCTCAGTATCTCGCTGCCACAAGTATTCGGTGCATTTTGGCACCAGATACAGATATCCCAAACTGCAGCAAGGGCCCAACCTCTTCTGGCAGGTCCTAAACAGAAGAGGCAGGCAATGCCTCTCTACATTCATTCATATGCCTGAATTTCTCTCCTTCTCTAGAGATATTCAGCTGAGAAAGATCTTCCTGCAATAACTTCTTCCTTTATGGTCTCCTGCAAATAGAGCTCTGAAACAGGACATCAGAGGAGGCATAAATGTCACAGAGGAAACTATGTCACAGGCTAAAGAACTTGGGATGAAAACCCCTCCAATCCCTATAGCTCCAAGAAAAACATAAGCTTCTCTTTGCCATCTCCACAAAATACATACAAACAAATAATTTGAAACCTAACCTAACTTTACTCAGGACATGAGCACAGGAGGACACAACCCAGCTAATGAACTAGACACATCAGACATCTGCCATATTGTGTTGCCACGCAGTAGAAAGTGATCAAAAGGAAAATCTGTGACAGTTTCAAGCAATCCATAACATGTTTGGGGGTTTTTGTTAGGCTTTTTTTTCCAAAAATATAAATATTAGCTGTTGGTTGCAAAGCCTAGTTGTCAAAAAAAAAGATAACTTTATCTTTCCAATTCATCATCTAAACAAATTAATTCAAGGCAGAGAAGTAATTAAAATGCGAAATTAAAACAGAGACAATATTCTTTGTGTTCACAGCCCCCAACGTGTTTTGGAGTTAAGTTCACATGGGTTTATGCTGGCATGATCAAAGGAAAAAAGTTATAATTAAAACTGTGTATCAAATCATAAAGCTCACACAACTGGGAACAGCATTGCTCAATTTATGTGTTGCCCCAAATAAAATATTCAATAGAAAACATGATCAGAAATCAGCCATGCCATTAAAGTGCAAGACAAGCATTATTTTTACATCTCACTATGGTTTCTGCCCCAGTTCATTAGGTTCTTTAATAAAAAAAAACAAACAAAACCAAAAACAAACAAACCAAAAAAAACCCAGTTTCAGTATCTTTCATAACTACATAAATGAAATTGGAGCTTAAACTCATTTTGTTGGTTTAGAGGCCAAACTGGCTGTGCCGGTTTGGCCAAAATCTGGTAATATAGCCCCTGAGAGAAAACCAGGTTGCAACCACCCTTTCCCCCCCACAGAGTTCGGGGAAAAAAGGAAAGTTCGTCTGGTTTTTTTTCCAAGCTCAGTCTAAAGGCACAGAAAAGGCACAATATTACTTTTTGGGCATAGAGCATGATAGGGGATACACATGATAGAGTCACCCCAAGACACTGGCTCATGAAGCTGTTTCCTCAGTACCTCCACTGGCAATCCTGCAGGCAGTTTCTGGAGAAAATCAGGATGAATTTCACACTGGTTGGCACTGGCAGCCTTTCCAGAGGCCAGGAGGGCAGGACAGCTTCCTTAGGGCCTATGGGAGGCAGCCTTGCTGCAGACCAAAAGTGGTGCTTATTGCTTCAGAGGGTTCCCAGCGTAGGAAAGAAAAGATCATCTGTCTGTCTTCCCCCACATCCAGACACATACTGAGAAGAAGAAAAGAAAGCCTAAGAAAGAGCCCAAACCCACTGGATCATCATGTGCTTTCTATGATATTTATATTTTTACTATTTAATCCCTGTATGCTTTTCAAGTTTGCAATGCATGTATTAAAACTTAAACCTTAAGAGAAGCCATTTGGGTCGGTGTCACCCCATCTCTCTTTCATAACCAAACACATTCAATTAAGAAGACAATTTGACATTCAAAAACTTTCACTGGGATTTATGTGCACAAAATTAATCTTATTGGTGACGCCATGTGGGCCCTCTTGTAATTTCTTTGGTTAATTAGGGTCACTCTTTTACAAAATCAGCTGGTTTTTGCACAGCTTAACACTTGCTCTTCTCAACACTCCAGGGTAATATATTTCTTCACCACTACTTCTAAGTCAGCAATACTGTAAGGAGAAAGAAAAATATTAGGAATATCTTAGGGCAACAATGGTACAAAATACTCTGAGTGTCATCCTGTAGATGAATTTCAATATTCTATAAACATAAGCGCGCTTCTTCAATGACTGACCAAAACCATTAAGGATGTAATTTTGTGTCTAAACTTTTCGCAAGATTAACTTTAAATGGTTGAGCAGTAAATATAAATATCAGCTGAGCCTAATTCGGAAGTTTTTGTTGCATTTTTACATCCAGGATCTTGTCTTGCCAATCACACATCCAGTTGGATTGTAAACATGCTTCATCTAGCCTGATGTTATCCGAAGAAAGCTGTGAGTAAACTGAAAAAGGTTTTTTTTTTACCTGTTCAAGAAATCTTGTGTAAGCTGTAACTTTCCTGCATGCATGGAATTTATAAAGTGCTATGGTAATTATTGCTGTACCTAAAATTCAGTGAGACAAAGACAGTTCAAAGAAAGTCAGAACTGGTGCCGGTGAAACCATCCTCTTAAACTTGACAAACCTTTACAGGATGATCCAAAGCTGTCTATTAGCAAATAACTTCTGCAGCAGCTCTGAGCTGTGCTGTGAAAGGCAAATGCTGCTCTATATTCTGGACGTGGATTATGCTAAGAAACCATTCAGTCTAACCCTTCTGTTGCTGTTATGTCAAATACACTACTGTTAGCTAAAACTTACTGCAATTTCCTTCTGCTGCATCTCAAAATTGTCTCAAGAATTAAATCCATACAGAAACACTGAGCTCCAAGCGGCTTAAGGGCACAGCATGGGCCCTGCACACATAACATTGCATAACAAAGATCGCAGAGTAGTCCTCATGGGGAAGAAGCCCAAGAACCTCTGTCCCTGGCTTTTCACAGATGTTAAACTACAAAACTAACAGGTTTGGGGGTTCCAAACCTAGAGAACTGTAGAAAAGTTTTTTAAAGGTGAAATCATAATTTTCTTACTCCTTCTTCAGAACAGAGGTCTTAGTTCACACTATACGACAAAGATCAACATGTCAAAATTTTTTTTCTATTACAAAGTTTTTCATTTCTATTCAAGAATTTCTTATGGTTTTCCAACAGTTGTGATATATAATCATAAAAACCAGAGTTCTTCACATCACAGATGAAATTAAGAGAAATACTGTGATAAATACTTTGAAAATAAAGAATATTTTTCTTATTTCCTCTGACAACTGAAGAAAAAGGGGATATTCCAGAAGACAACATACCTGAAATTAATGTGTAAGAACACACTGTTTTACAAGGGACAGACATGCCTGTAAAACTCATTTTTCCTAGATAGCTTCAGCTTCTAGACATAGCTAGACTTCCCACAGAACTTAAATTCGTGCTCCAGTCCATAGTTACACTGAACCTTTTGCAGATATGACCATATTCCATGCAAACGGTATCTGCTACTGTAAGAAACAAAGAATAAAGTGAACAGTTTAGAAAGGTTCCCAGGGAAGCAAATATTTAAATGGGGAAACAAAATAGGTTTAATCAGCAAAAATTTAAAAAGATGTTGCAACACTAAATGTTTTGTCTCAGGGAACAGCCTGGTACACCTGGTGAGGGAGTGGAAGGAGTCCTTCTCTCTTCCCTGGCTTCTTAGCTACAGAGTTCCTTCCTCTGATGCAGCTGTTGGTGCCACTTGTAGAAAGAACTGAACAGAAACCTGTGGGTGTTAGTGCATTCCAAAGCAAGCCAGATGCCTAAATGCTTTGCCAAATGGCTCTCCAAGGACTACGCTGTACTTACTGACAACAAACATTGAGCTACAGATGTAGGACCTCAAATAAAGGGAACCACTTGTTCATGCTGGGCCAGTTCTCACTGGATGAGGTTGAATGAAAATAAGAACAAGATTTATTGTTTTATTGCACCTGTGGTTTTGTTGGAGACCTAAAAACAGTACAGCCAGATTTTGCATTCTATGGCAACGCTTTATTGAACTAATTAATCATTAGCCACTTCTCTTAACTGTTTGAAGAGGTCTGTCATATTCACTGTGACTCATAATTTGCATATAAACATATCACATCTTGAAACTTCACTGCTCTTCATCTACAGCCCACTTCACGGACTCTTGGCTAGCAAATAGCTGAATTTACTAATTGATTCGGACCGACAGCAAGGACAATGGTGATGAATCCAGGAAAAACTCCAGAATGGCAGCAACAGTTGAAAGGACAAGTGGACATTATGCCGTTTTGATAATTCTTGACCCTGTGCTTGGCTGTGAGATTGCTTTGAGCATCTTTTGTGCTTTTAAAGGAACAGCTAGAGATCAAGCACCATACCCCTACTCAGCAGAATCGTTGCTGATTTCTTACTGATGGTTACTCTGTTGTTTCATGCGCAGTACAACCGGGAAAGAGAACTTTGATTTCCAAAGAACTTCTCTGCAGTTTTAATCTATTTCTATTGCCTCTGAACAGAACCAGGAGTGTCATGCTTCCTGCTGTCATCACATGAGATTGGTTATTTATAGTGGTTCATTGGCACAGCAGTTGAATAAAATATCAATACTCTGAACCTCTGTGTCATTGCCATGAAAGCTTTTCATTATGACAAATCTTGTCAAAATTACATACCCAACCAGTAAGATGTTGTAGAGCATAAAACTTTGTTCTTGGTTGCTTTTCTGGTTTTAAGGTGTTTTCTTCAGTATTTTCTGCGTCAACTTCGAACTGAAGCAGCTGGCTGAAAGGAACAGAATCCAAAGCAATATAAAGTGCTAACAGGCATTGTTCTTTGTTCACTGTTACATGCATTGCCTGCTTCTCTCCTCTTCTTCTTTTCATTCTGATTGGCACTGAGGAAAGCACTACGGAAACTTGGTATTGTAGTCCCTTCTTCCATGCCTCAATTGCCTTTACATACTTAAATAATGTGCCTGAACATTATGCACTGCTTTTAAAGCCCAGGTTCATAAATAGATTAAAAAAACAAAAAGGAAAATGAAGCTACAGCTATTTAGAGAGACCCCTGTAACAGATAAAAATGTGAGTTCAGCAAGAAATGTAGAACAAAGACTGCAGTCTCTCAAAGTATTAATGTTGTGGAGGTAGAACTACTTCAGAATTGTGTTTGCATCCCTCTGTTATTCCTGATTTTTATTTACTAAATTAAAAAGATGCTTGGGGGTTTAGGATACAATATGGCATCATGGATACATGTGTAATTTGTGTACAATAAAGCATCACAGCCCAGCTGTTCAGAGAGAAAGGAGGATGAGGGAATCCTTCGTTAGCATTTATAGTCCTTTCCCAACAGATAAAACTTTGGGCAAGTCAAGTGGTGTCAGAAGGTGGAATTGGCTCCACTTAATTAGATATGTGTTCAGATAGTGCTTTGTCTGATTTTCTGTGACATTAAGGTCTTAGATGAAATCTGAGGTGCCCAAACTTGGAGTCTAGTCAGCACAAGCACCACTGTAGTCACTAGAGAGAGCCAGCAGCTTGTCCAGAGGGTGGTACATACCATAGAGAAGTGGACCTGTCTCCTTAGACTGCTTCTCTCCCCCTAACGATTGCAGAGGAGATCTAGCATGACTCAATTCCTGACACAGAGACCTCAGCTGAATTGCTCATGGTAGGTAGGGTGAACAGGAGTGTAAATGTCATTACCTCTGAAGTCCCAGTCTCAGAGGGACTCAGCTTTCATTTAACAGGAGTGGGAAAATATTTTTAGAAGAGCTAAGCACTATACAAAAAATAAAAACCTGGCCAGTACACCACTGTAAGTACAGGAAATCTATCCAGTTGTGTCTGTCTCAAATACTATTCAATCTTTCTTTGAAAAATCCAGATGCAGAAAATTAAGTCTATCTCTCAGGAAGCCAACAGAAGTGTTGCAATTATCTTCAATTAATTCAGAATTTCATTTAGGAAACCAAGGTATGAGAGGAAACCTATAATAAATAGGTTTTGAAAAGCACTTTCAATAAAGAGGCAATGTTAGACAGGGCTTTAGGCAACATGGTCTAGTGGAAAGTGTCTCTGCCCATGGCAAGGGGGTTGGAACTGGATGATCTTTGAGGTCCCTTCCAACCAAACCATTCTATGGTTCTATGCTTGACAAACAAAATGAAAGGGTGGTCCAAGCAGAGAACACCCAGAGTTCACACCACACCTGTTGGTGTTCACACCACCTCTGGTCCAAGCAGAGAACACCACAGAGAACACACAGAATATTAAAAGGGGCACTGAGGTACGAAGCAGAGGACAGAATGATAAAGTGAGAGCATATGTGAACAGATGAGAACTGGCAGAAAAAAGAGGAGCAGGGGTTTGAAATCAAGGTATCACTCCAGACTGACACTCAAATACTAAGATCAGAATCTGGCTTCTTATGCTGCCTTGGTTGCCAGAAACCAAAAAAAAAAAAATATCAGGTTTCCATGACTTGATTATCACAATCTAGAATCAAGTCAAGCTTCTTAACCCAAATTTGCCATGCTTTGAATCCAGTGTAGAATGAACAATGCACAAACCACTTGTTGAACAGCAGATTGTGAGAAGCCAGGTCTGAGTCCATTGCTTCCATTATTACCTGATCTCTAGAAAACAGCTAAATAGCAAGACCAGTTTCTCTTAGGAAGCATATATCACATTGTGTTTTCTCATCTTTGAATCATGCCGAAAACAATGTGGGAGTACACTTTTATTGGTGTCACTAGCAGATCCAGTTCAAGTTCCACAGGATTTTCCTAGAGCAGCATTTCAGTTCCATTAGCATTGATTAACCTGGTATTAACTCGGTATTTACCTGGCATTAAATGAGAATTCTCACACGCTTCATTTAAAGATCACAGCATTTAAATTTTGTGTATGGCTGAACTCTTCTTGCCTTCTTAAACATTAGAAACCATGTGTCATCTCTTGCTTTACTGACAGTCAACATTGCAAAGTCACTGGAGCAATGTCAATTATATCAGTTACGAAGCTGGCCAAGGTTCAAGAGTAATTTAAAATTTCTAAGCTGTCACAGAGCAGGCAATAGTTGTGCAGCTGAAAGAATTACCGCAAAAAACACCATCAATAGGAGAAAAGTAATTAACTTCACCTGCTTATTCTGGATCTAAATAAGTGCACTTAATGGCTGGGAATGGTAAGAGGAGCTTCAAACTTCAAGGTGTTCTTCAAACAGTCACAGGAAAATAATTTAACTCTGCTTTTTTATTTCTTTTTTTTTTTTTTAATAAGGATTTCTGCCTTAAGGAGCTGTTGTAAAATTAGTAACTTGATAGGCTTCTAGAAAGTAGTAGCAGATCACCAGTAATTGTTATCAGAGAGCCTTATTGTGGATATATTAAGAATTATCATACAGCTTCAATTCTAATTTAAAAATTCCAGAAGGAAAGGCTATGCCATATTGCTACAAAAGGCTAATCTGGTCTTTTTTCAACTGAATGAAATCTGTGATATGTTGATACTACGGTATTAGAGTCAGGCCAAATGTTTTAAAAGGAGAAGCTTTTTAAATACCAGGATTAAAGCACATTGGGGTTTTTATGGTCCATTTCATTCCCTGCACATGTTCAGAGCCACACCTGAGCTCCTTAAGCCCTTCCTTTTTGTGTGGAATTAGCCCTTTCCTTTCTGTATAAAGCAGTAGCACTGTAATATGAAATTTCCTCTCGTCATATTTTCGGTAGCCAGACACTGAACAGAGAGAATTGAGCACTGTTTTCATTTGCTGTTATTTTCTATGCTACACAGAGGCATGAAGTTAACCAAAGCACAACTGATGGCACAGAATCCCCTGATATTTCAAGCTTTTAAAACTGTTAAGAGGGAGCACCATTTGCAGCAAAGGCAAACCTCCATAGACAAACAGTATCAGCATCTGAGATGGTAGATTTAGAGCCAAATAGCACTTTTCAGCTTCTGAGCCTGACCGCATGTGAGCCAGTGGCATCTGGACTCTTTGTCATCCTGAGATTCGGATGTATATTTGTGTCGCAGGGAAAGGGAACACCAGGCACTGTGACACTACCAAGCTCAGCTTATTGAGTGAACCAAGCAAGGGATGAGCTTTGGCTGAAAAAGCTTTTCACTCACGCACACGCAAACCAAGACCCACCCCAGTTACCATCTTAGCAGGTTGGCTCAGTTTTGCCTGGAGGCAGCACGACACCCCAGTACATCCAGACCCAGTGCTAGGCTCTGTTCAGTGGCTCAGAACACAGTTTCACTCTGTGTCCTCCTCCTTCTCATCCATTTCTCATCCATTCCTCATCTAGTGGTGGATGTCTGCATAGCAATGCTTCCCTTGACCTCACATGAGGGTTTTATAGCCACTATTTGGCACAGGCTGCCAGTCAGTACCCAGCGATATCCCTGTCCATCTTCCCAGCAGTTTCAAATAATGCACTTGTATAACATGTTGATCCATGGCCTCTGCCGTGGCTCATTACACTCTGTTCCTGTTTGCACTTTCTTGTCAGCTATTACTCACTAAACTCAACTGTGAATCGAAGCATGGTCACAAAGGCAGAGTGACAACCAGCTTTGCCCCTTTTTCCTCTTGATCTTACCTTTAACAGTCCCTCTGCTGAATCATTTTGAGAAGCAAACCAGAAAATCTGAACAGAGATGTTCCTACAGCATGCTCCAGACGCATCTCAGTTTGTCTTGTCCAGATGCATCGTAAACATCCAGACTCAGAACGCCTGTGCAAACAATCAAAAAGCAGATGATCCATCTGTTCCTAAAGCAAGTTCCTGTGTGAACCCCACCAAACAAGGTCTCAAGAAAGTTTTCTAATTTGTCCCTGCTTTGAGTGCAGATTGGACCAGATGCTCTCCAGAGGTCCTTTCCATTTCATAAGGTCCTTTCCAAACTGTTTTCCTGTGATTCTCTGACATGATCTCCCTTCTACACAAGCTGTTTGCTGTTGACTTTGCTGCTTATATCCTTTCAACAACGAAACCCTGAAGCAGGCCTGAGGCAACTATCATGTACCAAGAAGACAGACAAATCCACAGTTGGAACAGTCATCAGGAGAGTTTTCAACTTCTCTTCAAAGTACAGGGCAGAAGCAAGCTTTTGGAAAATATGTTTTCAGGGCACCTATTCACTGTAATAATTGAAGGTGTCACTGATAATGAATTACTGTTCTTGCTACTGGCCTAACAACCCTTTTTATCTTTGGGGTTGCATTCAGCAACTGTAACATGTTGATTCAATGCTGCAACATACTGAAAATAAAAGCTGTGTTGATGTAATGCAAAAACAATCTATTCATCATCCTGACACCCAACAAATAACTTTTCCTCTTTAATCTGGAAATTATGGCTGTTCTATATGTTGCTAAATCATGCTATTGCTATTGGAGTTTTTTTCTTTTCCACTGGTACATATTTCCAGCTTTTTGCTTCCATGTGCTATTGCAACATGTCCTTTACAGGGGAAAAGGAGCCAGATGAGCTACTTACAGCATATAGCTCACAAATTTGTTATTATCTACAGTTCTTATCAACTGTACAAGACAGTTCAAAAAAAGTGCTCTCCCCAAGGACTAGCCAGGATAAAACCAGCACGACCTAAAGAGACTATCAAGTCAGAGCTGGAAATCCTGCTGGCATAAGAAACCAGTACTTAATGATTTCAACAGACTGCCTTTCATCTGACTGCTGGCCCTCCTCATCAATATCAGTGAGACGTTACATTGATTGAAGCACTTAACAATTTTCCCTTCATGCAAACGATCCATGTGCAGATTTTCTGTTAACTGCTAACTTGCTGCTTTTTTGAGATATGAGAAAAATTACTTCTAGGAACATAAATCAGACCACAGATTACCCACCAAACACTTTCCATATCATCTCACTAAGCATTCACCGTTTATGCTTATTGCAGCTGTGCAGCTTCCATGGGATCTCGTTCACACACCTTACTCAGCAAACCACAGATATTTCCATGGGGCATTCAGCTTGGTGACCTGAATCATAACGCCTTTCCATCTCTCATTACCAGGTTTCCTTCACCTGTGGAAGAAAGGACCAAGGCAAACGTCCAGCGCACTCATCTGAACCTGGAGTTCATGTTCACAACTCCAATTCAGAGTCATATCCTTTTTGCCAGCAATAAATACAATTTCCGAGTCCATTCCCTGGAACAACAACAGGCTAGTTACCATTAGAAAAATAAATATTTGCCAAGAGTTGCCAATGCAACAGTGTGAGAAGATTAAAAACACCAAAGATGTTCAAGTGGTTCCTAATTAGAAATGAGATTTAATGGTTTACCACCCTTTTTTGTTTCCTTTTTAAAACATCCATATGTTTGACATTTTGTTCATAGGAATATGAACAAAACTGAACAGAAATGAATTCTGGGTCCACAGCTAAGATACATAAGGAGATACAATTTTTTTGTTTCAAGTGTTAGGCGTTTTTAAAGCTTCATTTGTCAAGTCAAACCTAGTAATGTACATTCATAATATAGCCTGCCACAGAGTTTCATTTTTAATAATGAATACTATGTATCTAACTAAAGGACCTGATAGAAAAGAAAGGACTTTTCCCAGAAAAATGACATAAAAATTTCTAAAAAATGAAAAAGTGCTATCAGCATTTTTACAAAGAACTATTTCTGTCCGTCACCACCATATCCACACACTCTCCCTTCCCCCAAAGGAAACCTAACTGCAAAAATTATTTCAGAAGAAAACAAAATATTTCACTTCAGAAACACTGCCAAATGGGAGATCCAGAGGAAGTATCCTTCTAATATTTCTTATTACTAATCTCCCTGGCAGATTTATCTTTTAAGTTGCACATTTTGTCACTGTTACAACATAATCTTTTGCATCATGGAGAAGCCAGGTATATCATGGAATTCTCTGGTCAGAACACATCAAGAACAATTCAGTGCAGCTTGAAATCTCAGTCTTATCATCTAAGAAAAGACAACCATGATTCCCATGATGAACTGTAGCAGAACCTTTTAATTAAATGTCTTATTATCAGGCAAATATTGACCTATTCAACGATTTCTATTTTTGAAGGAAAATAACAAGCCCGAGTGAGATACTCGTGAAAGCAATTTTTGTCAAAACCCAATATTTTTTCTACAAAATAGTAATATTGACTATAAAAAAAAATTACACTCAGAATATTCAGAGCAAATGGAGGTAAAGAACAAATAGCTACATTGGTTAGGGAAAATATTTAAGTGTTTAATTTTGCCTGTGAGGTCCTAAAGTATTTCTATTTCTCTTGTCAAGGCTGGATTTCATGGCAGCATATTGCCCCAGCAGCACAGTGGCAGAGAAAAGCTGTGCTACAGCTTCCTCTGACTCTGTGCAGGCAGAGAGTGACACAAACAGTGATCATTAAGGCAAATATTGCTTAGAAGCCTTTGAAATACAGAAGCAAGATAAAGCAGGGAACTTTGTGGAATAGAGGTTACCTTCTTGAGAAAGATCTTTTAGACTCACACTCCCGCATGCAATTTCATTGATTTCTGTGGGATTAACTGCATACATCTCGTTTGCAAGAACCTCTAGCAGACAACCTACGAGTTGAAAAAAAACCCAAATAGCTGCCTGAACTGCAGTTTTGCATTCAAAGCAAATTATGTCTCTGCTTGCCATCTGCCATGATTATTATTGCTTCTTCTGAATGTTCATTGCATTTGAAATGTATTTGAACAACATTGTTTTTACTAGTTATAAAATGGTCCTTATAATGGGTTTAGCAAATTATTGATTCAAAGATTTTTCATAAGTCAGCCACAGAAAACAGCATGTTCCATAAATAATGCATTGTGCAGAGGATTAGGGGGAAGAAAAGTAACTAGAAAAAATGCTTTTTCTTGCTTCTTTTATGTGACTTACCCACCTAATTTCTCTTAACTGTATTGTCCACAGTTGATTCAAAACTATGAAACTTCCATGCAGAAAGAAAATATCTGCACCATGTCAATTCTCATACCTTGAGTACTACAATGAGTCAATTTTTGATGCCCAAGTTCCCAGAGTTCTGGGATTATATGAAAAATTTAACAAACTTTTTGAAATAAATGGAGAGAGTGGAGAAGCTCGAGAATAAGCCTTGCACATTTCTTCATGTTTCAGAGAGCTGAATGCTTTTTGAAAAAGAATTAATGATTTTTACTGACCCTGGAGGGCTTTTTAGAAGTGTAAATCCATTCTGACAGTTTTTTTTATTACGGGAGTTTGATTAGCAGTTCTTCATACAAAAGCAGTCAGCTATTTGATAGGGTGCAGGGTGGGTCTCTAATGCAGTTCAGAGCCCAGCTCTCATGGCATTATGTCCTGGAAAGGCACTTTGTCCATTCCAGACAAAGGAATGAAATTCTCTGCATTACAGAACATTCTGCTGAAGCAACAGCCTCTCCTTGACTGCTTTGTAATGGATTTTGGAGAGTGATTCGTCGTGGGCCGGGACACAGGGCAAGCATAAAGTGCTGCCCACTTCCATTAGCAGCCCACGGGGTCTATGAGAAGGCAGAACAGCCAGGACGAAACTCTTCAAATGATGGAAAGTGCATCAACTTTTTAAAAGCTTTAGGAAGCAAGAGGCCAGGAAGGGCTACCCGAGTCATTGAAAACCCCACTGTAAATCATGTCCACCTGCAGTACACTCAGAAATCATCCATTACCAGCTCTGGAGGGTTTGCTGCAGGGCTGGTTCCCTGTTTCTCCCTGAGCAGTGTCATAACCAGCAGCTGCAGGACCCTCAGCAGCCATCCCAAGTGACTCACCTGAGGCACATCCTCCGCTGGCCTCCAGCAGCTCCCCTGGAGGGTGGTCAGGGCTCCCAGCTCTCACAGCTTCTCCCAGCTGCAAGCCAGGGGCTGACAGCCTGCTGAGAATCCATGTTTCCTGCCGGCTACCCTATCCATGTTGGTGAACTGGCACACCCAACTTGTTCCAGCGGACGTGGCAGCCTGGACCCGGGTTATCAGCTCTGAGTGCTCCCAGATGCCTCAGCAGAGAAAGAGTTCAGCAAGGCCCAGCTCTAACCAAAACCTGTATTTCTTCCAGCAACAGATGCTTTCAGTTTTTCCATGATCAATACCTTTAGACTGCACACCTGAAGACATGGTTGATTATTTCAGGATACAGGAACCGATTTGCATAAATGTCTGGAGATCATAAAATCACTGAATGATTTGGGTTGGAAGAGTCCTTAAAGGTCATCTAATTCCAGCCCGGCATTCCCTGGGCAGGACACCTTCCTCTAGACCAGGCTGCTCAAGGCTCCATCCAGCCTGGCCTTGAACACTGCCAGGGCAGCATATACTTCTGAAAATCAACAGCATTTCACCAATAAAGCAGCTGTAACTTTATCTCAAAATAAAGTAAACTTCAACTGGAAGGGGGCTTAATTCTACTTTTATACACATGAATTTGAATACTTTAAAATTAAAGAGATAATTTAGGCTGAAAGGCACCTCAGACAAAAATATAACGACCTGCTCAAGGATTTGAATTTTTGTTTGCGACTGCAGTGAATTTAAAAAAAAAAAAGCTTTATTTTTCCTAGTCTGTGTCTTTAAAATTTTGTTTACCTGAAATAAGGTAGGAGACAGATATATAGAAGCTTACAAAAAGTAATGCACCATATTGGGAGAGTAGCCTGTGTGTGCAAGCCAGTACTTTGCTAGGACAAGCCATTCCTTGCTTGGCAAATGAACTCTGTTGAACAAAAGCTGTCTTTAAATAAGGCTCCTGTAATTTAGCAAAGAGATAATGCTATGCTATCCAGTCACAAATGGTCTCCCTCACATTGTCAGCAAACATGGCAAGCACAAGGCATTAATTTTTGAAGAGGGAAATAGTCCAACTGTGACAGAACCATTCCCGTGCCTTCACTGTCACCATGTGAAATAATTGATTTGGACAGATACAGATGCGTGGTGTGGGGAGAGAGGATCTCCAGCACAGAAGAGAGAAAGTCTTTGCCTTAGACTAGCAGCAGTTACTCAGGCATCTACCTTACTGGTGGAAGATTGCTCCCAGTGGTTAAAATGGAAACACTTATTGGTACATGCTAATAATAAACATTATCAGCTTGGCTTCTAATATTTTACCTTCAAAGTAATGATTGGGTATTGGTTTTCAGAGATTTAAACTGTTTCTTAAAAGTGCTTAACAACTCTACTGTAGCAAATAATAGAGGAAACAAGGAGTTTGTTACAGCAGTACAAAGATATTCAGATAATCATTACTTACCAAAAAATTCTGCAACCTACTGTGTGGATTGTTGTTATTATGCATTTAATACTACCACGAGTCTTTAAAGAAGGTTTAAAAAAACAATTTTTGCAAAAAAGTTTGCCTCAAGGACCTTATAGTCCTAATCAACCAACTTAATTATATTCCTTTTATATCCAAGGATGGGGATTAGATATTCAAGTATGAGAATCTAAGCATATGAAATTAGATGTTTCCATCCACTTTGAGATGTGTGGCATTTTCATGGACTAAGTTTATGACCAGATAAGATTACTGGATTAAAAATTCAGAAATGTAGGAAATTTGATGGAATTATTTAATTTAATATTTTTCTCTCATTAGTTTTTTGTCCGCTTTTATGTTTTGAGGCAAATTAGCAATAAGAGATTATGAGATTCTGCATATTGTGACAAGTACATTTGTAAGGAACTTCTTGAGACCAAACTTGTAATCTCTGAAAAAAAATATTATGTACCAAAAAAATATCTAAAGTTATACTTTTACCAACAGAATCTTAGTGTTTGGTGCAAGTTACATTAAAAAACATTTTTAGTCTGAATTTTAAAACAAAATTCTTGCCATTTTCCAAAGTTTCAGACAACTCCTTTTTTTCCTCCCTCTAGCTGGGTTTGGTTTTGGAAGTTGATTCTTTCATATTTGTGATACCGAAGTCTTCTGAAATCAAGAAATAATTTGGGCTGGTTTCACATAACTGGGAAAATGGCTGAATACCTCTAGGAGAGCTTAGTTTGATCCCTACTCCTTCCTTCCAATTTTTCCATGCAAGGCGGAGGAATTGGAAAAGGAGATGCCAAGCAGCTTGACAATCACCACGTGTTGCACCCTTGAAGTTACACTGTTTGTCCTTATATATCTGAAACAAAGTTTCTTGCTGAAGGTGATTTCCAGAGTGCCTACTAATTAATTAACTTCTGTACTACCTCAGGTGCTGACAAGCAAAGAGTTTTTTTAATTTTTTTTTCTGATGTGGGTTGTGCATACCCTATTAACATCTTTGTTTCTTTCTTCTCAGACTTGTGTTGTAGTATTTTCTAAAAAATTAAATAAACTCCAAATTTAATTTTAAAATAGCAATCCAAATCACTTCCAGCAAATTCAACGGCAGTGACAAATGTAGCACACAGTCTTGAGCACGATTATCTTACTTTGTGTACTTACCCTAACGGGCTTTTTTGCTACTGAGATGTCATTGAAAAATGTCCCCTTAAACATTGCATTTAATGTATTATATAATAAATTTTTTACTGTTCTATAATTTTATTTAATTTATATCCTCTAGTTCTAAACAACAGTAGACTAAGAATACACTGGGAAAGAAATAAAAAGCTGCGTATCAACTTGTCCAATGGCTTTTAGTACAGAATTTCTTGATCAGTTTGGGATTCATGTGCCCTAAAAGTTAATTCCTGGAAAATTCTGAAAGAAGTTCATGGAAGTTTTGCACTTTAATTCACTGTATGCGATGGTACTTACACATCAATAAGGCTTATTATACCTGCATGGAACAGTCTGCATGTACACCCAACCCAACTACTACATTTAAAAACCAACTTGAAAGTGAGTGGAAAGCAGATGCTGTTCTCCCTTACATGACATCAGTGCAATTCTACTGGAATTCAGAATATTCTGATTCAAAGGCACAGTCAAAATTCACTCAGAACTCTTGAGGGGCTGCCAAAGTCAGCTTCAGCTGGAAGGCACAGAGACTCTGCCAGAGGCAGCTCTCTGGGAGTGCACAGATGTGTCACCAGCAGATGGGATATGGGATGAGCTGCTCCAACAGCTCTGAATCGGCAGTGTGAAATTTCCTGGTTGGGCTTCCCTCTGACAGCTGAGGCAGGAGAGCTGCTGTCTAGAACACACACCAGCACTGGCCAGAGTGCAACTCGTCTCTTTTCTAGTCCTGTGAAAGTCCAAAGAAGCAGAGGTACCCCAGCCACGAGGAACCCATTGTTCTGACCTAACAGCAGTGCAGGTTATACACACAAAATTCATCACTACTCCAAACATACCGGTCCTGAAATATAAGAAGATGTTTGTAAAAAATGAGAAATGTATCTAAATTTCCTACACACTCAAGACTACATTGTGATATTCTATAACCCAATCTTTGGTGATTATCACATCAAGCTTTCTCTCCACAGCAAGTCTCCAGCATGTTCTTCCTAGTAGAGCAGGGGGAACAGCATGCCCTGTTCTCAGACTCTGTCTTGGTCAAATCCCTAATAATTTTTGTCATTACACACAGAAGTAATTTCAGGTGGCTGCTTTCCATTTACTCAGACATGTCATAAGCACTTGTCCCATGCCCCACCTGCCCTATCAATTCTAATTTACCATATCAACAATCCTTAACTGTGGGCCTCTTTAAGGGACTTTGTCCAGGGTAAAATACACCAGCCAGCTTGCACAGCCAGCCAGTGCAGGTTACAGAAGAGCGAAGTACTGTGGTACATCCCACAGCAAGGAAGCCAATGGCCAACATTTAGTGCTCGATCTCACTGTGATGTGGGGTTTTTTTTACATATTGCCCTGCAAGCGAAGCAGAGTGTGCTGCAGAAATCAGAACCCAAAAGGGAATGCCATTACTGGGTTAGAGCTAATGCTGCAATTACAGCAAGCCAAGACCTGGAAAAAGATTTTTTCATTTTTCTTGATCACAGCTAATGACTGAGCAGCTATGAGCTGTCTAAAAGCTAATAAGGTTCTTACAGGGTGAAGTGGAATAAACAGCAGAACTGGGACTGTTTAGCCTGAAGAAGAGAATGCTCAGGGCAGATCTTACCAATGTGTATATAAATACCTGAAGAGAGGGTTAAAGAAGATGAAGAGGGGGTGCAGGGAAGATGAAGACAGGCTCTTTCCAGTGGTGCCAGTTAAGGACAGGAAGCCATGGGCACAAACAAGCACAAGAGGCTTCCTGTGAACCTTAGGAAGCACTTTTGTAGTTTGAGGGTGACCAAGCAGGGGCACAGGATGCCCAGAGGTATTGCAGAGTCTCCCTTCTCGGAGATATTGAAAAGCCATCTGGCCAGGAGCAACCGGCTCTGGGTGGCCTTGTTTTAGGAGAGGACTGGTCAAGATGACCTCCAGAAGTCTCTTCCAACCACAACCTTTCTGTGATACTGTGATAAATGCTGATAAAAAATGCCAATATAAAGCTCTAATACAAACAATAGCTATTCTATTGATTGGGATACTAACATTTTTGTCAGTTCAACTTCTGTTTGTTTGTCCTAATTGGGATTCCTGTCTTGTTCAGATACTAGATTACTCGTGCAATCTGGACGATACAACACTTAATGTCTTCAGTTCAGTAGAGATATTGCTCTCTCTTCCCTAACACAGGAAATCCTGATGAATCGTTACCTCTAAGGAAAGGAGCAGTTCATGCAAGCTGTCCTTTGGAATTACACCAGAACACTCCATCTACTACTAGAACAACAGCCAATCTGTGCTAAGTCTGGACCTGGAAGCACTTCCCAGCTCTAAGAGTTCATTCATTCTCCTACCACTCTCCCATGCCATATCTGAGCATCAAAAAGAGGTAAACCAGAATCAGCTGCAGTAGGTATTCCTACTAATCCTCAGACTGTCACAAAAAAATAAAAATTAAGACATTAATAAGCACACTTAGACCTAAAGAGAAGCCTTTACAAGTAGCTGGAACCCATTTCCTGTGAGCACAGACATAATGCCCAAAGTTGTATTTTTGTGCTAGGTGTAACCAGTCAATTACCATTCATTCCTCACATTATCCAGGAAGGTCACCAGTCTATCAGAGAAGAAAATATTATACTTATTTGAACCTCATCAAAATTCTAATTTTGAAGATTAGCAAGACTCTGATGAAAATGAGGTTCTATTCCACCCATCACAAGTGATTCACAAACTATCATGAGAGCGTGTTACATGGGCTCTCATATCCAGCTGTTTCCTAGTCTTTGAGTGTGTTTCTGCCATGCAGTTTATGCTGTGATGACATTTTTAACAGCGTGCATTTTTCAAGATGATTGGCATTGCAAATGCCCGGTTTCTTTCTGCTCGCCCAAGGAGATAGATCATTTCCAGAAGCATGATTTTCACAAGAGTAAGTTGACTTACTTAATTTTAAATTAAAGTGGATTGCTCAAAAGAATTACTTTCAAGGAGCTGCAGGTTCAGTCTCTTTCCTAAAAATACAGCTCCCCTCCCATCTAAAACAGAGTTCCCTTATTTCCTCTTCCATGAGCATGACACTTTACATCACATTGCACAGTGAGCACATCATGACACAAATGCTGCCAAGGGCCACATGCCTCCTTCAGAATTTTAGAGTTTACTCTTGGCAAGTGAGACTTCCATGCTATGCTTTTGAGGAGTTTGTCCTAAAGACAAAACAGTAAAAGGGATAGAGACAGATCCTAATGTTCCTTTCTTGGTTATGCACAGCATCTCAGCTATTCATGATGAAAGATTTGGGGAAGATGTTTTACCCCTATTTCTCAAAAACCTCTCTTAACCTCCACTGGAATGTTCCTCAGTGGCTGTAGGAGCACCTACAAGCCAGAAGGGAGCAGAGATCACTACCTGCATCTACAGAAGTTATTTTAAGTAACACTTGCCATTTCTTATGGTGACTGCTGAGAGCATTTCTTGAGTGGAAGACAAAGCCCTTTCCAGCTGGCATCACCACCTCTGAAAGCTCTGAACAAAAGACAGCAGTTCAAGACACTCTGATTTCTGGATGAGGTGGAAAGTCAGGTAACACTCTCCAGAGGAGCTGTCTCCTCATAAGGAGGACTACGTGAGCAACTGCTCTGAGGTAAAAGCACAAAGAGAACATTCACCCTTAGTAACAGAATGGCAGCTGCATATTCAAACTCACTGAGATACTGCTTCTGAAATACAAAGTACAAGAAAATACAAATCTGAATATGATTCAAATACAAGGAAAATGCACTTGAATGATAATCTCGGGATTTTTAAAAAACTTTTGGAGAAACATGAGGTCACAAAGAGTAAACACCTGGCTTAATTTTTTTTTCCTACAGGAACTGAAAAACTAAAGAGCTTGAATTTCACGCATTACAATTGTTTGCTTTTATGGAAATATGAGCAAACGTTCCAGATTTTTAGCTACCCCTGTCGAAAGGAACCTAAGACACAAGGTTAAACAGCTTCATGTCTGCTACGGTCTGGAAATGACAGATGAAAAAAATCAAAACAGAAATGTTTCACCTACTTACAGGCAATAATTCTGAAGGCAGGACATTTTATAATGGAGATTCCACTTTTTTTTTTTTAATAATTTAAAAATGTACTTTGTTTTTTTGATTCAATTAGCTACTTTAAGGTAACTTGCTAGAATAGGAGGAGTGCAATAAAATACAGCTCTAATAGAGCAAATAAACCCAGAGCAAAAGTCAAACCCAGAACAAAACCTGCCATCACTATAAGTATCTGACTAGAAATACAGATCACAACCCAGATGGGAAAGTCAGTCAGTGAATCCTTGGTCTGTTCTTCAGCTGGTGAATAGGAAACAACATTGAAATAAAAAAAATTGTATTGATTTACAGCTACTGAGAGTCAGCTGTGGATCTGACGTGATAGCCAAGTCTGATGGCGTAAAATGGAGTCAGAGATGAGTGGTGACGAACCTGCAGAGACAGGAGTTGTTTTAAGTAGCAAACCCCAGATTGATTGTACCTATTCCATGACAAAAGATCTAGGGTTTGGATCATTTAAAATCTGGACAAGGGCATTATCTACTGAAACATGGTAGCCACTTATTCCTACACTTTTTTTAACTACTCCTTTTTTTGTTGTTTATAAAAGTATTCTTTTAAGGAGAAGTATTCTTAGTAGAATATCATGAGCATGGATACATTACTGCGGGTTCTAGAGAAGCCCAAGTCCCAGGTAATAGCCCAGAGTGAGTCATAGAATCACAGATTATGCCAAGTTGGCAGGGCTCCATCAGGATCATCAAATCCAACTCCTGGCCCTGCACAGCACCATCCCCAAGAGTGACACAAGGTGAGTCCCTTCAATCTACTTGCCATTGACAAGTGCATTATGGATACAGGTAAACACGTGTTCCTGTTCCCCACTGTAATCTCTGGGAGTTTTGCCTTGATCAAGGGTTACGAGCTGGGGACAGTTTGGAGAAGACCCTTATATGTGCGTTGAATGACCATTCAAACTCCAAATACGAGCAGCCCAAAGCAGGTGACTCTGTGGGAGTGTTCTTGCACATCTTTCTCTGACAGGTGATTATTTCCAGCAACTCTTTTCTGTTTTTCACATCCAGACCAGAAACCATCCTTTGGTGCAGTATTTAAGGGTTCCACTGAATTAATAGAAAAAAGGTCACATGAGGAAAATGTGACCTGGCACAAGGACAATTTCTAGTTCCCCTGCTGCCAGCCAAAGTAATGTAAAGTTCAAGCAAAACAGTCACTGCATCGTAGTGGCTGCTGCTGCAGGAACAACTCAACTGTTGATGCAGCAGATACTGAATCATTGCTATTAGTCCAGAATATTTAGGAGAACAGGCACTACAGTCAAATTACTTTCATATGCTGGGTTTTAAATTGTGGTGGTTCAGCAAAAGTATTAGACAGTAAATACACTTTCTGAAACAAACTACTTAGGCCATCCCAGGCTACAGTTGTGCCTGCTAACGGAGAAGAATCTTAAAGCGTGCACTGAAGATCTCAAGATAAGGCTGCACTAGTCTGAAATGTCCTGATAAGCTTGCTGGCAGGGAAGGTGCTATAAGGCACAATTCCACTGAGTTACAGAACAGCTGATGGCAAAGCCTCTAAACAGAAAAAATGAGCAATACATATATTTAAAGATGTTTGGTTGTCTATTTCTATTTTCTGTTATCTCACTGATATGTAAGGTCATTACCTTCAGGGACAGCACATACAGACTAAAAAATTATAGGTCACATTAATGTCCAGACACAAACAGGGATACGATTAACATAATTGAATCCAATTCCTCCTGAAAGCACAATATGAAATAGATCTCTATGAAAAAAAAAATAGCAGTTAGAATTTTCTGTAAAGGATGCTCTTCAGTAAAACCACAATCAAATATTAGTCCTCTTCTCATTTGGTCTTAATTTCCCTGCTCAGAGTAATTTTATGAACCCTGCCTGTTAAACTAGGCAATTCTCCTAAGGCTGGCTGCTTCATTTTTATAAGAGCAACAAGATTTTTATTCCTGGGAGCTGCTTTCAGGAGTTAGTTACAGGGTGAGGAAATGGGAATGTGCAGGTGTGTACCCTTAAGACTCTGACACAAAAAAGTATTTCACTTAGGAGCAAAAAGAAACAGTTGAAGATTTGAGGTCCCTGGACTCACAAAGAAAATAATAAATAAAACAAAAAAAACTCCCAAAAATGCAGATAATCCACTTGTTCAGTCAGACATTCCATCTTCTTCCATGAGATGTCAACAAATAATGAACATCTGGTAAGATGGAAATTCAGAGAGCTCATCCTACTCATTAACTTCACAAGTGGTGCTCCACTAGCACATAGACAGATGAGTGGGTCAGGGAATCGGACCACTTGCTACTTTTTCCACAGAACAAAATGACAGAAAAAAGGCAGCATTTTGAGAGAATTATACTGTGCTTCTCAGAACACCTCTCTCAAAGCCATTTCAGTTGTTCTGGTAGGAACTTGGCGTGCTGGTGTTCAGACTTCACTGGCGTCAGACCAGCAGCTCTCCTCTTCATTCATGTCTTGAAATGTGAACAGTTAATTCTTCAGCACTGAGACTGTAACAAGCACTCAAGCACCTTGCAGACTGTGAGCTCTGTGGTGTTAACGCTACCTGCAATTCATGCTGGCTCGTCAGATGCCCCTTTCTCATCCCATGTGATATGATTGCCCAAGCTGCTTCACCAATCCATTAGAATCCATTTTTTAAAGAAACTCCCAGAGGGAATGGGGACCGAAGCGTGTTTGTAGTAAACTTAACAACTTTCAAGTATTACAAAACTACTGTTGAAGAAGGGGCTTAAGCCAAATCAAAGTGCTTTTAAAACCATGTTGTTGAAAATAAAAGTATACGCATCTCTGCTTGAAAATACTCCATTTAAAAATCCTATCCAAAATTACAATTTTGATGAAAGTGAGAATGACAAACCTCTTGAACCATGCTTAAATGATAAAGCCAAATCCTCTGTGAGATACTGAAATCCTGTATGGACAGTACAGCACTAATGGGAAGCAGTTCTTTCCCATGCTAAAAGCTTTGATAGCTGGCTGTGCAAGGAGCATTAAAACACCTAAACTAAACTTTCCAGAAATTACACAAAGAAATGAAGAACCACTGAAGCAGGGTTTTCAGAGACAGCACCACCAAATTCTCTGTGCTGTGTATTTCAGCTGAGCAAACCAATCCCAGAAGTGCTAGAACCACATGCTTAATTCTTAGCTTGATGGTCTATTCTATGTTGCATACCAGAGAGCAACAGCTCCACCTGAACTTTGATAAGATTGGAATGGCAATCATGCTTTAGTGATGGAGGAGACTACAAGTCTTTTGGTATGCTGGTGGGGAGGAGAGAAGAGGAAGTTTGAAAACTTATAATTTCACAGTCCTTATAAATCACTTTACTGCTGCTCCCTTCAACACATTTCCACTTAAGAGAAAATAAGCAGTTCCTGTCCCTTTTCAAGAGCCTGACAAAGTACGCATCTGTGTGTGCTTTTGTAATCAATTTAAAAATTCAGATCAGACACAACATCTGGTTTGCAGCAAGATTTTCCTTTCCAAAAGAAAAACTGAATTAGTCTATTATGAATCATTCAACAATATTGATATTACAATCTGAGCAGAACTAAATGTCATAAAACTACCAGCCAGTAAACATAACACTAATAACAATAGGGGATCTAACTTCAACAATTTTTTAACATTATTTTCATGAATGTTTGGCATTCTCAATTTTTTGCCATCTCACTTGAACATAAACTGAGGCACTCCCTTCTTTCGAGCTCAGTGTATTTTCCATTTGGCATTTCACTCCTGGAGTGCAGCAAATGGCTAGAAAGGGAAAACTCCCTCTGCCTGAAGAGGTTGCCCAACACTGCACAGTCTTAGCATAATTCAAAGAAAAATTGTTCTGGGTGGAGAAGGTAATCCCACCAGAAGATTCCCCTAAAAGCAGAGTTTACTAACGTGTTCCCTAGGTAGTAGGGCTCACAACTCTCACACACCCAGGGTGATAAGCAGTTTTCAGCCTCAGTGTGCAGGGGGGTGACTCACCATAATGCAGCTTTTATCACTTATTATCTGGACATGTATTCTGAGAATTCATTTGATGTGTGGCTTTGGTGAACAGTTTGCAGTTTGTGGTGCACTAGAGACTGTATGTCTGGGTAGCAAGTCAGCAAATGATAGGTCCAGTTCAAAAGCTTCATCCAGATACAGCTATTAAGCTTTAAAAATTGCAGTTATTGATCTGAATTATGTCACTTTAGAGCCAGGTCTCATAGAAACTCTATAGGAGCATTGAGCTTTTAAGTTTGCTAGAGGACATGGGCCTGTTAGGGCTAGTGATGTCCATTCCCAGAGACTTGTTTGAACTGAGAAAGAGAAATGCCCCAAATGAGTTTTTTTCCTTGTCTTAGTCTTATAAAAAACTTGATTCTCTGGTGTAGTTCTACCAGCTTTAGCTTTCATTTCTGGGCTTAAAACAATACTGGTTTGTATGCCTAAGCAGCCTTTTTTTCACAAAATAATGGCAGCAAAAATCAGTAGACGCTCAAGGTGAAAGTTTTAAAAAATCTTGGTAATGTCCCCCTTCTTTTGCCTCCCACTTCCCAAAAGAATCTCTCACTTGATGCACAGATCATAAGCTTTTCAAAGAAAAATCTAGTGGTAGGTTTTGATCTCCTCTGATTTTAAAAACTACTCTGAAACCAGAAGCACTCATGGGAGCCAGAGATCTTTCCCTCATCACAGGAGCTCCTGTAGCAAGGGGCAGAACTGTGACTGGTGATGGAGTAATGACTGATGAATGAGTAATGCTCCTCCAGCAGCAGCTCCTAATCTTGTTATATGGAGGAATGTGAGGTCATTAGAGAAAGGGCAGAAGTTGCTCTCAGAGGGACTTCCCAGGGTAGGTGCAAACGAAATGTGTTGCAAGGAGCAGCATGAACTTCTTTAGCAATGGCAATGACAGCTCAGCTGCTCCCAAAACACGCCATGGGCACAGGCTGCACAAAGCAATGAGAGCAGGAAAAATTAAAGCACACTGAACTTTTCATGAATGCACTCACTCTGATCCAGGCACGCAGGAAAGACTCATCTCTGACTGTATTCCAAGTCTGGTAGATTGAGAGAAAATCTGCCAAGATCCATTTAGCTGGAAGCCAGGGGTTTGGTGGAGCAGACAGTATCAGCTTTCAGCAATGTGCACGACTCTGCATTTATATTTGCATGACATGTACAAATATACAAATATGTGTTTGTATTTATAAAAAAAACATTTGCTGTTTGGGGCTTTCTATTTTTAACTTGCTTGTCAATAAATAAATTTATTTTTGTGCATTTCATTTCTTGCATTTATTTTAAGTGCAAGCAAGCGATTAAGTGAAGTACAAATTAAAAGGGAGAGTGGGCTCCCGAGAATGTCACTTGAGGCTTGTTTTACAAGTCCTGAAAGTTAGCAGGATGTAAGCTCTGACGTGACGTTTTTCCTTTTGACACTGAAAACATGCCAGCACTTCCACTGCTAAGTGCCGTAATGATCTGACCTTAAATTTATTTTTTAAATTATTTTTATCATGCACACTAGATGGTGCTCAAGTTAAAAAATGAACGGCAACTTCAATAGACTTTTCATGAGATTAGCAAAATACATTAACATACTTATATCAAGAAATCAGGGAAAACTGACTACTCACCTGAGCTTCCTCCTGACTGCTGATCATTTTACTAAAACTGTCTTTTTGCCAACTTTGTTCCCTATCACTCCTGATTTTTAGTTGCATATTTATGAAATTTTTGCTGTCATTTATAGCATCCTGCATTACTGAGAGGGGAATGAATTACCTGAATATACACACACAGCTCCAAATAGCACGGAAATACATTTCACCAGCCATCAGAAATTCAGCATCTGTGTTCATGACAATACCGAGTTTGTGGAAACATTTGAAAACAGAATTATTTCTTTCTCAGTGATCATATCGGATTAACCTATTAGTTTATGGAAAAGTTATTATATTTCTTGACATTTCAAACAAACTGTACCAAGTATACCAAGTGTGCCAAGTCACTGACCTTTATCCTAACTACAGTCTGAGTTTTGAGCAAATCAGGCTCTTTTCAAGTAGTGCAGAGAGAAAGGACTGAGCAATTCAGAGTCTGACACTCTTCAATAGGTGTCCAGTCCTGGCTGAAGACTGATAGACCCTCCTGAACTGGCAGTGATGGAACAGAAGTGGTCACAGACACAGGTGAGGACATGAAACTGGTGAGGAGCAGACACTGACAGCAATGCTGGACTGGTCACAGGCATGCAGACAATGAATCAGTCAGAAATATATAGATGCTTGAATCTGGCTTATGACATTGCATTGATTAATTGGAGATCTTTTCTACTTTTTCAATACCTTAATAGCTCTTCATGGAATGTTATTTATTTCTGCAGGGTTAATAATTCCTTGGGCAAACCCAGAGGCTGACTTGGGCTGCAGACAGATGGCCACTTCCAGATCTGGCTGTGCAGCTGCAGATGCTTCTGACCCGAGCTATTTGTCTTCCATGGCCATCAGACGTTCTTCCCTACTCCCCTCTCTCATTGTTAGTGGATTCACTTGAATCTTCCTTCTCTTATTTCAGAACCACACAGTTAAGCCTAATTTTCAGTCTGACTGTGAAGCAAACAGCAGTCCATGTTATTCTCTCTGCTGAGAGAGGGCAGAAACTTTCAGCAGGGAATTAGTAGCAAGCAGCTGTTCCAGGGTGACATCTTCAGCCAACATGGCAGTTTGCAAAGTGAACACCAACCCCAGCAACACCAGCTGGGCTAAAAGCCTTAGCCCAGACCAGCTACCAGCTCCACTTTTGGAAAAATCATGACAAATTATTCCAGAATTGTAAATCAGTGGTCTTAGGAGAAAAGGACATACAAAGCAAAACTAATTGAATTTTACAGTACTTCACAAATCCCCCTAAATGTTTGATCACAAAACCCAAAAGTGATCTTGATTCCTTTTATCTTGCTGCTCTGTTACAGTTCAGCATTAAAAAACAAATGACTCCAATCTGCTGGAAATAACAAAAGGCAAGAGAGTGTCAAGTGCTGTTTGCACAAAGAGGACTGTGCAATAAAGAAGTTCATAAAATCAAGAACAAAGTTCACCTTTATCCTGTACAAATAACATTTCAACTTTCCTGTGTGTATATATAAGGAAAAAAAGCAATGTTTCATCACACACAACCACCCTGTATTTGCAGTGTATTATCCTATCTTTTTTTGCCATGAAACGAAAAGCATTTAACAACTTGTGAAGAGAAATCGCCATGGATTTAAATGGGGGGAGACCACTAGGAACTAGTAACCATCACCCAGCCTTTTATTCAGAGAAGGAGAATACATCTTTTTCTCCCTCACATCAGATAACAGCACACATCCTCTGTAGAAAGCAGTGACATCCACTGCTGCATCTGTCTATATACAGACTCTGTATACATTACCAGCTCCTGAATAGCCTTTTTTTTTCACTCCAGACATTGCCATGAAGCTATAAATCTAAAAAGCATTTTTAAATAATTACAGGAGGATATTAGCCCTAACCTAAAGAGCTTACAGTTTAGCCTACAATCCTACTTCAGGATTCTTTATTGCTGTCAAGGGGATTTGCACAGATGCAGCAGTTTGACCAGAAGGCCATTTCTAGAAGTGCCACATGACTTCACAGAGATTAATTCTACAGTTCCTACAGTGAGCGTGGGGTTCCACCAGAACATCCTCAAGCAGAATAAACTCATCTGCTCAGGAAACCACTTCTCTGACTATGCAACTCCACAGTCTGAGATACTGTCACCACATCTGAACACGCAGAGAACTAAATGGCTAAGGAGGAGGTTTTTTCTATAATCACTCTGATTCTCTTTCAGGCACAACAGAGAATTAATTGCAAAGTAAAGTCCCTTCTCTCACTGAGGATTTTAGCAATAAGAAAACAGAGGGTTGGAGCATATGGTTTTGACAGACAGTGCGTTGCTGGGTTGTTAGGCTGAGAGTCTTTGACTTTGGTTATGTGCACCAATGAGTTTAGGCACTGGATTTTGAACAGTACACGTAGGTTGGCCCAGATGGGCAGAAGGCTGAAATCAAATCAGCAAAATGAAAAGAGCTAGTGAATCAGATTTTCTCAAATTAACTGCTATTTAAAAATAATAAGCAACTGCAATTGATTCTCTTTAGTGCATCAAGGGAAGATGGAGAAAATCCAGAGCTAGGCAGTCACTTCATTTCTATTCTTCTATTGAAATCTTGCACATTTAATCCATATTAGCAGTAAACAGAAGAAAGCTACTCAGCATTTAAGCAGTCAGTCTAATTACAGGCTGGCAAGGCATGTGCAATAGGTACAGTCGAGCCAAACCCTAGAGCAGAACTGCTCTAAGAAAAAGCCAGACATGTTGAGATTGCAAGTCTGAATCAAGCCTCCATTTTTGGAAGGGACAGTACAAACCCACTAGATCCAAATAGCCAAGAAACTCAGCAGGTTTAAAATATTTATCTGGATTTGAGTTCTGATCATTTGGCCAATACACTGTCTAGGTTTATGGAGCTATATACCCACATCAAAAGTTTGCTGCTCTCATCCCGATAGGTACAAATATTTTATTTTGAAGACTAGTTCATTTCAAATAAAGTCTGATGAGTCTTTATCAGTAAATGAAAGACCAGTGGAAAGGAAGGTGAAAAGGAAAGCATAACAGGATAAAAATGGCCTTAAATTGAAAAATAAAGGGGTGAGGGAGCAAAAACTTCCAGACATTTATAGCACCTTGATTATAATCTTCCTTGACATCATTCCAAAAAGTGAGTTAAAATCCATAGAGATTAGGGTTCAACAAAGCAAATAAAACATAATATGGCACCCTGCAGGTGCCTGAGCATTGATGAAGCAACTTAGAAGAGGAGAGGATCCAAATATACCATCAGGATCCAAATATACCATTAAATAACAGGGCTGGCAGTGTATTCCAGTTATGTAGCAGTGGAATGGGAGCATCTCCAGAGGGCTCAGCTGCTCTGAACCATTCATTACACTCCAAAGTGCAGCAGTGCCGTGGAGCCTGCTTCAGCCACAGAGCAAGACACTCTCATCTTATGTGTGACAGCAGCACCAGCCTGCAGGCCATCCCCACACTTAGAACTCCAGAGGAAGAAGTATCAGAGTGGTCTGTGGTGCCCAGGACAGTCTGTGTGCAAAAGGGATAGTCAGCAGTGACCCAACCCTTCCTCCTCCCAGGCACTCAGCAGCAACTGAGCCAAACCCCCACACACTGGGAAGCAGAGCATCATCAAGCTCTCTTTTCTTCTGAACACGTACAAGAAACAGGAGAGCAAGCAGAGACCATAAGAAAGGAGAAAATACTTAACCATGCCTTAACTGTGCATGTATAAATGGCAGAATGAAGTCAGGTCTGCTTGGAAAAGCCGATCAATACCGGTCTTACTGTTACCAATACAGAAAATAAACAATGGGGCAGGATTATCAAGCAGCTGGGATTGAGTCAGGCTCCTGCAAGCAGACTGTGCAACATCACTATCTTGCTATGGATTAAATGCATATCCTAAGGATAAAGAGCATTCAGTGTAACTTTTCTTAGATTCACTGCCTGAAAAAAAGATTAAAATTCCAACAGAAATCAAGACTGAAGTAAAGAAAACAAATATGGAGCCATTCATCAATATCATAGTCTTTAAATTTTCATTGCATCTGCCCAAATAACTTATCTTATTGAAAAGTTAAAGTATGAGTAGCTCATTTTTCCAGTGTGATTACTGGGCAGAGCAAGCAGCACAGTGGAGGGGTCTGATGAATACAGGAAAAGCAAGTGCGGCGTCCACAGAACTGTCACAGAAAGGACTCTTTGAAAGAACGATCCTTTAGTCATGAACAGCTGAACCCACGTAAAAAAAGAAGATCGTGTTCAGTGTCCTATTCTGCTATATCCTGCTAGTTTAAGGTTGTATACTCTTTACTCACTTCTTAGCTCCACACAAATGCCTGTGAAAATATTTTTTTTTTTTGCTATTATTATACAATTTTTTTTTATGTGCCTAAGCAAATAAACTAGGGAAAGAGCCACTTTTACCCCAAAGTTATGATATGAACTGCCTTCTCCACATTAATGAAACTATTGATTCAGGTTATTGAGGAGCAAATCTCCAAAGTAATAACAGCTAGCCAGCAGGGGAAAAAAAATCCCTACAAATAAATTAGAGAGTTGCCATGTTCCTCCAGACTCACTGGGACTTAGTTTTGGTGAGGAAATCTGCAGTCGTGAACTGACAACTTGGTAGTAAGAGAATCAGCATCAAAATCTGGCTCTAACCCTTTTCTTCTCATTTTATTGCCCAAAGCAGTACAGACTAGGATTTATTTCCTGAAGGTGATTCTCTTCCTTAAAAGACTCCATTAAGCCATTTAAAAACAAATGTCCTTAGAATATCAGTGGCAACTTTAATGTTTAAGGAACATCCCAGCTATACAAAGTGGACTTTGATTTGAGTGTGTATCTTAAATATTATTGGCCGCAGACAGTTCTTTCGCCTGTCATCTAGGTTTTATCATCATTTAAATGAGTCATAAAGAGTTTTAATTTCCATTAAGATCCCTCTGCTTAGCTTATAAGAAGCACACTTTAATGTGTACACAAATAATGTATATTTGAAGAACCTTTGGTCTTGCCACAGTGGTAACAAGTGGCTGTAATATAACAGGGCCCTAGAGCTCATGTAGGATTTTTATGCTAATTTGGTAACACTCATGCACCAACTACTTGCCTGTTTTATAAAGCAGCCATAATGCACCTGACTCCATGGAAAAGTGTCATGATGTCAGACTAGCCTCACAGAAAAGCTTTCTGTATTTACAGTGGTTTGTGAAAGTTCTGCATATACCAAGGACCAAAACAAAACTCTCCAATAATTTCTGCTTTCAAGTAGACAGCAGAGCCATGGTTTTTTTGTTTGTTTGTCTGTTGGGTTTTGGTTTTTCGGAGTTTTTTGTTTGTTTTTGTTTTTTTTTTATTGTGGGTTTTTTTTTAATATATTTTTTTCTTTTTTTCTGACTGCTAGTGCAAGGGAAAGAAAAACACTTTATGTCCTTTCATTGCTGAGGCTTTGTATGTGTGATCAATACCTTTACAGTGAACCAAAAAATTTACAGACTAAAGTGATCCCTTACGTACCTATTTCAACTAGACACGGGAAAGGCTTTACAGTCATACTTTGAAAGTGATGAGTACCTTGGACCTCCTCCTTTTTCACCAAGATTTCTTGTAAGCCTGTCCAAGCCTGGTTAAAGAGATGCCCAATTCCTCAGTTCTGCCAGCAAAGGACAGCTTCCAGAGATTATCCCCTCTGATACCAATGCAACACACCCAGAAGGACTAGTAAATATAACTCATCTTGCCAATTAAATCCAAACACCACAGAAGAACTTGAGTTTTTCTACTTGGATCTACACGCATGTCTTTGGGGGAGGAGGCGGAGGGAAGGGAAGGAGAAAAAGATCATCTATTCTAAAACAAACATTTGAAACAATACCTAGCCTGTGAACCAAGCATCCTGCATTCCCCAAGACAGATTGTGGAATTAGGAGATGGAAACAGTTGCCTTGAACAAACCTGTGAGGCAGCAGTCCTTACTTCTGTTCAGAAGTCCTTTATATGCTTCTCCTTCTCTGAAAAAGAAATCCAATTAATTTGCAGAAATTAGCTTAGATGTCAGTAAAGAGGATTCAGATAATGTTCCATATTTCCATAGAAGCCACCAGTTCCAGGTGCTACCAAATGAACATACACAGTTTTTGACACTAATACCAACCCGAGAAGCTTAGATGTGCCAATTCACTGGAGACTGCAATGCACTCTAGCTTCTAGCATTGTTTTTGTGGACTATGAGTCCTCTTGCCTAGATTTCAGTTCAATCCTAACCAGCCTTCTGGTGTTCCAGTGTAAGGACAATACCTCATGTCTCACTTCTCCCAACCTCTGCGTCTTCTCTCCTCATCCACTTGTTATCTACTTGTATTTTACACTCTCATGTAGTTCACCAATCTTCAGTCTTTTGACTATTCAATAGCCTACTGTAAAACAGGATGACAGTATCAATGTAGAAATTTAGTTTCCTGCAAAAAGGGCCAGGAGCCACAGAGTTTGTACACAAAGACACTTTAATGCAAATCAAATAGTACTGTTTCATTCTAAGGTGCTCCACATTCTCAAACACCCAACACTGAGCTTCCCAGTTTTACCATTCCATTGAGAAATTCACTTTTAGTTTAAACAACAGAAATTTTAAAAGACAACTCTTTAATTTTTCCTTTTTTTTATTTAATCAATACTGTATTTCAATACCAACTGTTAAATCTTTATGAGCAACAGGAGCATATTCTGCAAATTTGTTGATCACTATATAGTACAACCTCAAAACTCTTATCCAAAACCCATGTATTCCAAAATTAGGTTTCCTCCCTCAACATGCAACATTTGAATAAAAAAGTCCTGACTTACTCCAAAAAAATTCTACTATGCAGTAATATAAACTTAGATCTCTTGACAACCCCTCTGGCTTATGAAGACACAGGTTTATATAAAGAAGCTTCAAAAGAAAATGAAAAATGAATATTATTTTGCTGAAATTTCGAAAGGATTCTAACAATTCCATTACCATAGCAGTACATACACATAAAGACACTGTGTCCAGTAATATAGTATTTCTGAAGGACTATAATTGTTCTCTGCAAAAGGCTGTGGCATGTTATGCTGTGATTATATCAGAAACTACTGTGCAGCCATTCCATTTCATTTAAGCCTTCATAATTAGGAAATATCTCTGTTGAAATTATATTTATTAAAAAAAATAAATCTCACTTTAGATTACAAAAAAAAAGTGCACATTCTGTAAGTGCAGGCTCCATTTCACGATTTCTACTCCTTGTTTGTTCTACATTTCAGTTCCAATTCCCAGTTTTTCATAACGTGCTGCAAGGTTTGGACTGCAGAAACGAAGGCTACATTTGCCTTTAATCAAAACACGGGTTTTAAAGATGTTTTCACATGACCAACACATTTCAGGCAATCTTGAGTATTTCCATCCTACAGAATCAAACTTCCATCACTAAGTAGGGGCCTTTAAAAAATAATCTGAAAACAGTATACACAATATTTCAAGAGAGCAGAGAAGCTATATAGTTGAAAATGGCAACATAGATATTATAAACATTAAAACAATCTTCTTACTTTCTATATGAGGCCTCTAGACACAAAGAGATTGTGCATTTTGCATGGTTTTTTAGCCCCATATTTGTAACCGGAGAGGCAAATTTTCAGAAGGATTTCTGATTTAGCTAACAGAAAAATAAATCATATTGTAAATGCAGCGCTGATGCTGCCTAGATTCTCTCACTCGTACCATGGTAAGTACCAAACTTCTTGTCCTTGTTTACAAGGTTCATGTTTATACTCAGTGTCATGGTTGATGACTGATATATGTTAGCTGGTTTTAAAATAAGTAACTTGGGAAGATTGATAAAAGAGTACGGAGCTCTGATTTGTTGTTGGTATACTGTTTCAGTTTACACAGGAATGCGTCATCTTTGCTCACAGCCGGTGAAAAATATTTCAGCTCAACAGAACGTGTGGAATTGCTTGATATTGTGATAAGGAGTTTCACAATTTCTACAAAAATTTAAATAGTTATGCCCAAACCCAGCAGGAGGAGCACGTCTTCAGAGAATCTTCCGTCAACGCTCTCAGTCGAAATTCACAGGTCAATCCTGCATCCATCTCCAGAGAACATCTTGCAGGAAAGGTAAGATGAAGAGAGAGCAGGTAAAAACTAAGGTGTAATGCGTGGTGTGCAGTTTCTCCGTGCACTGTGTGCAGCGCAGGAGAGAGGAAGTCCCAGTGCAGCTGCACACGGAACAGTGGAAGGACAGAGCAGAAGTTGTTCCAGCAGTCTCTTCCATGCCTTACCCACCCCAAGACCGGGCTATTGCAACCTGGGAAATGGCTCTGCTGGACAGAGGTGGAACATTATTTCCAGTGTACCGAGAGGAAGCACCTCAGCTTGAAGCCACAAAGGATTCTTCCTTACCTTGGCTATTTGATGCAAGATAATGGTATCGGGCAGCTGGCTGCTGACAGGGAGCTGTGGTACCAACCTCTCTCTCCTCAGAGGGAAAGAAGAAAAAATGACTTCACACCAGACTATTACAAATACTAATACTTTTGTCAAAAGCAGAAACACACAGAGATTTTACAAAATACTGTCTAGACACTGGAGCACGCTGACTAAAAGAAATCATTTGAGTACAAGCTTAATAAGGCAGGGTAAAAAAATCTACCACCTTACAGCTAACAACACTTTGAAAATGAGTCTGCTGTGTGTGATTTCACTGATGTCAGAGAGAGACAAAGCTCATTATGTTCATGTTTTTCATACTTTCAGTCAAATAGATTGCTGAATAATCATGTTTTCTTTATTCTAATGGGTGAGGAAGCTATTATACAGAAGGTGTTTCCATATGTTGCAGTTAATAAAGGCAATTCTTACTAATAAGAGTAGGTTGTCTCCACTCAGCTATCTGATAAAAAGCCCTCCTGTTTAGAGGAAAAAGCAGATCCTGTGCCTAGAAGAGATTCCTAGGGTTGCACATTTCAGTGGCTTCTGGAAAGTACTGTAGGCAGATGAATCCCAGGTCTTTTCCAACTGAGTCCGAATCAGTGACATTCACTAAAGTGTTCAGGGCACGAGGAGCAAGCACTTCATGTCATCAACCTCTCCTTCATATCCACCCTTTCCTTGCTGGTGAAGGACAGCGGACAAGACCTGGATCCATCATTATGGAAAATCATCAGCAAGTCCCTTCAAGAGGTCAGGGTGCTTTCTTCTTTCAAGAAGCATCTCGGTCACTGTCTTAGGAGCTCAAAGTTCTACACAGAGAGTATGGCTAGTTTTCAGCTGAGATCACAGATGCTCTTTCAGACTGAAACCATAAAATGCATGGGGGAAAATAATTTTTGGGGAATCACCCAGAAGTATGATATGTCACTTACATCTTTGTCTTTCTAACCACAAAGCTGGGTGCATGTCCACAACTGAATGAAAACCTCACATCTGTACTGTACTGTTAGAGCTACCTAGTAAACAGAGAGAAAAAAAGTCTTGAAGCTCGCCTCAGTTTTCTATGATGTGTTCAGTGTCTGACCACATCTTTAAAAGGATCTGGAATCCAAACCTATTGAAGGACAACTTGCCTCAGACAATTGACATATCCCAGCTAGTTTCACACAGCAGTGCTACACACTGGTTTTCTCTGGATTTCAAAGTAGGGCAGAGATTGTTCACCTGTAAGTACCTGAGTAGAAAAAAAGACCTGCCTCTGTTGCCATTCCCACCTTCAGGGAGACTGACAGTTTCCTACAAGTAGTTTCAAAAGGCACATCATCTCTCCATGGTAAGTACCCACCTGTAGCCTTACATTTATGAACTTCAAAGCATTCTGCAAGACATCTTTTTATCCAGACATATAAAAATGTAGAAATTATTTTGTGGAGAGACATTACTAATAGGAAATAATCTGTTTCTTCATGTTTTCTGGGAATGGTGTTCTGCTGGTTTTCACTATTCAGAATAGGCTTCAAGAAATGCAAAAAATACCCAAAGAAATAGGCGGATGCTTTCAAATATAGAGACAATGGGACCAGTTCCTACACATGCAACTAGTCCAGCTGGATGTTCACTGTCACACATAATACTTTCCAGGATTTTAACCAAAGCTAATATGGCCAACATTTTCAAAATTGGCCACTAATTATGGGCATTTCCTAATTTAGTCTAAGTTTCAAGAACTGTTGAACAATACCTAGTCCTTGTGGACATTCAGCTTAGAAAATCAAATGCAAGGTGACTCAAACCAATACTGAAAAATATGAACACTCAAAGTTTGCAGTTGTTTTTGAAAATGCAACCCCTCAAGGCTAAATGCCGCTTCTAAAGACACTGCAATAGTTTTGAAAGCTGCATATTTTTGTTGAGCCACTAGAAGGCATAGACAAATGCGATGGGCGGACTCTTCATCCATGCTCCTTCAGTGGGACCAGTGCAAACAGAACCTCCCTGATCAGCCACACTGATGACTGGGAATGGAGGGAATCCAGGATAGGCCTGCACAGTGAACCAGAAGTAGCCCTTGCAGAGATAAGGGAAAACAAGGGCTGCTGTTGGATCCTGCCCAGAACACAGAACCCAGCCACAAGATGTCCACAAAATGTTTCTGTCTCAAAGATGTGGGAAGTCCTGTTATTTCTGCATTCACAAGTAAACATGATTTTGACATTATTATGGTGCTGATGCTGTTATATCTTCAGTGTATGATGGATCCTGGCTCTGTTCGGGCCTGCCTATTGTTCATGAGAGACTTTGTCTTTGCAATGATCGGAGAACAAGGTGTTCTGGAAGCTCTTTTCAGCTGCAATCTGGTGAACTTCTTACGGATTTTTCTGTAAGGAGGGAAGGAGGAAAGGAGGGAAGGAAGAGAGAGACAACAGAAGAGATAAATCTCAGTCTCTAACAGAAGACTGCTCAAGAGCCAATAACGAACATAACAAATACTCTTACCAGAGCAGGAAGGCTAGTTCATGGAAAAGAGACTTGCAGTCAACAAGAGTGAGCCCTGTCCATCAACTGATGATTCACAGTTGTCTGATAATGATTCATCAAAAAGTGAATTGGTGTTAGACAATAGTTGAATAATAATATTTAATTACATGAAATCTTGGGCCAGAATGCCCAGGTACTGAATCCTCACATGTGATATCGATACTGGAATGAAGGACCGCAGAAGAAAGGACCGTGTTAGCACCCAATGAATGTGCTACCTCTGCAAAAAAGTGGGAGCAATTGTTGTTATTTGCACTGTACCACTTCCACAGATAACACATGACCCAGAGCTCTGGGCTTTTTTACTAGTGCCATTCAGGTGCAGTAAATTCACTTTCATTTTTGACTTTCAGATGACATATCAAACATATTAACTACAGGTGGCCATGTTGTTTGTATTGTAATCTTAAATATCCAAGGATAGTTAATTTTGAAGCATAAATCCTTGCTATGTTTCAACTGCTCTGTCTCTTTACTGTTATAAATCAATAACCACAATGCTGAGGGTATCCAGGGTAGGGTGCCAGAAAACACAGAAATGGTACACACAGAGTATGCCAAGAACCATCTTCATTGGCAGAGAGCTGAACATTAGATGCTACTGGAAAATGACCTATTTTCTGAATTTACTCAAGAATCCCAGCCCTCATTTAGGCAGTTTCATAAATTACAGGGATTTTGAGTTTATGGAAATGAATTACAGCAAACTGGGGCCTCTAATACTTAATGAGACCAGGCTTTCTAATTCAAACTTTTCAACTTGAATACGTGACCTACAAACTACAGGGTGATGAGGTGCCTACCTGCATCAAGGTTCTGAGATGGTAACTCAAGGAGTGGTTTTTCCCTTTCATCTAAGTGGGATGTTACCTCTGAAACTGAAAAATGGTGGCACGTGACATTGAAAATACACAATCAGCTGTAAATAAATTCTATTGAATTCTAAAATAACAGTTTGCATATTAAGTTTCAAACACTAGTTTGTTACTAGGTAGTTACAGGTTGAGTGTTCCCCAGGGATGTAAGCTTCCACATTAACTAACTGGGCCACAGAAGAGAACATAAGGAAAAGAAAAAAATAAACAGGCAAAAAGCAGAAGAATATAATCTGCTATTAAAGGTTAAAGGGAGCCTGAAAAATACATATATTTTGGTTAATATATTTCAAAGGTGCAGAGATGTATTCCTTTTCGAAACAGGGATGTCTTCATGGCCTGGAATACCAAATTAGGGTTTAGCATCATTCAGCAATAAGCATAACAGAAGAAAAGGAAAGGAATCACCAGAAAGTTTAGTTTCAGCTTTTCACACAATCCCACTGAGAAAAAAAACTTACTGTTTGAGTATTCACTTTACATGGTCATCTTAAATTAGGCCAAAGAAGATATCAAATTGATTGCAAAGATATTGCATACTTTCCAGAACAGTAAGACCATAGAAATGTCATCTCAGACTGGCAGAACTGTGTCTTTCTAAAATAATGAGACAGCCAGGTTTTACAAATTCATGTGAATAGACAATAGCTATTACCCACACTGATTACTAATGGGGATCATCTCAGCAAAACCTTACAGAACTGGATGCTTTTTGATATATTTGTTTGCAAAACTTTGTATTTATTTACAGAAGGAATGTGGCCATCAACCATTTGAGAAGTCCAAGGTTCAAATAATATCAGATAATTGTTTACCCTTCTGAATTTTTAATAAGGCAACTTTATAAACTGCCAAGAGGTTTTATGAAAGTAATTTGCAGCTGACATTACATGTAAGGACAGTAAAGTATTTGAGATTACAATTCGTGATTATTTTGTATGGACAATAAAGTAAAAGATATAGTTATTCCCATTAAACACTGGTTCAACACCAGCACAAAGAAAGGCAGAACAAAAATGTCATCACATTATTACATCAAGCAAGCCACAAACAGAGTCAACTCCTCACTGAGTATAAATGCAAGCAGCTCTATATACTCTGTCAGAAAAAACTAATCTGGTATGCTTCCAAAAAGGCAGTCCAGCACTTCTATTTAAACAGGATTGTGAAAATTCTTCCAGAAATTAGCTTTCTGGGATACATCCTTTCCGAAATAAAACTTGAAGAATGGAAATTTCCACTGACTATATTAAATGTTATATTTAAACAATCATTTCTCTAAAATCCAAAACTGTTCTTTTTACTGCAAAAAATATAGAAGGTGGAAGGGACTGGATTCTTTACACTGAAGAATTTAGCATCTAAATACAGCCTAGCTTTTTGAGCAGCATTCATCAGGTTTCATAATTCTTCAGAGTCTTTTTAACACTTAAACATGCACCTTGCAATAATAGCTGACAAAAGGCAGGATATTAAAGATAAACTTGTCATCACCCTTTCACTCAGAGCACTTTGCCCTCCCCCAAAAGATACACTGAACTAAGGGCAGAGTCAACTTTAATGCTCAATTTCCTGTCTCTCTTTCAGTTAATACCAGCCATATGTTTTAATTACATAAAGCTTTTATTTGGCAATGGCAATAAATGGCTTTAATATCTGTATCGTTAGTAACATCCTTTGCAGTTAGGACAGATTAATTGCCATTTATCCTGTTTTTTTCCTTTGACTTTTGTACTAGTGCTTGAAGTATGATGCATTACAGACTTGAAATGCAAATTCAAAAGTATTTTAAAGCCCTTGCTTTGTATTTCTACCCTTCCTGCGACCAAAGGTATGAGAATGAACTAAATTTTTAATAGGGGATCAGTATATAAAGCCCACCATGCTCATTTTTAAGTCAAATGTGATGCACTAGTGTAATGTAGGAATAATACAAATTCTTTATGTCTGCATGACACTTCAATAAGTAACTGCAGACAAAGGTACACAAGACCCTTGGCACCTAGTCAGGGAAATATGGACATGTCCATAAGTCTTACTAAAGGTCTTGATGAAGACCTATTGTCTCTGTGCAAGTTTCATACACAGACTGGAACCTCATGGGTAGAAATAATGGTTAGGCTGTACAGGACATTTATGCCGTGCCTAAATTTAATCAGGCGAGTCATTATAATTAACCAACCCTTTCTCAGGATCCAAGTGTGTTCCATGTAACTCACCATCTGCTGAAATGAAGCACAATCCTATGTAATCTATTATGTCCAGATTTCTCAGGAACAGGATAACCGGTAGCAAAGTTTCACATTTGTAAAATCTGACTCAAAGTTTCCTTCTCTAATTCTGCCACACACTAAAACAACATCCGTTTTTGAACTTGAATAGAATAAAGAGAGATGGCCTCCAATTGGTGTTTGTCAAGAATGTGTATTTAAGCCTTTCCTAGTAGGACTGGAAGGCATTACTTGCCTTGGGTTTGTCGATATTGAGTGTATCTGTGTGCTACTGTGCTATATATAAACTGTTGTGCATCAGTCTTGCCTCCCCAGCATTGGACTCAGAGTTGTGATGACTACACTGACTTTGGTCTCATCAGCTGTACCAATAGTACTTAAGAAGCGATATGAAATAAATATAAAATATGGAAGCAGTTTCTACAGTGAGAGCAATTAATTGTATGCAAAAGCCTGCTGATAGTTAAGCAGATGACAAATCTTGTTTTGAAAGAAACATTTTCCTAGGAAAAGGAATTGCCCCCCACACGCACACACTTGTGAGATGCCCATAACTCTTCTTAAATACCAAGGTCCAGAATCGCTTTTGGTGCTCTGTTTCTACTAAAAATATGTTAATGACCTAATACAAACTTGGCTACAGAGTTTGAAGCCAAAGGACACAGTTTGATTTTTCTCACTCTCCCTAAATTGGTTTGATATTTTTGCCTGAGTCTTTCTTACACTGGTCCCATTTGAGCAACATCCTCATATGTAAGAACTGGTGCTGTGGAAATGTATTGTTACCCAATTGCTGGCAGCACAAGCAACACCCCGAGGTAAGCAGCAGGCATAAGAAAACTGATTTCCTGCACAATCATAGTTGAAATTCCATATAATCTCTCCATTGGGGTGAAGTATTCTGCTATGACTTGCCAAGTGTAAACAGCAACATAAATGTGCTAGGTGCATAAATCCTGCCAACACTGGCAGAATTCTGTGTCCTGGCACGAATTGTGTGTGAAACTTGCAATCAGTCTAACCATAGAGCCATTCAGAGAGAAAACAAGGCTAAAAATTGAGAAAAAAAAAGTATTCTAGAGAAATGTTTGTGAAGTTGCTGCTGCCCCAGGGCAATATAAATTTTGTGCAATGTAAATTTTCAGTGCAAATTCAAGACCACTTAGAAAAAACAACTAGCTAAAAGAATAACCATAATTCCTTGGCAGTTATTAGATGAAATAATCACTTATTTCTCTGATGGCTTTTTTAAATCAGAGGCACATTTTAACTATTCAGTAGATTAAATTACAGGAGGGGGTACTATCTCTAGAAAGCTGACAGGCTTTTTATTCATTTCAACAGGCTTTTAAACATAATGAAGGGCCAAAATATGTGCAGTGCTATTTGCCCAAAGAGAATTTAACTGGGATGAAGCTGTAGGCACAGATCCTTAGAAACCTGGTGTGTTATTGACTGAAGGACTCACAGCACTGCCTACATTTCTACCTGTGTGGAAATGAGAAGTATTTTATTTAACTGTTTGGCTTGCTGCTTTAGACTTTTTTTTCCCCTCAACACTTTTAGGATAAAGCTTTCCCATATTGCATTAAAATTTTAATCTAACGTCAACGTGACAGAAACCAGTTAAAAATAGTTTTGGAAGGCAGGAGTGGGTTGACACTGATACACCTTTTAAAAACAAGGGCCTTAGGAAATGTTAATTTATAAAAACAAAATGGAAGATTTTAATAAGCATGGGACTAATGGAAAGCTGTTGCCATGAGCCATGTAGTTGCATTATAAAACCCATGCAGATGGCAGATAGAGTGATATAACCTTTATAAGATTAAAGAGGTGCTGCTGTACACATGCCAACATTTTTTAAATGTTTTAGGAGCTTATCTCATTTTTCTCCTCCTAGCAAGGAAATGTTTTCCTTTGCTAGTGTTTATCTTCCAATATTTTATCAATATTTATGGAGCAAGACTGTTCTCTATGAACAATAATTTTTAGACACACCAGTTACAAATTACAGTGTCAGATCTTCCTAAGAAGCTTAAGATAACATATTTTTTCAAGTACTGCATCACCTTGAGGGCTTCGCTGATGTTTTGTGTTTCAAAGCAACAGCTTATAGCTACTATGTATATATAGAAGGCCATAAATGATGGGGTTAAAGCATTTTCTTTATTGGGGGGAAAAAAACAGGGAGGAAAAAACCAGGTCAAGTTTTTAAAGCACAGACTTCTATGACTGTGTCATGCCTGACCTACTGTATGGCACAAGCCACCTCTGTCTCTTTCTACCTACTGCTGATTTAAAATCTACTCAGATCAAAACCACCTTGGAGCAGAAACCATCTCATTATGTGCATTTCTAGAGTGTCTAGAACAGCAGGTCTATCTACTATTGAAATATCTACTATTGAAATTATTTCTATCCAGTTTAACTGCAAACAACTGTCACAGCTTTTGGAATAATTAACTAATTCAATAGATTTTTCCATATTCTCATTTCCCCTGAAAATATTCCTTTAATATTCTAAAATGGTTTAGGAGAGAAGGAATTAAAGGAACATAAAGTCCTACTCTCAGCACCACTATTCATTTTTCAGTTGAATGATGGAACTGAAAGAAACTTTTAACCCCTAAGAAACATTATAAAGAGATGCTGTCATACACTGTTCATCACATGATGAATAAATCTAAATCCCAACAATTATCAGTGAGATTATCCTCACAGTTCCTCTGTGAGCTTTGGTATTTACCACCAAGGGGCTAAGGTTACCTACTGCTGAGACAGCAAAGGTTACACATTAGTTTTGGTGCAAGGCTGGCTTCTCACAGAAGCCAGTAGCACAGAGGCCCTACAAGGTGTAGGAAGAGTTAAAAAACCCCTTGATCTAGTCGGTAGGAATGATGGACACCACAGACTCAACATGGACTTGCCCTGTGTTTTGGGTGGAGCTTTGTGAGCTCAGCAGGGACAGTAGCTCACATTCAGCAGGGACAACACTTTACACACAGCAATGATGATGGCAGACATGCACGGAGCCGTGTTCTTCAGACAGTCCTCCCCTCAAGGAAGGGAGAAAAGCCTGCCCTTGAATTCATGGCATTTCATCAGTACCCAGCTTTGCAGAGTGGAGTAGAACTACTAAGTCCTAGCAAAGGAAGCTCGATGGAATGGGTAAAAAAGTAAATTATTCATACCCATTAAAACAAAACAATGGCTCAGGCTTCAACACACTTGTAACCTGAGCTACAGGACAGCTGCTCTGCACTTTATCTGAAATTCATTAGCCTCTCCTTAGTTACCTTACACTGCAGAGGCTGCAAGGCAGGAAGTCTGCTTTATCCAATAAAGGGTTGCTTAACCTTTCCTCCCTGGGAAGGAACACACAAGATCACTCTGGGAATCCAAGGAGCCAGAAAGCCTTCCACAGCTCACAGGCAAAAATACCAGCAGATTTCAAAACAACTCCTTTATTCTTCTTAATTATGTCAGCAGGGTGAGGATGAATTTCTACCCTACACAACCCTATACTCTACCAAGAGGAATTTCCAAAACTATCTATTTATTCTGCAGCAGGATGCCCATTCTGTATATTGATTAAACATCACCTGCCGTGAGATGAAAAAATTACCCACATGGCAGCATATAATTTTTCCTGAGACAAGCAAGAAATTGAAGAGAAGGTGCATCAAAGCTGGCTAATTGTGGAATGCAATGTTGCTTTCAACTACTCCCCAAACCCTTGCATATTAATTCACAATTCCGGCATTATCCCAGACTCTAAGATGACAAAGAACATACAACTTCTGTTTCTGGCCTTGGGCTACAAGCATTAAGTGTCATTTCCCCAGCAACATTAAATACTGCATTGAAAACTTTCAAAAATACTGTGTTAACTAAATATGCTTATTTAAGTCCAAGATAACAGAAAACTCCCTATTATATTTTTCATGGCGAAAAAAAAGAGATATTGTACTTCTACTATTTTTATTAGTATTTTTCTGTCTTTCTTTTCTTACCTTGCTTGATTATTTCAGGCTAGGCTTCATCTGAAGTTTTTGGCCTGAATGCTGTACATTACAGTATTACAGCTCATAATATTACCTGAGGCTCAAAAAGATTGACAATATGCTTTCTTTTTATCAATTATGCATATATTTTTCCTGGAATAACATATGCACCAATAGAGTATATTTGGAGGAGGTTCTTGGCATCCTGGATATTTGCTATTAAGCAAGGGCTGAAATATAAAAATTATTCAGTCTTACCAGAAACAGTTGAAGAGCAAAAGTTCCCTCAAAAACCCATCCCCTGGGGCTCTGCTTCACACCATCAATCTCTCTTGCATAATCAGCATTTCTCTACACACAGAAGCTCCAGTGCAGAATATGGATTAGAAACGTGTAGTGTGGCATCGACAGAGGAAAGCTTGGCCACAGAATGATTTGATGCTAATTTCTAAGGTCATTTTCATGTCAAAGGTTGAAGATTGTTTTGAATTTTTTTTTTTTTAAATATTTATGTGACCAAAGGTCTATTCAAGTTCATTTTCTGCCACTCATCCTGCTCTCCACATTTATGGCAGCACTTTTCACATCAGTAGCTCATAGTGCTTGTAGGACTGCTTAATTAAAAACTGCACAGCATCCTAAGGAGCAGGTGTACACCAATATTATTCAAGCTTACGGACAAAATGGTGGAGCTACAGAAAGGTGAATTAAATTACTTGTCTGGTGTCTCACATCAAGCAAGAGGCAACCTCAGAATTTTAAAGTTTGCATCTGTGCTTTCTCCACAAGAACAACACTTGAATAGTATTTTGTCAAATAAATGTTTTAGCCTCTACCCATAGCACAAGTTACAAAAACAGCCAGTCAAGTCTCCTGCGATGCTTGACAAGAACTGCTAGTTATCAAGTCTCCTTAGATGTTTGACAAGAACTGTTAGTTATCTCTGTGATTGACTTTCACAGTCACAGTCAATATGTTCTCTTTGGTATTTTATATTTAAAATGCCTATGTAGTTACTTATGCAAGCTTTTTCACAAAAAGAGACCAACTAACACTTGGTTTTCCACAGCCTTACCTACATTTATGCCAGAAGGTCATGAGTTTAAAAAAAACCCAAATTATCAGGGAAAGTGTTAAGAATGAATGATTAAACACATACACTGAAATATAGACTAATTCAGAATTAAATCCTCTGTCTATAATTTGAAAAGACCAATAGAGGACAACTTATAAATTAAATTTAGTGGGCAGTTCTGTGTGAATTTTAAGACTGTGAGGATCACTGACACCATATTTTTGAACATATTCACCACTCTACAGTTCTATAATCTCTTTTGCTATTTAACTTTAGCAACAGTGTGTTCACCAGAGGAATTACACAGTTTCTCTGCCTACATGCACATTATTGCTGTGTATTTCTCTGCCTTCAGATAAAATAATTCTCAACTCTGTTGAGCTTCTAAAAGTTACTATTGCTCACATAGCACAGAAATCATAGGAAGTGGAAAATATCTCTGAACACTGATACTGCACAGTATTTGAGGATTACAATCATCAGTATCTAAGATCTAATGTGATAAATCTCCGTGGTTTTGGCATTGGAATGATGAGAGTGGAATAATTTTAGCCCTAAGATGATGTTACCCTAGCCTCACTATAGGTAACAATTGTGTAATTAATGTTGTCTCTATCTTTTCTTCGATACTTAAATATGTTGGTCTGACAAGTTTGCATTTTTGTGGTTGCTTTGTATGTTTCCCAAGGCTTTGACAGACAAATTGGCTTCCCATACAAAGATGCTTATTTATAGAAAAATCTCTTCTTGTTCAATACTAAATTGGTTTTAACTCCCACAATAGAAGACGGCCAAATATTTCAAGATGACACATTCCCACTGGACATGTGGATTTAGGAAAAAGCTAAGCAGCAAGCTAACAAAAAGCTAAGCTCTGAGACTTTCAGTTAAAACATTTGATAAAGAGGATTGGGTTCAGCTACATCAAATCCTCTGTGCAAACACAAAAGACAGCTTCTGAAGAAAAAGCCTTTTGAAATGACCAACCATACTGCAGGAAAGTCAAAATTTGTCAAGAACCATAAGAAAACAGGTTAAAAGAACTCCATGGCATCCCAATTTAACATCAGACATATGGGGTGCATTGGGGACTACATGATGTACTCCAGCTGATGGACTGTGCTCAGTGGGAGTCACGAATGGGTTGACGGGCTTTGCTGAATTGGGTCTGGAGGGTCTAGCAAAGCAAAAAAGGTTTTTGGAAAAGTCAAGTGCTTCTACAGGAGCTTCTCCACCAACATCTATATTTAAGACAATCCTTAATGCACTTATTATCTCTGCATCTCTGTATTTCATAAAAATTGTTGAGGTTTTCTTTCCCTCACAAGTCTCCCAAGACAACAAAATTTTACAAGAAGGCTCATTTTAGAAATTGTACTTCCCTTCCCAAATACAAAATTTTCTGGCTATTTCTGCTCTACTGTCTGAATGTGAGAAGACATTTGTCAAAGGCAGTGGAGAAGACTGCAAGTGGCTGAGTGACCCTTCTAAATGTGCCTTTGTTTTTAGCTGAGTCATGTGAATTAACCACATTCAAGCTCTGACCTAAGATGCAATTACAAAGCAAACTTTGGTATCTAAGGCCTCCTGGAGAGGCAGCATATTTGAATTTCTGCTCACAACAGGGCAGGATCACTTCACAAGAGCCAAAGCTGTGACTTTTCAGGCAGCAGTAACTAGGTCATTTACAGACATCTGTTCCTAGCCTCAGCATCCCTGCGGTCATCACCAAAGCTGTGTGCTAATTAATTTTCACCTGCTAATCAGTGGAGACAGCTCTGAAACTAACAAAATCATCCAGTTTCAGTCAACAGCTTCTGGACTCCTGTGGGTGGCATTTCCACAAGACTTTATTACCAATAAAGGTAAAGCGGTTTCTCTGAAAGAAGATCCCCCATAAGGCTTCTCACCTGCTCCGTGTGGAGCAGCCCTCTGGAAGAATGAGAAGGCTTCATCTGACTCTTCAGGCGAAGAACAGGAGCTACCTGTTCTTTGCCTCCAAATCTTCAAGCAAGTACTTAGGCACCTTCTTAATTTTGATTTGAGGGGTTAGGTATATAAATGCTTGGAGATATGACTTAAAAGACATGCTTGACATTTCATGGGAAGTCTGTGAGGAAGCAGAGAACTGAATCGTGTTTTCCCAAGTCCTAAGTAAGTGCTCCAAACACTGCAACATCCTTCCACTACCACGTGGCTTTAAACAGGGCAAGTAGCTTACTGCAATGCCACTGAAACTCCATTTTAAGCTGTGAGAAGATTAATACATAGCTCCAAACCAGCATGATTGTATTTAATTTGTTCTGAAGACTGATAAGGCAAACCCCATAACACTATGTGTTCTTCAAACCTCCCAGCTCTATCCATTGGCACAACTTACACTAAGCTCTGAGGTGTTTTTGTGTACATGTTTTCCTTGTATATAGCTAGGATTCCTTAAGTTAAAAAAATATTCAGATTCTTCAGTTGAGTTGTTTTAGTTCCATGGAATGAACCTGCTTTTAAAAACAAACATTTGCATTATCACAACAGTGGTACTTTGATTTAGTAGGTACTAGAAAGGATCCAACAGGAAAAACTCATGTAGGTAAATGAAAATGTCTTTAGACCCACGAAAGCTGCTCAATGAGAAATGAATGGCAAGAGATCACAAGCTAGTTTCTACACTGCTGCTTGTGATTCTGTATCACAGTACCTCAGCCGGGGCTCGGAAAAGTATGATTTATAAGGTGTGAACAGTGCGCAGCATTCATGAATAGTCCACATGAATAAGGTCAAAATAAAACCTCACAGAAAATATTGTGCTCTCTCACGAGCATATAACAGCTTTGAACGGGAGTTAACCAAGTAGGACGGCTCCTAAACTGGCCAGTTCCTCCCCAAATTCCTCACACAGTATCGTCACGGTGACTGGAGAGAGCTGTCAGTTCACCTGGACTCAGATGTGACCAATCAATAAGATATTTGCAATCCTATCAGCGGGGGTTAAACAGAATTCTAAGGGATATACTCTGTAATCCCCGCTTTTCAAGGTGTATGACAACTATCTAATACAACAGAAGTAAAGGAACCAGAAAATTACATCCTTGGAGGCGGATGTGGTTTTTCGTTAGACAGCTGGTGCATCACATTCTCAGGCTTGCAGCTGATGCTCCAAGAGTGCAGCCAGGCATCTTCTTGCAGCTGGTTACAGGACTGGGGTCTAAAGGCCATGGTGCCATGCAGGTAAGAAATGAAAATACACTATGCCCAGGATCCAAGTGTGGTGTAGTTCAAAACAAGGATCCCAATTCAAATCAAGGTGCCTCATCTTTATGAAAAGCAGAGGTCAAAAAAACGTTTTTTTTGTTTTGGTGCACACATTTTTTTGCACAGCTGGGGCAAACTGGAAAAGAAAGAGTAAACGCACCAATGGACATTTGTGTGATAAGAATTGCACATGTGAAGAGGAAGAAGGAGCAGAACAGTTAGCACTGGAGCTCTGGCTCGGGTGCAGACCTGCAGCTCTGCACTGTGTAGCAGACTCCAGGCACCAAAGCCTTACTCCTCCAGTTCTCCCTTTTCTCCCGGCAACGTGCTGCAACTCAAGCACTGTGCGTGGCCTTGTCTAAGCACTGATTAAAGCACACGTGGGAGAGAGAGGGGGCAGGGGCAGGTCGCTCACAACTCTTAACTCAGGCTTTGGTTCTCGCAGGTTTTCAATGTGTGTTTCAAGCTACGGGTTAGGGTTTCCACAGATAAAGCTGCACTGCAGAGAGGGCCAGCAGCACGTGCAGGAGCACGAAGGGCTATGAGCTCTAGCATGGCTCTCCCCCTCTTCTGCAAGAGAAGCAGACCACTGACAGCACAGCAAGACTCAACATTCTGCAGAAGCTGGTTGTCAGCCTCACATTCTCTTCTTTCTTGACATGCAACTTTGATTTTTAAGCTTTTTTGTGTGTGTTATGAGACATGCATAAATAAAAATGAGTGGTACCAGGTAATTATCACAGCAATTGTGATATCCTTACGTAGCATCTCAACAAATCAAGGGAAGCTTTTTCCTTTTGGAGACAGAACATGAAGTGAGGGATACGACAATTGCCTACATAATGCTGCCACAGGGATGCCTCTCAAATAATTTTATCAGCAAAAAAAGGAAGCCATGTCTGCTGGTAACAGCTAAAGATCACGTTCTAATTTCAGCAGTTGCAGTTAACTCATTCCCAATGGAGTTGCACTTACCGTGAGAAGGTTTCTAACTGCTTCAGCACTGAAAGGAAACAAGCATTGAGTCATTCAACTGCAGATCTATATGCAAATATGCTTTTCGGCCCATGAAGGGAAAGCATAGAGAATCCGCTGCTATAACGCAGTCAGCCAAACATTTCCACACATTTCTTATAATGCAAACGCTGAAAAAAAAAAAATTCATTTACCAACCAGTGTTTTAGCTGCCCCTATAAAAGTCTGATCATTGGCATGCACATGCACTCTGTTAGGGACAGAGCGTGTGTATAGGAAATAGAGGCACACTGCATACCTAGAATTGGTAAGAAAAGTTTTAATCAACAGATATATTCCCCTTGACATCGAATGGTTCAACGGTAATATTATTAATTTTACTCAAAGATTATGTTTATATCTTATATAACTCAAGATATACTAAGCCAATATATCACATTTTTATTAAACTTCTGAAGACCATAATATGAGCTGTTCAATTTTTTCAACTATTAACTCCCAGAATAGTATGATTCTGTATAAAGAATTTAGTTCCACACAATATGGTAATTTTCTCTGTTGACCTCTAATTGGGCCTACAATAGAATCCACATCACAGCTAGTCACCCAAAAAACTTTCTTATAGCAAAGCTGATTTAGTACAAAGAAATTAATAAAATGCTTTTATAGTTAGGAGACTTCTGGCTTATCCTAAAGCATGCAGTTAGTGCTAGGAGAATCCTAGCAACTAGTATCTAAGGATGTTAAAGAGAAGTAAGGACACTCTTTTGGTGAGCAATGATAAGTGTGAGGCTCTTTAAAGAGTGATCATCCAGTGAATTGTGTAAACATATTTGTACTTCAGAATAAAACCTTGAGCAAGTTATTTCACAGTAGGGAATCAGAATTTCTTTTTAACTCAAAAAGGATAAAAATAAAGAAAAATACAAAAATATTAAATCCAGTAAAGGTCAACATAAAATTATGACGTAATGTCAAAAGGTAAGTGTTCTTGAACTGCCACGTGGTTATCTGCCTAGATTAGTCCCTGCTGTGAGCCTGTGACTGAACAGAGGTGGGGAAATCCCATGGGAGCTGGTCTCACACAGGCATCAGGGAGGGTTTAGAATGTAGAGTGCAGCTTGCCACCAGAGATGAAATAGCAAAACTGGAGACCTCTGTATTTACTGGCAAAATTCATGAGGATGATCCCTTCAAGGCACTAACATGCAGACAGATGGAAAAACTCTGTCACTTCCCCAAAGCGGCCGCGGGCTGCAATGACTGGGACTCAGCACCGTGTTAACGCGCAGCCCAGCTCTGCAGAGGCAATGGGCCTGGCAAAGAGGGAAACACAAACGGGAGTTCTGCTGCCATTTTTCCCCAGATGTGCAGATACTCATAAACAATGCGGGAGGAAAAAGCTTTCAAATAGCTACCACTCAAAACAAAAAAACAAAGCTGACATGTATGAGGATGTGCATTTCAACTGATATAAAATATATTCCTGTTCTACTCTGAAGGGCAGATTAGCACCTAAAATTTTGTTGAACTTCAGATGCAAACTCCAGTCCTTGTGTTTCTGTGATACATATGCTCACACTAATTTTTGAGGATACCTGCAGGCATTGTTGAATTGTGGCCTGAGTGTAGAGTGAGGGGCACTGCCCTAAAATTCTAGGGTTAACTCTGAGGGTTACCCTGGAAAGCTCAGATGATACATAATTCTCATAGTTATTTTCACTGCTCTTAATATTTCACTCCCTACACATCCATTGCTACAAATATCTCAAATCTGTGAGCAATTAGATACACAAAAGTTAAATTTACAGAAATAATACTGCTGCTTAAATTCAGAGAGGAAAGCATGATTATTAAAAATTACTATTATTAAAAATGTCTTCTAAAATGGAGTCATAAATACATATATTCACCTTCTCTACTGATGAATAATAACATTTAAAATGTTCATCTGCATCTTCGGTTTGATTAGCATGAAATAGACTGGTACCTCATTTAGTCTACAAGCAATAAAATTGCTCTTTTTTTTTCTCAGCCAATATCAACAATCTATTACAGTATCTTTTTTTAGCTAAATTTCTGTGAAAATTTACTCTCTAGATTCCCTACTTGATGTTTTATAGAAATGCGCATCTTAAACCTTAATTCACTAGACAAACAAAAATACTTTAGGACGGAGAAATGAAAATTGTTGTGGACTGTTGAAAACAAAACATTATACTGAAAAATATTTCCCTTTTTTCAGGCTTCAATTACACTGAAAAATATTTTTCCTTTTGCTATAATTAGCATGTGTCTCTCTCATATGTATTTTTAATGAACAAATTCACCCGATAAAACAGATTGGATCCTCATAGAGCACAAAAAAATTTCCCTAAAGAACCAGTTGTGACCTTAGATGGGATGATTGTTTCTGAGTGTTCAGAACATATTCAGAACCTAATGGCTGCTCCCTGGCAACTCATTCTTACTTGTTTTTTTTTTTCATTCTCTGTCAGGACTGGGTAAATTGTGTGCTGCTTTTTCAAACACCTCCTCCCTAGACATCCCTTCCCACTGCGATTATATTGTGTTCAGCTGTGTCCTGGCAGTGCTGAGCTGTGTGATCTCCTATCACATGACAGGCTGCCTGTCAGGGACTGCTGTCTGCCTCCACCTGCCCTCAAAGAACAGGGTATTTAATTGTTGTCTTGGACATTTGGGCATTCCTAGCAGCAGAATCGGGCAGTGCTTTCTACTTGCAGCTCTAAAGGCTGGAGACTTTCAGAGCCCAGAGGAGAACAAGCTACCCCATCTCTAAATAATCTCGGAGTAAAGGTGAAAGGAAGCAAAGGAAAAAATAGAAATGAGAAGGCACACCTGAGGGAAGGAATCAATGGGGATGGTATAAGAGCAGGAAAACACAAAAAAAAAGAAAAAATGGAAAAGCCCTGTGAAAGGCAAGGAAAAGATCTCATGTGAAACAGAGTTTCAAAGGATAAAAAGCATTCCCTGCTGTGCTGCTCCAGCACCTGCCAGAGTGATGCAACAGCACATGTTCAGGTACTTCCTTGTTTGAGGAGCATCAGTGAGGTCCAACTTCCCTGTGTTCCCCATACCAGGAGGTTTCAAATTTTCTCTTTAAAATGTTCATTATTTGGACAAGAGCAGCAGACGCAGACCCCTGAGAAGTAAGACCCTTGTTTGTACCCCACCCTGGCTGCAGAGCCATAAACAGCTCTGCTTGCTCTCTGGCCTGGGTACGGTGTCTGCAGCCCTGGGAGTGGGGAAGGGGATTTCCTAGGATGAGAACAAGCAGAGCTATCACAGATGAGTGATTTGCAAAGCCAGGACTCATCTCACTACACTTAAACCACCTAAAATTTAAACATCTAGTCCAGGTAAGTTGTCTGGGCTGCCTCCGAGATCAGTGGGGAGATCACTGCCCATTTAAGACTCTTCTCATCCTTTTTCACTTTATAACATTGGGAAAAAATTAAATTGAAAATTCTATAACTTCAAAAGGTAACCAGTCTCACTTTCAGGATCCAATTGCTAGGGATTAGTCTGATGTTTCTAAGGTCTTTGTATCAAACACCTTTCAAAATGCCATCAATCTGGGCTGGAATCAGAAGCCTAAGAGCTCATCAGCTCATCATCCTCTTACCACGCTCTCTGAATTGTTGCATTCCTCATAAAAAAAAAAAAAAGTGCCATAATCAATTATGTTGAAATAACCACCAAATTATCATGTGCTAGTATGTTAACTTTCCTAGCTGAATCTGCCATTAATGGGATTAAACATCCACATAGAGACTTGGTTATCTCTACATTTGCATATGTTCTTTCTCTTCCCTCTTTTTATTATTTACATTTTTCTTCAACTACCAGATTTTCTAGACTTGTGAAATAATCAGAGAAGTGAGGAACAGTCTGATGTTATTTGCCGTAATTAAGCAAGATATTAAAGGTTTTTAAATAACAGGTCCAGCAAGCAGAGTTTACAAAAACAGACTGTAACTTCTTGTCATAGTCTGAATTAAATCAGGAAAGGGCCAGACAAGGGAAGAAAAGAACAGAACAGAGGAACCTCCAGAAAACTAGTGACTCTTCCATGATATCAAGCTCTTTTGGGAAAAGCAAAAGCTCATTAAATTTTACCAATTAATCTGTAAATGAAAGGCTGAAGGAGATTATCATCTCAGTTGCTTTTAAAGGAAATCAACTTCTAGCCTGGAAAAGATGCTATCAGCTATATATTTCTCCACTGTATACTATTTTTGAGTTCTGAAAATCTTAGAGGATAACCTACACGATATATTTTTATATACAGCATTTATATACGTGTTAAACAGCGTTTATATTTTGCTGAATGATCAGAGGTGCCTTAAACATCACTGTATATGAACTACAATAAGTGTTAATTTAAAAGTTCTAATCTTTGCCACAGAGAAGTAGCACTAAAGCTTATTAACAAAATGCTGATAATATTAGTAGATAGAAGATGCAAAGTTTGCCACGTGCCAAAAATTGCTCTTTGCTGTTATGCGACCCCAGATAATAATGTCAAAACTGTTATTCAAATAGTGGATCAGTAGCACGTATGCAGTGCAGCCTCATTCCCTGCTAAGATTTCATTTTTCTTACCTGGTCTCTTCTGTAGCTATAAAGAAACCATCATCTGAAGCATCAAGCCAATTTTGCCTCTGTCTCTTGATCACTGGAATGGCGCTTGTCTTAATGGCGCTTGCACTGGCTTGCAAGGCCTTACCATTAGTCATGTGGATGTGCGGAGCAGCGTGCTGAAACCATAACAAAAGGGAAAGGTGTTTGTCCGAGAATAAGCACAATTCCATTAACGAATTCTGCTGTACAGAGCAGCCTACACACGTCTCCAAACCCGGCTCATCTGCCTCAACCTGTACCTGGGGGTAAGATAACAACCAACCTGTGCCCATTGACATGTTTTATGCATAGGTTTTAAAGCTCTTTAAAAACTAAATTAACTATTGCTAATGCCATTTTATACAAAACGATCTTGAGGCATGAATCAATTGCTATGAACTAAGCAGTTCAGAAACAGAAACCTATTGATTTTAGGAGCAAATTACATTTTCTGAGCAAAAAACCTAACATTCCAAGCAATGAGACACAAGACCTATTTTTTCATCCAAGTACAGCATTAAGCTAATTTCAAAAAATTCATACTTCTCACTTTGCAGGTCCTTACTCTGCCTGTCTTTCATTTTAAATAGAAGTCACTGAATAAGACAAGTGGTTTGGTCCTGCTGCTAACCTGAACGGAAGCAGGAAAACAAAGGTTTATATCACCATGCTGGTGCCACGGTTCTTATGTTTACTTACTTAGGTAGTTAGAGCTACCTGAAATTATCTACATTCATTTCATAACTGATAACATTAAACAGAAAACGATGCATTAATTTTCCACTAAACCTTTACCTGGAGTAATTGTGCAAGTACTCAGATCTAACAAGAGAAGCTGCCTTCTGACACATGAGGAAAGAGTGAAAATGTTTTCTGTATCATCTATAGGTAATGTTTTGGAAGAATACACCATGACAAAAATATTAGTCTTGGAAATCTTAATCTTGTTTCCCACATAATTGATTAGCAGCAGGACTAATTAACAAAAATTGGATAAAAACTGATATGATAGAAGACATTAAACAAAGATGAAAATTTTCTTACTCTATCTCCCATGGATTCAACATCATGTTTTCTTAGGAAGAAGTACTATTTTCTTGGTGAGATAATAGCAGTATTCCACATTACTGATAGCATTTTTGTAACATTCCTAAAATGCACACAGTGCTGCACATTCGTGGGAGTAACCCCTAATTAGGGGAGCAACACCACAGTCACTGAGTAAGAAAGGGGCTGGTAGCACCCACAAAAACCAGCAGAACAGAGCACAGAACTGATCTCTTAAATCATGTCATAACATAATGGCCAAAAAAAGATAAACAAGGGCATAATTTTTTCTGAACAATTCTTACATTCACATTCAAAGCATTATATTCACATTACGACACAACTTTTACCACACCCTGATCCACAACATTTTCTCTCTCCAGCAGGACAAATTTTATCCATTGGACAGAAAATTCCAGTATTCTTTATGCTACTGCTGAGCCATCTCCTCTGTGATCCTTTAGATCTCATGTAACAAAACCAAATAAGAAGAAGAGAAGAAAGAAGACATCCAATTTGAGTGAGTAGCATATAAATCTGTCTTAGAGCTAAACTATTTTCCTTTGTCTTAAAAACCAAGATTTATGGTGAATTTAGTTGTTGTTGCACATAGGGTCATAAATCTATCTTTGTAGTCCTTTTAAATATTTAAATTTTTTTTGCCATTTTTTCATTCAGTGTCTAGACTGCAGTTTGGCTTTCCCATATTTTTTTTGTATTGGCTTTGGTGGGGACAAAGACACAAAAGACATGCTACTAAAAGTAATTCAGCTGTTGTTTAGAATACATTTAGGATAAAACACATAGGTGCTATGAAATTAGAAATTCACGAAGGTTTTTAACTGCTGACCTCTTCTTGTGGGTAGTGCTTGAAAAGAGAGTAAGAAGTCATGCATGGGAACAGTGCCACACATCGGATTTCCCACTAAGGATTTTTATCTGGCAGTTGCCAGTGCCATACACTACAGAGGAACATTCAAGAGCTCCAATGGTATATTTTTTGTTGTGCTTCCCTACTCAATAATGGGTTTAAGTTATCTCATATAATGGTTCAGATCTTTTCCCAGGCTCCTTTCTAATACACCACTGAATGTTTCCATTAGTCAAGAAGGTGCAGGCAAAAAACGTTCAGGAAATGTACAAGGTACAAAAAGCGTATTTCCTATGGCATAAACTCTGAAGAACAGTGACACCTGATGGAAAAAGTACTTGTCTTTTCACGATACTTTTTCACCTGGCAGAGCCAGGTACTGCAACTAATTCTGAACTTCCGTTTTTTCTTCTTTTACTAGCCCCTAACCTTCATTCCAGGCAAGAGATAATATTACAGAAAATGACACAAGGCTTACAATATAATCTCATTTCTGTTCCATCAAATTGGTTAGAATTTTCTCTTTTCTTTCCCTTCTACCCCAGCCCTTTCAAGCTATTTGAAGAAATTAATTACATTTCACATAAGGGCAAGAGAAAATAAGATCATTGTTCTCCAGTCTGTGCTAGGGACCACATTAATTTCAAGTTAATAAAAACAACTGAAGCTCTTGACTAGGCAATCAGTTCATTAGTTCTTCTCAAAAAATATATTCACCAATGTGTACGAAAATGAACATTCAACACCATTGTCACACTAATATCAAATCCAAGAGCAAAATGAAGTTTCATACAAAGTACTTATTAAATGCTTTTCTTTGATGATGATGATGAATTCAAAGTTTCCCCCCTAGCACACAGTTATGCCAGAAAGGTTATGAAAGCCTCAGGAATACTCCCTGTGGTACCACAGAAGTCCTTCTCATTTAACACCCTGCTCGCAGAAAGCTTCAGTAACTTCCTTGCAACGCCACTGTGTGCCATCAGCTGCTGGAGCTGTGATTCTGACTGTGCACATCACTGATGAGCTGTGCTGTGAGTTTGCAGCAGAGCCACTGGTGCTAAGGGTCTGCATACCAGGGGCACATTCAGAGCAGCACCTGCATCAGGAGTTTGCGTTTTGGACAAATCTTCCTCTGTGCTGAGTGACTCCTTTCTCCCAAGTTCTTGATCTCAGTCTGAGTACATTCATTGAGATCTCTTGTTCCTCTAGGACAAAATTGTTCCATGCTCAAAAGACATCAGGAGAAAAACCTTTAAGTGCACTTGAAAAAAGAACTTCTCAAGACAAAGGGAGTTCTGATTCAGGCAAACTTACATCCAGTAGAGAACACAAATCTTAAAGTCAGCAAGGAGTTATCTCTGGGAAGAGTCTCACCTGTCAAGCAGGTGGTGTCCATGCTGCAGACTGAACACACCCTCAGAGACCAAAGGCAATCTTTTCAAGGTCTTCTACAAGGAGAAGTTTATGTAAAGACTGTTGTACAGCTTCACCTGTCCCCTGCTGATCCATTTCTCTGCTGCTTGCAAATGCTGCTCATCAAAACTCGCCTGGCAGGGGCATGAATTTCCCATCTGCATTCATTTCACAGTCGGCAACTGAGACATCTCCAATGTCCGAGGAATGCAGGAGATCCCTTCACAAAGAAGCTACGTGTCTTTCTTCCTCTCAAATCTTCTGGAAGCAGCAGCACTGAGTTACAACTGTAAATCCATGTCTTTCAACACAAGGTGCACTAGGCATAAGGCTTTGCTGTGGCAGGGAAACCAAGGAATTGACTGTATAGAATCACTGCACACATGATATCTGCTGTAGTGGCATCTATGAGTCCAATGAAGCCTGGATACCATTCCAAATACACTTTATATTAAAGTGGTAACTTAATACAGCATTTTTATTAACGAGGGTAAATCTCCTGTCCTCACTGGCTCCCAGAGAACCACAAGGATACTGAGATGCATGATGGTAAGTCAAGAGAGGAATCCTGTACAAATTCAGAAATGGGACCCAGATCCCAAATCACAGTTGAGGTTCCTGTCTATAAGTCGCTCAGTTTGCACTGCTATATAAGTGGCCGAGCATTTATTCATTGAGAGCCACTAAAAGTTCTGAAAAGACACTCAGGTCTGAAAAGACATTCAGCTTTAAAATAATACATAACACCCACAGTAATTCAAAGTGTAAAAATTAACAGTGAACATCTGCACTACGGCTGAAGGAATGTTTAACTGGACTACCATAAACTCCTAAGTGGACTTCAATTTATGATTTCTTATGTTTTCCCCATTGTTTCAAAAAGGAAAACATTCCCAGTGCCTTAAATTAATATTTTAAATTTTTTTCATTAGATCTTTAAAAAAAAAATCATTTGAAATCAAGCAGAGCAAAAGAAGCTCTCTACAAGGAGAAAAAAAATCACTAGAAGAAATCAGCTATGCTCAGATGACTGGCAATAACCCATTTTAATTGGTTCCTTATATTTTGCACTGACCTAATTATACAATACATCATTTAAAACAAGTTTAGAATTACCTTAAGTTTAAATCAGGTATTGATTCTCTTTTGCCACACCTGAAGTATTCCTGTTTCCAAAGGGATTAGCATTATACCTTTAATAAGCATCAGGGTTTGGGGCTGGTTTAGCTATTCATAGAAATGTGAGCTGAATGCAAAAATTAATACCCAAAATCTCTACACAGCATGAAGTCACAAATGTTGATAATAGCATGCAGGCACACAACCACTTTGGGTATAGAATTTCATTTAAAAACCCAAAGGCTATTAAAAATGAAAGATTTTCAAACAACAGATCATATACAAGAAAATAACCAAGTAGTCAACACAAGTGTAATTTCGCAGCCTCTGGATTTGCTATCAAACCTTTCACAAACACCTACAATTGTTGTAATGCTGAAAATCTAAGTCAATGACTTTTCTCTGCAAGAGAAAAAAAAACACCAAAAAATCCCAAAAGAAACAACCCTCCTAAAAGATGACAGCTGACTTGCCAAAGCATCTGGGCTAAAATACTGTGATGTTTATAGTCCCTGCTTGTCATAGATGGTACACAAAAGCTATATAACCTCTGAACAAATAATGTCTTAGAAGGCATCATTTTGAAGTAAATAATTATTTATGGAAATCAGTAAATTAGTAATGAAAGACTAACCTAGGCAACTATCCACAGAATAAGAGGAAATTCATTTTATAGTTAAAACATAGAGCATGCCCCCCCTCTCCCCCCCAACACACAGATGCTTAAAATATTTTCTGGGTTTTTATTTTTATGAACAAGAATCTGAAACAAAAAATAGGTGGGTATCATTGCACTTAAATAAAGAAGGAAAATTCTTGTTATGTTCTCAGAAAAACTACACTTTGTCTTTTTAGCAGAGTACACCCTATACCTTGATGGCTTTGACTTTAACATAAATCTGAATCTTCAAGACAAGATCAGATTTAATGCTTTACATTATTTCACCACCTATAAATGCAAATTTAAAGAAGTTCAAATATTTCACTTTGGTAAGATAAAAGCTTTTTTAGATCAAAGCATTCAAGGCAGTAATACAAATTTGCTGTGATACTTCTCACATTCTGATGACTAAAGGTCATGCTTTAATTTTTTATGTTACGATATAACCGTAATCAGTCAGAAAAAGGGGACTTAGTTTCAGAGTAACTATTCATCGCAGTAGCCATTATACACTGGCTCTCAGCAGTATTCCTTTACTACATCTGTAGTGAATGTATAATCTCATAGTGTTGGTAATGCAAGGAATAGCATATTTTCTGGTTTTACTGACAATTTCTACCTACTCGCTGGGGAGCAATAAAATTTTCTTTTACACATTCAGTTATGCTTTAGTTGCAGAGAAGAGCGGACATGGCTATAACGATTTCTCACTAAGCAGAATACTTATTTTTATTTCTACTTTTATTTATTTAAGTGCAATGAACAATTACTGCACACTTACTGCAGAACATTAGTCTGAGGTCTCAGCCATCTGAGCTGTCAGCAGAGAGGTCTGGAGAGGTTCACAACACAGGAACTTCAAGAACTCGAGTTATTTAAAAACCTTTCCCTTCTCTCTTTAAAAGTTTGGACATGTTTTGGTGTGAAAGAAATTACATAGGCAAAACCCCCACTCTTTTGGCTCAGTTTTTAGAACCGTTCTGATACATTAATGAAAAAGAGAGACTGAGTATCTTCAGAGTACAATTAACAGGACAAAAGGAGTAAAGGTAAAACCAGCTTCAACACAATTGTCCTGCTCTTTTCCCAACACCAACACAGAATTGAAAAAACATTGAAAAGTTTTGCAATCCCTTCCAAAATTTTATAGCAGAGGAATACACTTGAATAAGTAAGCATCTTCTTTTGAAGTGGGTCTATTTAAAACAAATTCATGACAAACAAGGATTGTATCATTTCCAGCAGGAAAGAGAAATATCACTTTTTCCAGACATCTCTACTATTTTGAAATGTTGTGATCTCTCGTCCTTACCTATTTATAATTCATTTGCACTGGATTATTAATGACCATTGATGATAAAGGCAAAGAACTACATTAACCTTTTATGCCCTGTAGAGTCAAGAAATCCATGTGGGAATTTACACGTCCCACAAATGCTGTACATAAAGAAGAGGTAAATAAACTTGAAGGTACACCCAAAAAACTGTAGGAATGGAAACAAACAAGCTCGTGCCATGATTTGCTGGGGTTTATTCTAAAATTTCAACACTCGCCTCAAAAACTGGTCTTTCCCCAGAAGCAGAAAGCCCTCTCCTCAAACACCCACAGGATAAGCATCAATTATGCCCCGTCAGAGAAAGGTTTTCTTTGTGTGAATTGTTGTTCAGCCCTTACTTAACTTTTCTTATGAGTTTGAAACAGAAAGAGATTGACATTTCTCACCCTATAAAAATGCAAGATAGACACTAAGTGCATGATATTTTTTACATAAAACTTTCTAATCTCATTTTTGAAGGTGTATCTGTCCACTTAAACATTTCTCTATTTCTGGAACCCAAATTATCAAACTCAAGGTAAAGTCAGAAACTGGCCTCTGAGTAATGTGATGTAAGAAATTACTCAGCTATTGTTCCGAATTTTAAATGTGCTCTGACCCATGTGATATAGACAGAATGCAAGAAATTTTATCAGCGTTAATTTGACATAATCGAAAATCACTTTAACACAGAACACAGAATTGTAATTGGATTTTTCAGCTATTCAAACTGACAGCATTGTTACCTCTTAAGCTCTTCAACCTCTCATTTTTTCACAAGATTTCTCATGAAATAAAGACAGACTCATTTTATCTCTACAGTGATATTGGACTTTATAAAAAAAATGCCAGTGGCTTAGGATACTATATCTACTTCGTTTTTAAAGGAAAAATCACAGCTATAGACAGATCAATACCTACAATCTTCTCTATACTTACCATTATTGTTCTTGTTGTATGGCTGGATGATTCTGCAAAAGAAAAGAATCACAGCATATTAGAGTGTTTTCTTTATCCACAAAAGCCCTATTTTCTGATGCTCACCCTTGAAGGCTAAGATGCTACTGTTCAGCTACAACAATGAACACATGAAAAATGCAGAGACTGGAACGTTTTCTCATGAAACGAGCATGAGACTCATCATTGGTCCTGAATATATATGGCATGCTATAATATGCTGTTAACTGCACTCATTCTCTTTGCTTAATTATCCTCTTCTGCAAGAAAATATAAAAATGGAACTAATTCATAATTCATGTTTGAAGAAGTAAGGCTTTTTTCATTTTGCTTTTAACATATGGCATCATGAAGGATTAGCTCTGCAGACAAAAATACAGATAGTATCAACGTAATTCCATTACTGTTCCTGTTTCAAAAATAGTTTTATAAAACTTGACAATGCTTTTTCTGAGAATTTTGAGATGGATGCTCAGTTTGAAACTGACAAAGCATATTGAGAAATTCAACAAGCAGAAATGTTAACTATTCTCTCCTGTATGGTAAATCTGGAGTCAGTCAACTGAACTCATGGCTATATTTATATAAATTGCAGAGCAATCACTACTAGGTCAATAATTAACATAGATTTCACCCTGCTGTTTAACTCAGATTACTTTTGCTTTTTTCTTTCCCTAAGAACAGAAATTGCACTCTCTTTGGCTTTAAAATGCTACAGATCACATATTAGAGACATTGTTGTATTTCAAAGCAGTGCAATTTCACTAAAGAAAACCATAAACAGTTAAAAAACCTGCAAGAAAACTCACTGCTGGTCTATAAGATGCAAGATGATACAACCAGCAGTCTCAGAGACTTGCTCAAAAATTTGGGTAGGACACATTATTGGCTATAGCAAAGAGAGCTCTTAAGGAAGGGACATTTATCAACACTACGTGCAGTTCTGCATAAAATGTACACAATTCTGAATGAATTGAATCAGCAGAGTCTCAGTTCTGTGAGCGAGATAAATGCAAAATGATTACAATTTTTTTTATTCTTGCCTTAGTTCTAAATTGTGACTCTTACAGGGTTTCCAGCTGGTATCACTTATACAAAGAATTCTTGAGGGACTTTATTATTGTTAAAAATAGTATTAAAGAGATTAAAAGGACATGAGAACGGCTGCACACCTCTTTCTGGAAAAAAAAAGATAATTACACCCTCAAACTGGCATTTCTCTTTTATTTTGAGGAGTCACCTTAACCAGTCTGAATGTATAGTTCAATCACTGATAGAAAAAAGCTAAGTAATTTAAATATCTCAAACTACTTATAAACTCCAACATTCAACAGAAATTCCTGTATCTAGTTTACATTTACATTTGTACAAGTCTTCATCTTTAATCAATTTTAAATAAAAAACATTTATATCACTAAGATCACATTGATAGAGGTACTGTAATGTGAAGACCTACCTAAAGCCAGCAATATTTTAGTTGTGGGCTCCTCTACCAGCCTTCTTTTCCTCTCTTTTTTCACACAAAAGTTATCATATATAAAAATACATTTAGGTCACCAGTCCTCCAGGCAATTCTTAAACTGGTAGTATAAAAACTAAACATTGTGACAGTCTATTGCTTTCTGATACTTGAACATATTTGGCACTCTTATAAAGTAAGAGAAGATCACAGTGGAGTGAAGAACTCTATAATCTGTTAAATTTCTATCTTTGCAATAAAGTAATTTTTGTTATTACAACTTTTTTTTTTAGTTTTTTTGGACATCCCAGTAAAATAACATTTCAGGATCTGAATGTTCCTGAGAAAACCCAGGGACTGCATTCTTGGAATAATGAATAGTTGAGACTAAAATTCATTCCACTTATAAGCCTAAATACCCAGGAAAAACTCCAACCAACTTATCTCCAAGAGCACAATATTTCCTGAAGAATCCTGAACTTAGGCAGAATTATCCAGGTTATCCACTAAGAATGGGGCTTCTTGTCTCTTGAAATGCAGAAGAGATACATTACACAGCACTTTCAGTCACGCTCAAAATGATCAAAGCCAACAAATAAAAATCCAGATTTTTTATACAGAGATACTTGAAACCTTCCCTCTTACTCAGAGGTGCTGTGCTTTTGGCATAGCTCTATATGCCAAATCTATAAAAACTATGCTAAGCCATGATTGTCCCAAAATACTCAGAGACACTCTCACTCAGTTGTCTGTGGAACTGAGAAGATCTCCCTAAAATGAACTGAGGAACAACTGAATTTTCCTGGAAATTGTTAAACAGTGTGTTTTTGAAAAGAATCTGACAGACACTGTTAATGCAGTGCCAGCAGCTGTTAACTCCAGGATATTACCATATTGATAACCTAATAATAAAACCCAGCAAAGAAGGGAAGAAAGATCTGTTATATTTGTAAATAACCCTGTTATACCATGCAATAAAACCATTCTCTGTTTTTTGCATATATTTTTCTTGCTGTAGATACTGAAACATCATCTAAGTAGCCAAACATCAAGGACCTGAGTATATCCATAAGAAGAAGCTAAGAAAATAACTGTTTAATAAGTGGATATAGTCAAAAGATTCTAGGATCTAGCAGAGACTACTAATTAAGGTGCCATTGTTACATAATTTAAACTCTTACATACTCTGATATACAAATATTCAGACTTTAGAACTGAGGAGACACCAATTTCTTCCAGAAAATAATTACACATTGACTTGGCAGGTTCTGAAAAACACTTATGTGTGGACACACCAGCCAATTTTGTGGAAAACTCTTAATTAAGGCAACTAAGGAAGAAAGCACTTGCTTAAAAAGGCAGTCATGCAGCATTCAAAACCTTCACGAAAGGTCTGCGCACCAATGCAAATGCCAGTGCAGCTTAAGGGCATCAGAGCTTATTTAAAAACCACAAATATCTTGGTTTTGAACAGAACAGAAAACAAAACTTTGGATTTTCAGTTTTATCTGCCAAGTTCTAGAATGCCTTAGGGAATTGTTATAATCTGGCTTGAATTTTAGTGAAACTGACACCAGTGGATATTTGGTTTATAAATGAGTTCTTACAGCAAAGGATTTTGTGCAAGACAATGATCTGTACTTGCATCACTTCTGTAGAAGCGAACTCCAGGATAGAGAATGATCCTCCCCTTAAGACCAATGAAGTGCCAGGAAAGTGGATTGCTCCACTTTAAGCAGAAATGGTCAGACATTATCATCACTAACAAGGGTTTTCAGTGCTGTGATGCAGGCGAATTACAGTAAACGCAGCTTCAGTGCTGACAAGATGTTCATAAGTTTATTATTGTGGAGAAATTGATGTACCAACAGCAGACACTGCCTAAGATGCTCCTGTGCCCTTTCTACAACATATTTATTTGAACTCAAATAGAAATGAGTAAGTTGTAGAAGAAATTTCCTCATATTAGAATGTGCTTTACCAACCATATTGATCAATCAAGTGTTTCTCCCTGTTTCCAGGCAGTAAGAGACCATAAAATTTCCCACCGTAAAAACTTTTAAAGCTAAATCAGGAAAATGTGCACTGCTAAGGGATGGTGCCAGCTACATAATTATTTCAAGTTTACGTATTATTCCCCAGCAACATGCTATTTTTTATTCACTTAAAAGTTCTTCAGGTCAGGACAGAACTTTTGCAGCTGTTCATGCGTTATTTGTATATGTGATATTCTTTATTTCTGCTGATAGATAACTTAGTTACCTGATATTTCTCTTTTTTATGTGATGGGATCAATGACAATACTAATGGGTGAAACATGTCCTACTTCTAAAACTTCCAGAGTAAATATGCTTGAATATAATGTGATTTTAACATGTGGAAATTAAAGGCAGACTGGCAATAGCAGAGCTGTTTAATCCTAGCAAAATCTCAGTTTATCATGGTGCATAAGACTTTAAAGGTTCATTTTATCCAGGATGGACCACCTTATGAAATATGCTGAGGAAAGAAGACTGCTTCATTGTTTCTTCTGCATTTGGGTTATGAATGTTTTGAGTAACCAAACATAATTCATTTCTTCCTCCCAGTATGCAGCAACTGAACAAGTGACTTTGTTAATTCAAAAGTATTATTAAAAATAAATAAATATATATCTATGCCTGATACTAAGAATGCTTTTTGAGGAAGACCCTTATTCTCCCAAGAAATTTCAAACACTGGAGAAAGAATATACAGAAGAAGAAAAACCGCACAAAATTATCACAGAGCAGACACAGGATCTTTCCAGTTCCACTGCCTAAGAGCTTTTGTGAAGGTGCCTTCCCTACTGCATTATGTACTAAAATTGTTAAGAACTATTGCTCTGCAACCACATCTTACAAAAAATAATCAACCTACTTGACAGTAATCATACACAGAAGCACTTTGAGTATGAACTTCAGATCTTGAATCCAGAACACGTAATTCAGGAGGTAATATGCTGCTAATCCTGTTATCCAACAGACAGGATTCTCTTTCTGCAACTGTAATTCTTTAAAATCATACTAGGGGAAAGTAGTGATTCTAGGAATTAAGCTCTGGATATCTGCATTGTGGTTTAAATGTTAACTTAATTACAGTGTTGTTTGCTGTTTTAAGAGCTGATTCATTCTACCAATTAGAAAAGCCAGGGTTACTGCAGTTTCATGTGTATATGTTACCTGTACATTAAAACAAGAAATACTGATTCAGGAGCAGAAAAGCGGCACTTTACCATGAAGTGCCCTTTCCTCCACCTGGGATGCCCTTTCCTCCTCCTGGGATCCCACATCTTGCTCTTTCTGATCCCTGCTGTCCCCAGTATCCCCAGAAACACGTGCTGCACTGGTGAGCTCAGGGATGCAACACGCCAATATTTCATAAGCATTCATTTCCTTGGCACAACAAAAGCAAAGGATCTATGGCACACTCGAAGTAGTGCTTTAAAGCACGAATATGACTCTAGTTTTGTGCTTTCTTTGTGAATCAACTGTAGTCAAAGAAGCCTTACAAAACCAAAGATACATTTTTGAAAGAAAGGAATAAATGCAGAAGGAATTTATAATAGTCCCTTATTCAATTTCTAATGTACTTTCACCCTGGGAAATAAATCCCATTTCTCAAGATACAGTAAACCTGAACATTTCAGTTGAATGGAAATTGTATTTTGACTTTGACATAACAAAAGTAATGGCTGCCTGTATTTTAAAAAATACACAACATGCTAAGGAATAGTTCTTTCTCAGAGGAAATCCAAGGAAACCTGGGTTTGTGGAAACGCTTTTGCACCTCCCAAGCACTCCTGTGACCAAATTACACTGCTTACCTTTCCTTACTGAAAAATACCCTGCAGTTTAAGCAGTCTTCAGACAGAGAATGGAAGACTGTCCTTTTACTTGTAATTAAAGGAGCTCAAATACTTGGAAGATAACTGCAATGTGAATTCAATGTACATGTTTATCACTGTGAAACAACAAATCATCTTCTAAATTTAAGAAATTCTAGGGAGAAAAGATATTTCTCTTCTATTTTTTTGGACTAAAATATTTTCCTCCTACTTGGTTATTCTTCATGTTAAGTCACTATACCATTTGCATCACTGGGTTTGGAGGAACAAGACCGAAGAGGGAAGTAGGGAATCATCAACTCACTGTTTTATAATACAAAAATTTAAATAGGGAAAAAAAAATTACTTGAGATATGCAAACATGAGATGCAGTAGCTTAGTTCTACAAATGATTGACAATGTCAGCAGTAACATCCTGGGGTAATTAAGGTTTGCATCATTTTCTGGGCACATTATTTGGGCTCTGAAAGTCGTCACTAGTTCATCATCTTCAGTATCATCATTTGTACCTCTGCAAAAACAAGTGAATTTACCGACCACAGAAATGTAGGCTTTAGAGCATTTTAGTTTTCTAATAAATATTTAAAATGACTGCTTCCAAATGCACAGTGGAAATAAAGAGAAATTGGCTACTCTTGTGCAAGTTGCAAAAATTAAAGGTAAAAAAGTTGTTAGGTCAATCTCTTGAGGGTCAGAGATGGTTTTAATGACTTTGTATAGAAAGGCAGGACTAAGCTCTTCAGTATTTCCTATAACGATATAAGCATAAAAGCAATATATTTGGGGAAGTACCTAAGAGCCATAAACACCTTTTCATAGTCCTTTGCTTCCCCAGTAAATGACTGTAACACAGCATCATTTTTTCCTGAGATCTGTTTTCCATGCTCATATTTCCATCAATAGCAGCGCACACATTTGACTGAGAAATCTGTAGCTGAATATTTTAAAGCGTTTTCTGGCTATACCAAAGACCAAAGCTAGAACACACATGTCCTAAGTACAAACTTCAGAGGGAAAACTGACTGTGGAGCAATATATAGCTTTTGTCTCTCACTTTTGGGAAGAGTGAGTATACACAATCCATCATTAATCATACCTTGTGTTCCAGCATGGAAGAAATGGCAAAAGTGGATTCACATAGTAGCTCGTTTGTCACAACTAATTTCTTCTCTTTCAGTCAGAAATCACTGGTATGCTAAATGAGGTTTATAACAATTTTGGCTTATAGTTTATTAACGTGTAGAAGAAAATTTAAGGTTTTCTTTTTTAAAGTAACAGAGTGCCAGACATTTTCTGATGTGCAATCCATGCTGCTCCTCTGCCACCACAGCAGAACATCTCCATGTCTACTGAAAGACAGCATCGTGATAACAACCACCAGACACCTTTGAGAAAAAAACCAACTCATTCACTGCTGAAAAATTCCATCCTAGAGTGAAAACTCCTTCCCTTTTTTATGTGTACTTTCACATAGGGTTATGTGAACTTAATAATAATGAAGCATGCATTATAATTGTTTGCTCTGTTTCAAGAAAATTTAGGACAGGAAAGGCTTCAGTCTCCCTGCTTGTCAGTTAGGCTGCTTATGTTTTCATCTGTTAGTCAAAAGGAAGTCAAAATTCCCTATTTTCCCTATGGAAACATAGGACCGAAAACTAAGCCTTTCTTCCTTGCTTATCTCCTCAATATCCAATAGTATCAATCATAAGCATAGAGAGAAGAATTGACCAAAACAGCATCTAAGAGAGAAGGTATATTTTTTTGAGGTCTTTTTCCATTTGCCAGTTTCTCATGTCACCTTTTCATCCTGCCGGGCCAGAGATGTGTGAGTTCCTAGGAACACAGACCCCAAAATAGTTGCCTCATTTCTAGATACTTCATGTATCTGCTGCACACTTCAGTACATTCAGGAACAGAAATTTGACTGTTGAAAGAATCCTCTTGAAGGCAGCAGGACATCTCAGACTGCAATACAGCACAAAAGGTATGGGCAGGGAAGAGAGGAGGAGGATCAGGGCTGTTGATTCGAGTGCCTTCAACTATGAAAAATTGGTTCTTTTATTCTTGTCCACAACTCATGAAAATGGTGTCAACAGGCACAGACTGATTTCTGTACCTCATTAGTGACGCCAATGCCTTGGACATCCTGTGGATATTTTGGTTCTCATGCATGAAAGGTAAGGAAATGCGTGCCAGATGGCAGAGATTATTCTTGTGTAAAATACCTCTACCTGATGTTTCCAAATACTATAAGCAAAATTATCATTACTCACCCTGCCAAAACAATAGGCAGACGTGAAACTTGACTACTTGGACGCATTGTTGCTCACAGTTAAGCAGCTTGTGGGAGAAAGTAATTGCTTGGAATAATTTCAGACACGGTAATTTAAAGATCAGATTCAAAATATCTAAAGCACTTTACAGTCACACCTAAATCTTCCCATCATCAACTCCAGTCACAAAATTGGATACATGTAACCTTCTGCAACATCGTGATTTTGTGAAGATGGAATTTTCCCACTTGAAAGAGGCTATCTTCACTGCAGAGAACCACTTAAATATCTTATGCTGACTTTAATTTCTGCAGCAATTGAAATGCTGCATCTCAGAGCAGTTAAAAGCTCCAGCATGTATATCACACAAAAACTTCTCAAAGTACTGTGACTTTTTATTCCAGAACAGCAAAATGCCAGTTCACTGGCATTTTTCACTGCATCTTACAGAAAGCAAGATTTGCTGTGGTTTGAAAACAAATTGAAAAACACTTTTCTAAGACCATCCAGCAAAAGTCTTCTTCCTACAATAAGGGCCATGAAAACCTACAAGATCCTCTCTCTAGCTACAATACACAGTGCTTAAGCAGTGCAATTTCACTCGTGTCCATGCCTTACACCCATGACTGACACTCAATAACAAGATATCAGGGCACAACATCCCCATTTATGAAGAGATAAATGAGCTCCCTAATCATTCTCAACAATGATCAAGCAAAATCTGTCCAAAATGCCAGACTCCTTCACCCCTATCAATTGCACCTGACCTTTTCTGAAGGTGCATCCATGGAAAACTGAAAGGGAATCTTGTGCTGCCTTGGCTAAAAGCAAAACTCAAGCCAATGTAACACTTCTATAAGAAATGCTAATCATATTCTTGTTTATTACTCTTAAAAGCATTTAACTAAATATTAATGATGTTTCTCATAATCTTCCCCCACTTCCCCACAGAGAAATAAAAAAGTGCAATTTCCATAATGTACTGGTATATTCAAAGCAAATAATTATTAATTTGCTTAAAAACAAATTCTGTCAAAATAAGGCACTGATCTAGGCAGTAAGACTGACTCAAATTATGCTAACCTAAATATATATTTGCATAAGCCTCAGCAACATTTACTTGAAGGCTGTGAAATATTGTATATCTTAAGCAAACATATTTATGTGGCTTTCTCACAATGAATTTGGAAAAAAAGTAAACTTGAAAATGCAGACAGTTCTATGTCAATAACATTAAGATTATGAAAACAGCAAGAAATGAGACTTAATATTAGTCCCCCGTGCTCCTTTTTGTTTGCTCATTTCATCAAAGCATGCACTGAAAGGCAGAATCTGTCATCATCTCCATAGCAGGCTTTCTGCATACTGTTAATTGATACAACGCAATAAACCCTGCAGCAGTCGATAGTATTTCGGAACCAAAAAAGCTTTTTAGTGTATTTATAGTAACACAAAAACTCTGGGAGCTGGCAAAACCTTTCACTGCACAAATAGTACACTGTGGTCAGGGAAATGACCCAGAAACCACCACATCCCAAGGTGAGCTGGTACTGAAGAGAAGCTGGATAAAATACAAGAAAAAACCCTGTATTTTATATTTACCAATAACCTGAGGAGGAGGCAAATGGTAAATATTGAAGGTAATCACCTTTAAGTCAGAAGAAATGGAATCTGTGCTGTTGAGTATCATTACTACTGGTTTGTTACTTTTTCATTGCATTTTATTTACACTTTTCCACATTTTAATTAGAGCGGCAAGAATAATAACCAAAATAGCCATTTTTAATACTAAGATAGTCATTTTTGCATTAAAAAATTACAGATTTCACTTATTGAGGACATATGCTTTCCATTAAGTTGTTTTCACAGAAAACAGATAAGCAAAAATATCTCCTAAAGCAATGACTTGCAGTTCTCAATACTAATTTTTCAAATTAGATGTTATTTTGTGCAAATTGCCTTAACACAGTTAGCTGACTGCTTGATACAAACTAATCAGTGTAGCTAATGACTGGTTTTACACACTCGCTACTTTGAAGAGAACATCTATACTAAGTAGAAGAAATATTTTACAGATTTCCAAGCATGTCTCCTTACAGAGACATAAGGAGGGGCTTAATCATAATAATTACCTTGAATTTATTGCTGCAGCCTTCTCTGCAGGAGAAATGTGCAGGTTGTAGCAAGATGGGAGTTGGTCTCTTCTCCCAGGTATAAAGTGATAGGACAAGAGGAAACAGCTTCAAGTGATGCCAGGGAAGGTTTAGGTGGCATATTAGGGAAAGCTGCTTCACTGAAAAGGGTTGTCAAGCACTGGAACAAGCTGCCCAGGGAAGTGGTTGAGTCACCATTCCTGGCAGGGTTTAAAAGTTGTGGCATGTAGGGTTTAGTGGTGGGCTTAGCAGTGCTGAGTTAAGAGCTGGACTTGACCTTTGAGGTCTTTTCCAATGGAAAGGATTCTATGATCATCTTTATGTCCAGGGGTAAGTAATTCACCACTCAAAGCTTACATGGAGAGTCCAGTTTAATGGCCGGCATTGGTGGAGGGGGAGGCCTTCGTTCACATTCTCATGCAGCAACTACTAAACCATCCATGCAGAACTTCACCTTCAAAGGTTGCAGTGGAAATTCAGCATTTATGGCTCTGCCTACTAATGCAGGTATCATATTTTCTTCCAGCTGTGAGTCCCATGGTTGTCACCTTGGTCCCCCCAAAGAGCCTGTGTTACCATGAAGGTTGTTTGCCTATGGTGTAGTAGCTGCACGCTGAGCAGAGGTGCAAGCAATCCTCTCTTCCGTGTATTCTAAATAACCACTTCCTGTCAAAGTACAGCATGATTTCTATCTAGGTGTTATTAGATGTACAGTAGGTGTTTTCACTGCAATATACAAGTAGTGTTCGCAATGACAGAAAAACACAATTATGGGGAAGATGATGGATAACAAATCAAGTTTTTCTCCCTTTATTTGGAATACTATTTCTATTAGCTTGTCTGAAAGGCAATTCCTCTCCTTTCTACCTTGACCTATTCTGTGAAGCATGAAAGCAGATAGACACCTCTTTTGTGCACATCATCTCCTGAACAGTCTATTTGAGAGCCCAACATCTGACAGATTTCTACCCTCAATAACCCTATTCAATTACAGAACAAATAAGCTAATGGCTTACAGAAGTTATATCTCACAAAGAGATATCAGGAATGCACGCGTGCATTTTCTTTTAGCGCAAACATTATATCCTGCTGGATTGTCCTCTTATTTGAACATGAGGTAAAACTGCTTATAGTTACAGTTGAAAAATCTTTGTTTGGTAATGATAAAAAAAAAATCAATAATGCACAGTCATTTCCAGGATGAAAAATAAAGATTATTTGAGAAAAGTTAGTCTTACCCACAAATTTCCATCTTTTTTTTTTTTTTGCACGGCTTCAGTCCTGCTCTCAGTGTGTACCAAGCCGTAACAAGGTGGCTGGATACACCAGGCCTAAACATCACCTCCGGCACTGCAAAGTGTACAGAAAAAGCCTCTCCTGCACCTCTATGACACATCTTTTGCTTCCTCCTCTGCAGGGACAGTGGCTTTCTAAGGTGCAACGCAAAAAGCCAAAACAAAACATGCTGCATCTCTGCCTTCACCAAATTTGTTTTATTCTTTTCTTGTCCTTTTTTTAAAATCAAGATCAGTAAGAAAAATGGTAAATGCAGCTTTTGTAAGAGGCGGCATTAAAATATCCTTATCCAGTGAATAGGCACCACCATTCATTGCACTGCTGCTATAAACATACCATCCATATCTTACCCTCTCATTTAATGTCATCTCAGGTTCACAGAAAGTTTTGCAATTCAGAGTTAAAGAATATTTCATTTATATTCCTTCACATACCATCAAGCCCATTATGATGGCTGTAGTGTCTTTTCCCCAAAATACTTAATGAAGAATGATTGGAGGGTGCAAGCAGTCGTTTTGCACTTGGACTTTGAAGGCTTGGTGTTGACCTGATTACATTGGGTTTCACGGCAGGATGTATCTCTGTTTGAGACAAAAGAGAAAGAGAGAAATTACATCTACTTGATTTTAAAATAAATAAAACAATTTATTCCACATATGAAATTTACTTTTGATTTTTAGTGAAAAGAAAGTTCCTTCTGCACTTGTGTGTTTACAGGACCTTGAACAACACTTTAAACACGAGTCCTCATACCCACACGTCATAAGTAGGAGAAATCTATTTTACTTTAGATTAACCAAGTTCAATTCCATAGTGAAGATATGTAAGGATTTGAGGGGAAGAGCTAATTAATACAAAACAATCTGAAATGGGTGTGTTTATATTTTCCTACCCTTTTGAGGTTTGTATTGAAGCTACATGCCTACAGGTTTTAGCAAGCAAGTAAAAGCATTTTACTGTAGTGAAACCACCTCAATACCTCAAGCCATTCAGTATTTTCTGTCACAGTAACAAGCTTTAAGGGATCTTCCCAAACGCAAGTCACAAGGTGCAGGAGTTAGGGGGCCAGACACTGTAGGGCTCTGCAGCTAAAACTACCCCAAAACTGCAGTGGGAACACTCCCACACAGAGTCATTACTGGGGGGCTTCAGGCATCCCAGAGTATCTGTTTCATGGAGCAAGATTATCTCGGAGAAGGAGGAATAAAGAGGGTAAGAGGCAGCAAAGTGCATCTGGCCAGCACATTTTAGGGTGGCAGCTGCTGTGCTTGCCAGGAGCTGATACAGCTGCATGGAAATTTCTCAGTTATCTGCCAGATAAAAGTGCCAAAAGGAAGCCTCAGTTGAGTCTGCTGGTCCCTCACCAGGAACTGGCTGAACCAATTAATTAATTCCCATCACACATTTGGGTTCAAAATGCCACCACTGAGTACAACCTTGGATGGACCCAAATTTTTGTGGGAAGTCAGCTGCAGGGCACCAGCTGCCAGCACTGCACAGGTTACGAGGTGCTTGCAGCCCAATTACAGTAGCCCGTCGATGACCCCAGTCAGCAGAAGAGGCTGAGAAGGTGAGGGCAGAGGGGCTGGGAGACAGATCAGCAGAGTCAGCTGCCCAAGGCTTGGGAGAGTAGAACACAAAAATTAAGTACTTTCTCATTTGAAGCCCAGGTTTACACCACCTGAAAAAGTGCTTCTTTCTGCTTTTCTGTTTATAAAATGGAGCACAGAAGCTGGGAAGATGCAAAAGCTACAGTGAGGCCAGGTATCCAAGGAGGAGCATCTCCAGCCTCTGCCATCCATGGCTATCATTCAGGAGAAAGAAACCATTGCATAAAGTCAAAGCCCACTGCAATAGCATATTTTTCCTCCTTCAAGAATGCTCAAAATCTGACATCCAAGTGCTTGCCTGCCCTGCCTGGAGCTCTCAGTCTCATGGCCTTGGCCAGGCTGTACTAGAACAGAGTGCCAGGAGGAGACAATGCCAACAATTTTCACACTGGAAAAGACTTTGCTTAGTTGTCCACCACTGGTTGGGCTGCGGCTTGCAACCACACTCTCCAAGCATGAACACCCTCCCACGAGAAGCTTCGAGAGGGCCAGGTAAGAAACAGCAGAGCAGAGACATACACAGGCAAGTATTAGAACAGCAGAGAGGGAAAGTAAAGGTAACCAGCCACTTCAGGGCAGACCTGTAGATTTGATGTCACCAAATTTCCCACCACTTAATTAGATGAGAGCTTTTGACTGCCGTTCACTGCAGTATTCTTCTGCTTTTCATACAGAAAAGATTTCATGGCATGTCCCGTTTTTCTTGCTGTAGGGAACAAGCATCTCGTATTTTGCTTTTTTACTAAAATGGGAACTGAGGCATGCTTAATGTTATGAACATCACTGATTGCTAAGGCAAAACTTTAAACTGAAATAGAAACACTTGTGCTGTTTGCCGAAGGTAATTGGAATTTGCATTCTAAAATGTTCATTAGCAATCTTTTCCAATTTTCTGAAGGAAATGGTAGATTTCCAGGGCTAACAACACAAAAATATTATTTTATTTGTCAAAGAGCTCCAGCAGCAACCACAATAATCCCAGCAGTTGCATCAACATATGAGAACTCCACCTCCTTTCACCTACAACCTATAGGAGAGGCAATTTTATATTTTCAGGGTGAGCAAACAGTTGAGGAAGGAAGCATTTCCTTCAACTTGCCTTCAGTTCAGAAGTCACTAATCCTCCATTAGTTTACCACAAAGGCTGTCTTTTCTCTTTCTGCGAAAGAGAAAATGCATGACCAGCTTCTACATTTAAGTTCTCGAAAGGAGCTCGAACAGCCAGGACGACTACTCAATGGACTGAGTCCTTCCTTTGGGGGTCTTTACATCTTACTTCTCTCCTCCTCTACATACAGAATTGCTTCAAATATTTCCATGCTTTAGATCAGCACTTTCTAACCAGCTGCCTCATTGCACCTGAGCAGAGTAATGAGGCATTTCAGGGGTTTTGCCTATTATCCTTTCATATTATTGTATTACGGAATAATGGTCAAAATATTTTAATTCCTGCTGCTCTGATTCTTGTTCTACTGCCTAGCACTTCACTGAAAATCTTCTAGCCACCTGCACCTCGTGCTAACTCAAAGAACTGACTATAGCATAGAAATTAACCCACTGCCCATTTAACAAATAAGCAGTCGGCCACATTCTGAAATAAAAATAAAACAGGAGTAAGAAACAATGTTTCAATAAAATACTAGGAACCCATTTTATAGGACCAGATTGCAGCCTCAAAAAAGTGAATAACAACAACAACGCTAAAAACTTCTCCATTTCTGCTATGTCAGTAAGGTAAAAAAAAACAAACCCAAAGTAAACAAAGAGAAGCTGAAGTCTTCTACTGAGTCTCCTCAGTAAACATCCTGGATTCCAGAGGTGCTTAGGCAGCTGCACCTTTCTCTCACCTCATCTCCTCAACATGTATCCCAGCTGGAAGTGTTAGCCTGTTTTCCTCATAACTAGGAGGTAATACAGGACATTTAATTAGCCAGGGGTTCACCTTAGGAGCTTTGTTGTAGGGAGCAGAGTGATGACTGAGGAGATTACAGGGGATTAGCCCCAGCTCTTGAGAGGACAGGGCCTAATTTTAATGCTTGTCCTACCTCACCTGTGGAACCTGCAGCCAAGAGGCAGAACAGGGATAAAGAGAAGTGATGACCCAGGATGTGCAGGGCACTGAAATCCTCTCTGCCTTACCAGAAAGGTTGAAAACAGTAGTGCCCTGAGACACACTGTTAATCATATGCCAATAAATATCTGTGAGAACGGCACAGCATGAATTTTAAAAAGAAAACAAATGCTTCCTATACAAGCTATGATATGATATTTAATACTAATTTTTATAAGAAAAATAACGCAAGATTTACTTATTTACCGAAACATGCAAATAAACAAAAAAGATCACAAACAAACGAAACTAAAAAAATCCCACCAAGCCACATGGCAAACAAAAAGCCATTTTCTAGCCACCCCTATAAAGCTGATTCAGATGCATGTATTCAGCTGCACTGAGTACACTTCATATCCCTATAACACAAATTATTTACCTCAGCGGCAGTGATACCTTTACTTCCCATACAGTCAAATACCAAGCAGACTCCACAGATACCTGGCATATTTTAGCACTGTTAATCTTCTACCAGACCTTCATGTAAGTCCACAAAATGCTGTCTGACACTGTTCATCCATTTACTCCCATTAAACCTACACACTTAAAACTCTGAGAGGGATCAAGACAATTCCTCAAAGACTATATAACATGGCACTAAAAACATGGGGTGTCTTCTAAGTTTGCCCACGTTACCATTTTCCTCTTTAGATGTACAGACAGGTCAGCTGGATGAACCACACCCTGTCCAGCTTTCCCACTCACAACCACAACTCCACCAAGTCACCCTGATGCCATGATGATTTTTTGCTTTTTCATATACCCCTCTCATATACCCTTCCACATACCCTTTTACACAGCTTTGCATGTATCCTTAGTGCTTTTAGCCCACATACTTGTAATTCCCCAAGTCTGATAACTAGCTTAGACCCAAAGTTCCGTTAAGCCAGGAGACTAAACATCTTGAAAACCTCGAAGTTGGGTCAGAAAGCCCCAGACACCGAGTTCCTCTCCAGAACACATTCTGTAAACCAAGATAGGCCCATCCAGGGGGAACATTCCTCAGGACGGGGGCTTCTCTTGAGCCTCTCAGTGGGGAACCTTTGATAGATATGCTGATGTGCAAGGTCTGTAACTGTATACGTGAATTATCGTGTGTGTGCATCCTGGGTGTGCATCTTGGGGTGGGTGCATCTTTCGGGTGTGCACTTTCGGTGTGCATTCGGGGGTGCTTTCTGCCTGGATGTGGTGCACCAGAGGATCCTTGAATAAATACTGAGGTAAAACCCTTTTTCCCTCTAACTGTGTTTGGCTTTTAATTCTAAGCCTAGGATAAAGCATCAAACCAAAGTAGTCCTTTCAACATACATAACACAAACAGCTGGGATGTCTGTAGGAAATTATCACTGGCATTTTTCTTAAACTCTAGGGCAGGAGGAATCAAAATTCAGTGAGAATGGCATTAATTCCTCATTACCCACATTCTTGAATTTAGTATTTTGACAAAATTGATGTTCTGGAAGAACAGTTGTAACTACATTAATAGGTGATTTCTATTTCAGTAAGGCAAGAGACTTACTGTTTACTTTGACTTAGTACAAAAAAAACTCTTAGTGATTGAAATTACGAGCAAAACGTGTAGACTGAGCTCTACACTCAGCTTCACTCCTGTAGAATAGGATTAATACACAGCAGAACTATTCATTGCCTCTCTGATCAATTGATTGATTTCTATACTCATTTGAGGATTAACAGCCTCTGGGTTACCACAATTCTTATATGACTGTGCAAATATTTAACAGTCAGTGATGGTTCCTTGCAAGGAATCACTGTTACTAGAATTTTTCCTCTCCCCATTAACTTATGGGTTCAGTGTCCTCTTGGCTGTGAACTCAGTACACGTTTCATTGCACCTTTCTAACTTAGGTCTTCAAATGACAAGGTACATGTCTTAGTGTGGCTGAGGTCCCCTTCTTTTAAGTAAAAAGTAATATTGCAAGTGGATTCAAAGGGCACAGTAGAGCAGCCCTGAGCATACTGAGTATCTCCCCTTTGAGCAGTTACTCTTTTTATTTAGACAGCCAGACAATTTTTCACATTCTAAATTACATCGGGTTTCACTCTGACACATTAAACCGGTATGAGGAGGACTTCTGCCTGTATCCTGCAAGTTCAACCATGCAGTTTTGCAACCAATAGTGGACCACCATTACTATTAATTTATTAACTTCAGAGTTTTCTCTTGTTACTAAAAGCATAAATCTCTTTCTGTGCATACCACATTATGAAGCTTCAGTACACACTGAATATTCGTTTGGGTTGTTATTCTCTGGAGGCAGATACGCACCTAAATACCCAATGATACATGACAGTGGTTTTCTGGTGCTTTTTATCTTCAGAGGATTCCCAGCAAGTTCACAATGTCGATCTGCATCTGAGAATTTTAAAGAATAAAACTCAGTTTAAATATTTTACCATTACAAACAGATTTAGGACACACCAACCGGTTTCTGACTTGCATTTTTAACACAAATTTTTTTTTTTCTTTTAGCCCACCTTTTAGATTCTCCTTTTTTTCATCAATACTTCTAATCATGGATATTTTAAGGTAGAACATGTCCTGATTCATACAAGTAATGTTATGATTTTTTTTTCAGTTAATATATGTTTTAACACCAGTTTGATTGTATTTTTTGCTTACAAATTCTTTCTGGAGATAGACAGCCAGGCAAATGAAACACAGATGAAAACATGAGTACTAAAAGAAATGCAGTTTGAGCTATTAAAAATAATTTACATTGAATTCTTTCTTGTTTTCTACAAGCTTCTCTGTCTCTAAATGGGGTAATACAGAGGTAAGGATTTCAAGCTGGGACTACTGATTTTTGTCATAAAAATCTTCACTGTAAACTTTTGAACAAAATGGTCAGTTGTAACCAAGTATTACAGAGCTCAAAGGTCTCAAAGATTGTAACTTTCTGCTAAGTACATGAAAACTAGCAGTGCAGCAAGTGCCTTAAATTTCCTGCTGCAACTGTGAACACATAAGCAGAGATTCCATCCATGTGTCCCAAACACAAAGCGTTAACCTAAAGAAGTTCATGGTTAGACAATGAAGTCAATCAGCTTAAGGCAAAAATTCACAAGACACTAGGTTTCAGTCAATAATTTCAAGACTACTGGAAAGATAATATTTTTTTTTTTAATTATTCAGACTGATTGGATTATCTGTCTTCCATGAATAAAAATCCTCATATAGAGCTTCCAGTATCCCTAGAACATGGGTATTTTGTTCTGGACAAAATTGCATTCATATGGTGATTGTACAGATGGAGAGTTCTCTCACATGGAATTAGTTCCCACAAATACCTACCTATATGTATTCCTTTCTTTGCACATGCAGATCTGCATTTTCTAACAAGTTTTACAGGACAGACACATTATAAATAGATTACAAATGTGTTTCACCAAACTCTCCCTGTTTGCTTCATTCCAGCACATGAGACAGAGAAAATAGTAACAGGAAGAGGATAAGACACCATACAGAACAATTTACAATCCCTCTATCTATTCTAATCTAGATCTGTGCAAAAATCATGAAGATAGTGAATGCACAGCAATGACTGGAATACGTATTTCAGATGTTCAAGATGTTTTCAGTGCAGCAGACAAAGCACAACTTACTTTAATAGATTAAGGAATCTACCTGAAATTCTGGAAATACCAATGGGTTTCAGAGGTTCCAGACCTTTAATACTGAGTACATGAAGTACTTTATTATTTTCTCTTAATCACAAAATACACTGTGTTGAGGAAAAAAAAAAAGCACAAACCTGGTGCCTGGATATTTTTAATATTCCACAACACTTGAAATATTTAAAGTGGTAGAGCCAAATGATATGTCTCCACTGACTCCCTCAGTAAAATAAGCAGAAGCTATACAATATTTTATAGTTACTTTGAGAACAGCAAAGCATCACCTAAGAAGGAATTAGCAAGAAAATTTTCCATCTAGGTGTCTTCACTGTAAAAAAAGATATTGAATCATGGAGTATTAATATGCTGCCTGGGAATACATACTGCAAGGAAAGCACAATTTCCATGCTTGAGATAAAGCATGCTCACCAAAAGTGAGTACTCCAAAGCACACCTATCTATCAAAACAGTAAAGTATGTTTAACAGCAGCAAACTTTGATCCACAATGAGGTTCTCCTATAAAAAGCATAATAAAGTTTATGATCTTTATGCAGAATACAGAGAAAAAACACAGAAGTTGGACTGTGCATCACTCTCAAGTGTAAAACCAGAGAATAAAATTTGGGTAGGAAGTTATCAAAACTCCCAAAATTTAAAGCAAGTCCTAAAATCAAATATGAGCTTTTATATGAACAATAAAAATCTTAGTAAGATCAGCGATGAGAAAAAAATACATTTATAACAAGAAGGAATCTTATATTTTTTAGTATATTTTTCAAACATAGCAAAAGCAGGAAGTGTGCTGGTGTCTGTAGCAATAGATTATGCAGGTGTGAGGCAAATACACAAGAAAGATAAAGGCACAGCAGAAAAGTGAAACGCATTCTTTGCAACAGTGTTCATTGCAGAAGCACTTAAAGAAGCTCACTTCCAAAATACTTTTACAAGGAAAATATGAGAACTGTGTCACATTAAAGTGTCCATAGGAAATATTTCAAAACAAACTGGTTAATGAGTAAAACCAAGTTACCAGGACCAGGTGGAATTCATCCAAACTGCTGAGCAGACACGCTGCTGGTGTTTAATGAATGCTTAAACGGTTTTGGTTAAAGGGAACAAAAACAGGGCAAATGTGAGAACATTCTTCAGTAAGTAGGTCTGCAGAGTGGCAAAAAGTTGCATTATTAATAGATGCACACGGTTAAATTCGGGAACATCAGGGGAGCCAACAAAGACCTTGGAAGGGAAAACAAGTTTAATGTGTTCTCACTACTCAGTGGTGTGTCCTTGCAGCAAGAAGGACGGTGGCATTCTGGGCCTCACGAGCACACGCGCGCCCAGCAGGGTGTGGGAGGGAGGTCACCTCTCCACTCAGTCCATGGGAAACAACGGCCAGACCCCGTGTTCAGCTCTGGGATCCCCACCACAAAAATCAATAATGCACATCGCCTGTAAGAGATACAGGCTCACGGCCAGCTGATGGAGACTCACCAAGCTGATTGGGTGTTTGAGTCAGGACATATGAGGTCTGGGGAAACTGGGTCTGGGCAGCCTTGAGACGAGAAGGACAAGGGGACACCTGGTTGCCACCTGCAGCCTCCCAGTAGCAGAGCATAGAGACAACTTAGCCAGACCCTTCTCAGAGGAACACAGGGACAGCACAACACACTGTTCCTGACTGTGGCAACAGCCAGGCTGGGAGACAGGAAATTGTTAGATTTAAGGATAAGATTATTTGCTCTGACCTTGATCAAACACTGGAGCAGGTACCCAGAGAAGTCGTGCAGTCTCCATACTTGGAGATACAAAAAGCTCATCTGGACAAAAGGCCCCTGAGCACGTGAACCTTATGCAAGAGGTGGGATTAGAGACCTACAGGGTCCCTTCCTACTTACATGTCCTATAAACCAGTAACTGCCAGTCTCATAGGTCTGCCAGATCCTCTGAGAGGACAATGACATGTCCACACGCAGCTGATCTGGCATCCAACCTGGCATTTCAGTGAGCTTTTACCAAACTGTGTCACCAAAGATCTCAGCTGTCCAGCTGTTATAGGGTAAAAGAGGCTTTTTCAGGAATTAGCACCTTATTAAAATTAATTGTCTGTGTAATTCCCAAATGATCTGTGCTATCCAACATGTAAAAGGTCAGGAAAGGAGGTGATTAGAGAGTTAAAATGTCCTGATAACAAATTTCTGAGCATAATCAAAGCTAAAACTGATAGCAAAGGATAGCAGCGGCATCAAGCAATGCATGTAAATGAATTCTGAAGTGGTAAAATAACCGTAATATATAGATATAATGATGGCTTCTACACCATCACAAAGCAGAAGAGTATTCACGGAGTCAGCATCAACAGCTTCCTAAAAATATTTAGACAATACTAAAAAGAAATCAAAATCAGAATGTTAGAAATTATGATGATAGCAAAATAGAAAACTTCTGATTTTCTAAAATTATGGGAAATCTGTATCTTGAAGTGCACATAATTTGGGGCACCATAACCCTAAAGAGGATACAGCATAACTAGAAAAATTCTAGGAAATTACATTACAAACCAGAGTGTGAAACACATTTTTTATGAGGCTTTAAACATGCCAAGCATGATGACTGATGTGGGTATTACAGAGGTGAATGAAATCAGTAATGCCAAGAAGAAGATGATAACAAATGAGGCTGTGCTTTTAGATATGAAAGTATTTTCTAATTATTTCCTTTTATAAAAAACTAAATTTGTAGGTCTCTTAAGCTTAGAGAGACTCTCATTAGCAAGTTATTTCTCTTTGACATTCCATCATATCTCTGTCAAAAAGCAGATTATCTAATGAATGTACTGTGCTCTATGTATTCCCTGAATTGTATCCTTCTTAGAAACTTTGGGGAAAAAATAGTATGCTCTGTCAATTACTTTGCTGGCTATTAAAAACTGGCACAAATTGTATTCAAAGATAACAACAGAGAAAATATTTTCATCCTAGATACAGCTAAAAGCTCTTCCATAGCTATCAAAATCAAGGATGCAAAACATAGTTTATGAACCAATACCCATAAATGTTACTCAATTCAGATGAATGGGTAGTTCTAGGTCAGTAAAATACAAACTTTATGCTTACAAAGACAAATCAGTAACACTTTGCATATTCTACTGTTTTCATTTGTCTTTGCTAGATCACTAGCAAGTACTGTGTACCACAATTGTTAATAAATCTGAGGATTTAAACGTATAAGTTTTCATCACAATCAGTACACCCATTTTCAGATAATTATACAGATATTATACAGATAATATATTACCATGTACTGAAAACATTTTGACAATCATGTCTACACAGACAGCGTGTAGTTACCCAGATTTAAATTACTATAATTAGTACATATAGTTATATTGATAAAGCTATATCCAAGCAATCAAAAAAAAAAAAAAGTCCCTCCAAAGTCTCCCTGTGCTGAAGCAATAATGTTTACAGACGCATGGCTCACTGCCAGGCATTTATCAACCTGCCTGTGAGCTGCAAACAGATCCAATCTCATCACTGACTGCTGAGAAGAATGCTCACTTTGCTTTTCTCCAATTAAGAGATCTTCTCCAGACAGGATGGTTTTGCTTAACTTTCTAAAAAAACATGCAATATATTCAAACTAAAAAAGGAGGTAGTGCATGAGATTTAGACTATGAGAATTTTGCCTTACCAAAGCAGTTCACCAATTCTAATTATTCCTGAAAAACCATCAGACAAGTTTACTGTCACCAACCACAGTGAGTCTATTAAGTTCAGGCAGAACAAAGTTTGAGCTTTCCGTGATGGGCTGTGCTCCTAGCAGGAGGTGCTCTGCCTTCTCAACCTCCCGGTGGCCACCCCGAGATTGAACTGGGATGTAAATGCATCATCTCCACAACATCCTGCTGACATCTGAGCAGGGGTTATGCTACAGGCTTCATTAATGAGGAAAATCTAATTCTCTGCACTCTCTGAAGGAATAAAGAACACAGAACAGGACCTTGTTTTCTGCCAGTGGATATAAAGGGCTGAGGGAGAGGATGTGGATGGAAGTACAATAACAGGAAATGCTCTGTCGAAACCTGGTTTCACCCAAAAGATGCTTGGGGCCTTAGGTAATCATTCTCAGAGGCTTCCATGCTCCTCCAAGACAACGGAAGTACCTGCAGATGCATTCAGGTACACAGGTGGAATACAAAAACCAATTTATTTTATGAGTGAGCTCTGACACGCTTGTTCAGACAGTCTCTCTCAGATCTGGGAATCAGTTTCATTTACAACCTGGCACTTCAACAAATTGCACAAGACTAAGCAGGCATAAAACCTTGTATGCATCTGGGATAAGTGCCCCACTAAACCTTCTGTCTTCAGATTTTATGGTTTCTGAGTGTTGTTATGGTGCCTAATGCAATATAGTTGGGAAATGCAGTGACATTTTCAAGAACTGGTTTGGCACACAGATTCAGGTGAGTCTGACAAAGCATCTAAGCAGCCCTTAGATTCAAGCTTCAGCACATCAACATGGAAAACAAATTCCAAATCAGTTCTTGGGCATTGTAACCATCTCATGCCATATCACATCATGGGTGACCTGGTACTCTGGCCAGGTTGTTAGCTAAGTATGATTGTAACATTTCTAACACCAACACAGATATTCATTCAATACTGAATTACTCCGTGGATCCAGCACAGGAAATCATTACTGCTAATTAAGTATCTTGTTTGAAAATCTAAAAGTTATTTGCTTCAAGATAACCTTAGAAAAGGATTCAGGGCATTCTCAGGAAAAGAGAGACTATTTAGTTATAACATTAAAATTTACAGAGTGCACTGAGAACAGGTCACCAGATGTTAACACAGGAATAAAACTACAAAATATTTTTTTTCTTTACTCACTTTCTTGGCTTTACTAGAGCAAGAATACGACAATGACAATGCAGGTAAGAGCACTGTAATGATTCTACAGAAATAGAGATTGCCAGAAACAGAACATGGATTGTGGATATGTGTGTGTGTGTACAAAGGAATGTGAGTTAAACTAGTTGAGGTATAACTTGGTTTCCACCGTTAGAACATTATTTTAATGCTGTGTTCAAAAGCCATTAACAATTGTGACTTTTTTTTCTTCAACCTATGTTAGGTCTAATCAGGAAGCATCAGAATGCAAAGAGACAAAATTGCAAGGTCCAAAATTTGCTTTAAGCAAAAAGAATAATGAAAGAAAGACTACAGGGAAAACAAAAAAAAAGTCTTTCTACTCTTGCCATTAATCTGATGTAGAACTTTTCACTCAAAGAAGGAAAGAGAAAACACTCACAGCACTCCCAGGGTGAAGCAAGAATGACTATTTCCTGCTGAAAAGCTCACCTTTTCAGTCCTCTCTTTTAACATTGAACATGTGTCCTAGTATGACGACTGGATGAAACTTTTTTCTTCTGTTTTTTCTTTTACTTAAACAAAAGTTTCATATTTTGAATTTTTTTTTTACTTCAGTGAGTGAGAAGAAATAGGGATATGGATAAAAAGATATAAGGTTCAAGTAAACTTCTAAATTTTCCTCCATGATTCAGCAGAAACATAAATTTTAAGGTACAAGATCTTTCTCTCAGGAAGTAACTTTTATTTTGGATTGAGGATTAAAAATGTAATCCTAATCCAGCCTTAGAAATACTTCTTCTATGAAGAACAACTCATTTTATTCACACAGTGGACACATGGTTTCCTGAAATCTGAAAGTTGCTCCTGACTCACATAGATTTAAAAGAAGAAAGAAAATGGCCAAAAGAACAACTAAAAAATTAGACACAGACAACGAACAGGAATATTCAGCAAGCTTTGGAGTACTGCAGAAGTAGGTGAAGAGTTTGCATATGCGTAATGGCTGGTCTTAAAGTATGCAAAGGGAAAATAATTACTTAAAATCAGATTTTAAGCCTCCATGGAGTAAATTTCTATAAACAACACAGACATCACCTGCATCTCAGATAAGTATGCTGGGAAAACATTTAGTGTTAATCTAGTGAACATGGTTATAAACCCCACATCTAATAATCTTAAAAGTTCTCTTCAATTCTAATATAATTGACAGTACAATGAGCCAGCATGGCTCATCCTGGAATACCAAGCATCTGCTCCAAGAACTGTATCTATGGAAAACTGGGAAAAATAGCCAGACAGTGTGAACAGTAAAACAATGTGCTCAGCACAGATAAAAAAGCTGTTGAAATATTCAGTGACTTTGCAGCAGAACTTACATACATAGGCAGGTGAAGAGACTTACTGTTGCTATCTACAGAAACTCATAGCCTTTTGTCATACTACCAGAAATTCATCAGGTCTTTATATTTTGGCTATTAAAAGAACAAGCATAATACAGAATTTTATTTAGAACTAAAATTTAAAACTGGAACAGAGAAAACCAAAATGATGCAATTATGATGTAATAATAAACTTGGCTAGCACCACCATCTGATTGTCACAGTGACAAAGGACTGTATTGTACCCCACATTTAAATTACTGTGAATCCCCAGCTCCTGATTCTTTGACCAACCCCACTGAAAAAAACATACATGTACAGATCTACAGGTTCTGCTCAGCAAAAGAATAAAAAAACAACATAAAAGCACACTTCTTTCATGCTGCCTAGTAGGAAGCATGTATGTCATGGCATTGATTTTCTCTTCCTGCCCCCCATTCTTGTTAATGTCAATTTTTGAAAGTGAATGAGGTAATAGTTATCCCCTTTTTAATTAATTTGAAATGTTTCCACAGCCAAAGATCTGTTCAAGGCAACCAGACTTTATCCAACGTGTCGGTGATATGCTGGACAAATGAAAAAAAAAAGAAAAGCAAAAGCGTATAGACAAGAAATGTTTATTGAAAAAGAAAATAAAATTAAAAGACAAAAAATGGGTGGGAAGCACAGCACACAGAACTAAGAATTAAAAAAACATCTTACATTCTGCCTTAATGGCAGCACAGTTAATAGGGACAAAGGGACGTCGTGCTGCCTGCCGCAGCCGGAGGGTATTTTTGCAGACCTGACGGGCCAGTTTTGTCCAACACGTGGTGTGGAGAAAGAAAGCCTGACGTGTTTTCACCGCCGACTTTGGACTGCCAGTGTTACGGACTGGAGTGCCCTGCGTGGCCTGCCGGGACAGGTGAGTCCGGACATGCGACTCCTATGGAAAGGAACAAGGAGAGGTAACGCACACATCTCAGTCACAGCACTCAAACATCCACAAGCTGGGCAAATTCGCAAGAATAATCAAATAATATTTGTCTAAGTAGTAGACAAAAAACGGGCCTATGTAGGAAGCTGTAAGCCACAGAGCAGAGAACTCTATTGAGAATAGATATATAATGCCATTCTAAATGAGATATTTTATAGTCATTTTAAGCTTTCACAGATAACACATCATTTGACTGACAAAATGACATTTGTACACCAAAAATGCAGGGAGCACATGTTTGTTTATCCAAGAAGAAGTCAAATAAAGATATGGCAAGGCCTGAGCACTGTACAGTTCTCCTTAACACAGGAAAAGGATCAATAAACTGAGTTTTGTAACACCAAAGTCGAACACATACAGAAAAACCCATTCCATTAAATAATCAAATCACAGCAGTCTTGTGAAAGCACCACATTTTCTTTCAGAAAAATTTATCTACACATTCCTACCTCTGTAGGTTGGCTGGAAGACAGTTTATCTTCATCTGTCTGTGTGGGCATTTTCAGGCCACCGTATTTCTTCCAATAAATCCAGCAAGATGCACACAACCTACACTGCATATTAGGAGGGCCCCAAGAATACCATTGGTGAGACTGTGGAGCTAAGGAGGAGAAAACAGCGCAGGTAAACTGGTGCAGGCTACATTCACTACAATAAATACAAATGCTGTAGCATATGGCTATATATGGCCATAATAAATAGCAGTATCAGAGCATTGTATGGATAAATATTTAATATATTTGACACAGAAACTAAGAACTTGAATTGTTAGTTGCTTTATTTTTTTACAAAAGCAGCACAGAGGTCAACTCCAAATGGAAATTTTGGAAATGCTTTTATAATGAATTTCAAATCAGGGACTTTCTATCACTGAGAAGACATTTTCTCCCAGGGACTACCAGAAAAAAAAAAACCACTACTTCTAATCGCACACTGGAAGACAGGCTTATTAAATTGGATTTTATATCTACTCTCATATAAGCTCTGTTGCTGCTATTTCAAGAAATCCAACAAAAATTATCAGAAACACACAAAATCCTAGAAAGAAACAATAGCCTCCCCCATGTTCCCCAACAACAACAGACAGGGAAAAAAAACACCCCAAAATCATTCAAACGAAGAAAAACCAGCTCAAAAACCAAGCAGCCTTAAAGGAAAACCAAAACTAAATTTGAATCTAGCATTGTGAAGGTAAAGGAATAGCATATCAGTGCCATCATAATATACTACTTAAACTTATTGTACTTTTTGAATAGTTAAAAATAAATCATAAAGCAATTTGAATATTGACATTTAATTAATATACTTAAGGCAGCTCTAACTTTAAAGTTATTTCTGCCATGCAAGTAATTGAAAATTTTCCTCTACTACATTCAAACAAAAGAACATAAGCTTTTTTTTTTAACAGCACATATTAAGATTCTCCCAAACTCTTGAGTCATTAAAAAAAATATATTTACTTACTATAGCAGCTTTCACAAGCCCGACCTATTACTGTGGCTTGTGCCTGGTAGGAGGCTCCCATTGCTCCATTGACTGCAGCAGGTTTCCCATTGTTGCTGGATATTTGATTGGGATTTGGTTTATTGCTTTAAATAAATTTTTTTTAAAAGTTGAAAAAAGAAAGGTAGTTTTACTAACTGGTTAGTCAACATGAACACAAACAATCTAATTCTGGAATTCTGATGTGTGCTGACAACATCTATAAAGTCTTCTCTAAACAACAAGACTAATTTTTGTACTTCTCCATTTTTTTCAGCATTGTAAGATAATTGCTACATAAAGAGCTGCTCTGATACTCCAATTTACAGCTCTTTAGTGTGCTCACATGGTCTAAGCTACTTGGCAAGGTCATAAAAGACCAAGTCTCAGGGTCAAAGCATTAACGAAAATCTGACACAGCATGGAATTTAAGAAGGTGGTTCTAGTCAACAGATAAGGGTTTACAAGTTGAGGATGGACTTTGGGTGAAGTATAGCAAGTAAGAGTAGTAACAGTGCCTGTAATACTACAAGGTTGTTCTCCCCAGGAAAGGGTCAAACAGCCTCCTGTCTGAAAGAGAAGTACACACCTTCCCACCAACTGCAGTAATGCAAATGTCTTATAACCCTGGCAAAACTCACCCATATAATATCAGGTTGTTCTGTCTGGGTTCTCTTCTAAGCCACTTCCTCTCCGAGAAGGCTGAATAACTGTTCTTAGATATTTCTGCTTGGCTTTTTAAATATTATTATATTATATCATTCTTGCAATTACTGCAACTACTAATACTTCAGTGAAGTAGGACTTTATAGGTCAATTAATTCAGAGGGCATTAATATACTCCTCACTAGGTTAAGTGCAATAATTCCAGAGTTTCAACTTTATGAGTGTTAATTACCCTCAATACAATGCAAGCCTGGATACATTGATTCCTAAGATGATTATTTGGTACTTTAGGTAGCATAAAATAGATTCAAGAACTGTTAAAATGACAATTGAAGGGACTTTTGCTGTAACAAGTCTCTATTTCAAATGCCAACAAGTCTGTCTCCTGTCTTTTCCTTTTTCACTATATCCAGCAAGAGACACTTTCACAATTTCCACATATTCTTTATCTTGGGCTCAAGGTACAAGAGAAAGGATCAAGAGACAATTAAGTCTTCCACATTATGATCTGTTGCTTAGCTACCTTCCAGAAAAGCCATGAATTGAAAGGGACTCTCTGGTATTAAGGACAGAACCTTGCATTTACAGGAAATACTTAATGATCAAGTTCAAAAAGGTACTCAGCTCTGAGAATCAATTCTATGCAGATTTCAAATGCAATAAATTAGTCTTGAAGCAGAGCATTTAGCAATCCACTTCCCCATGACCACCCCAGATTGGACAGGTATCAAAGACTTGAGAAGTCCTACCATCCCCTTACTGTTGAGTAGGAATTTTGTCTTGAAATGGAGGCTAAAGACAGGCAGTAAGATAAAAACGCAAAAAATCCCACATTTTGAAACACATTTTTTCATCCATACAGCTGATCCCTACTGTGAACATATTGAAAATCCAGAATTGTCCACATGGACCAAGTAAATTAAATTGAAAAAACATAATGTAAAGACCGAGCACCTTATGGTTTTCCTAAAGCAGCCACTTCTCTGAGAAGGTTAGGGAACTCTCATCCTAGAGCTTTTAGCTTTTTTTAAATAGTGTGACTTATTGAAGATATGAGCTTCAAAACTCACAAAATTTGTTCTAAGATTAAAATAATTAATTGAACAGTCTGCTGCTTTCATTGTTACATCTGTTTCAGAAGGAAAAGTCAGCCATCAAAAATCTTTGCAAAGTACTTCCTTTGGTATTACATTCTTCTGTTATACAAACACTCATAACAATGGGAAGTCCATATATATGTAAACTGAATACACCCACAGAAAGCTTAGAAAAAAGTGATTTGTAATCCTTTCGCTTGTCATAATAATGAGGAAATTATGAATATGAAGGAGAGATTTTATCTTTTTTTCTGCAAACCACAGGTTAACAGAAGCAGATATAGCACCGAGTTTAAATCTAAAAAACTCCTCAGAAGAAAACAAGATTGCATAATAGGATTTGGTCAAAGATAGAAGATCTGGGGCTGTGTGCTGTCTTTAATTTACATCTTGTCTCTAGATGAAGAACAGATTTTATTAGCCAGATAAAACTGTAATGGGAAATTATCTTACTTTATTTTATGTAACTACATTAACAACTGCTTCTGTTTTAAAATATTGCATTTCCACAAATATGAAGTGTTGTTCTACAGGGATTTGGAACAGATTATTTTGGAAAAACTGCTTTTTCAATAATAAGGCTCTTCTTGCATGTGAACCGTCCACAGGTAGCACTTGATCAGCTTTTGTAAAACTTCTCATTCCGGACAAAAAGATTGCAGATCAAAGACAAAGAAATCAGTTAAGTATGAAGGTTTCACTTAAACCAAGAGTTTCTAGCATTTTCCAATTATATCTCTGCATATAACAAATCCTGTGAAAGTAACCATTAAAAAGATGACTAGGAAAATACCATGCATGTAACTGCATGTTACTGTTTCAATTTTACCTGTATATTACTCAAAAAAATTACTTTGTTGTTATACTCACTAGGTGGGGATGTATACTTGTTTCAATTTACTTTCTGCTTCAGCCGCTTTCAGACGTTTCTAGTTGAAAAATGAACACATTAAAATATTTTATTATATTAAGGCATGAGATTTCATAAAACTGCACATAATCCATCTTTAAATTATTTCTGTTTTGCGATTTCACAAGAGCCTTCTAAACAAGTGTTGAAATCTACATGACGAAAACCACGAGAAACAAGTTCTCTATTTTTATTATTAGTTTGAAATCATGATATACTGTCCTTCCCAGTAAAACTCACAGGCCTCACATATGACAACTGTAAAAATCACAATTACAGTTTACATAAATTACAACTATATAAACATGTATGGCATTGTGGCTACCTCTCATTGCACAATTAAGTAGAAACTAAATGAATGAAATTGTGTTCCTCATCAGTCACGCAACAAAACTTCTTGTGTGCTCTGTCCAGTCTGAGGCTGGGATTTTATAACACAGTACAAGGAACAGTAAAGTTCACTGACTCTTAGAAATAACTAAACACCTACTAGCATTAAACGCCATCAAAACTGTGGCTCAGGAACATCACAGTAACAGGACCGCTATACTACTGTCAACGATAGTCTAAATTTACTAAATCATTACTTTCTTCATACTTGCAACAAGCTCAAACCATTTTGCATTTCTATAATGTTTAGAAGTTTTAGTTATTGCTATATATTATGCAAGCAACTAAGACAACAGTTTTTTCAGCAGTGGCACAAGAAATACAGCATTCAGATGTCTACAGGTTATCCAAAACATTTGTATGTAAAAGATGAAGAAAAACATGATTTCTCTGCAATTTCTGGACTCAAGACATTACTTCTGTTCACTTGAGAGAAAAAAAGAAAAAGACAAGAGAGAAAAGGAGTTGAAACCTGGTCAATTTCATTGCAGAGGATGAAAAAAAAAGGGGGGACACATTTATATCCAGCAATAGTAAATCAGTACTACTTGTCTTTCTTTATCAGGTGATTAAAATTCAGTCCTCCATTTCTCCTACAACAGCCAATTCTCCTCTCTGCTATACTCCTATTTTTTTGATATCCAGCCTTTCCAAGGCTTATAATCCAGGAAAATATTTCCCATCTTGTAAAAACTATCATTAGACGACTCTGCTCTGAGAGTCTCTTGCCTGAGCCATGAGGTGAGTTACAGGGTTATTCAGATTTACTGGCCCAGCAGTCTGAGTAAACCTCCTGGTGTAAACTGCTATTCTTTTCCACTTCATAAAGTTGCCTCTGTGTTGTCCATTTATAAAACTCTCACTTATAAAAATTGCATCTTTAAGGAGTAATGTATAACAAATAGACTTATAATCAATCTGTGCCACCATTAATTAATTTCCATGCAATATGCGAGTTCTTTTCCATTTTTCTCCAAAATAGGCTTCTTTTTTCTTACAGTCTTTTGCTGTTCAGAGACGCCCAGTTATGTTTGGAGCTATGAAAGTGAATTCCATTGACACTGATGGTCAATGTTGCAATTGCAACAGTTGCAATCTCCCCCCAGTTCCAGGCTTGGCAGCACCGCTCTACCTTCAGCAGGCCCATAGAAAAATGCAAACATGATCTGCTCTTCCTGCTTGGGTCAGTTTTTATAAGAGCAAGGAGAAAGAACAGCAGCAGCACCACGCTCCAAGTCTCATAAACTGGTAATTTTTAATCCGAGAACATTTCACAGCCCCAGCAGAGGAGCTCTCAATGGTGAACTCCCTCTGCTTAACAGCAGGACACAGGTTTTCCACAACTGTCTCTCTTCCCTTTCCATATTATATCCAACAATATAGAATTTGCTTTCAGCCTGAAAAAAGCATGTAATACTGCCAGGCAATTGGTTACCACACATTCCTCAGAGCTTCCTAACAAACTGGCTCCATTCTACAAAAACAACGAGTAAATCTCACTGCACATCTACCATGAGCAAAAGAGAAAATACAACAAGGGGCAAGAAGTGAGGAAAGTAGCCCTGAAGCACTGTCAGAATGTAAAGGCATGTGTAGGAAGTTTTATTAAGCCCTGATGGCAGCATCAGTGAGAAATGACTATATACACATTAATTAAATTTTAGCATACTTTTAGTACTGGCACGGGGGTTATAAGGAATGCAATTTAACAATTGCTTTCCTCTTTTATTTACTAAAGTGGATGATATACTGCCTTCTAAAAAAATAACCATGCAATGTCATTTCAGTATAAGCTATATTTTTATATATTAAAACTATGGTTAACATTGCTCTCTAAAAGCAACAGAACGTGTCACAGCTTGAACTCACACTGACATACCAACTTTTAAGTACCAAGAGGAAAGGATGCAGAAAGAAAACTACCAATAGTTGCAGTTTCTGAGATGAAACCCTTGCCTGTTGAAATTTAGAGACATAACCGGCAAAAGCTGGAAGTTGAAACTGAAAATATTTAAACAAGAAACAAAGCACCAGTTCGTAACAAATCCCTGGAGCAATGTCACAAAGAGAGGGGATGCTTTACCTGGAAAAAAAATTTACATCTTAAACAGTATTTCAAACAGGTCTTACAGACTGCATTGTAGGGGAGGTCAAACTACATTAACTCAGTTTTTCACCTGGGGTCTACTGCTTTTAATGAACTAGCATTGAAACTGAAAGTTTGTGGGTTTTAAGAACTTTTGTTATGAATATCAACTTACAAATATCCCAAGAAATGACTATTTCCCTAAATTAGTACTGTTTTTCAACAGTGGAAACAAATAACTGAGAGGCAAATATAATTTATTGTTGCAGGAGAGCAATTTAGCTGCCATTTAATATGTTCTCTCTTTTCCTCTTACGAAGTCTCAAGTAAAGTCTTTTTGCATTGAATCAGACTTTCAAGGAGAACACAAACAACTTTTCATTCAGCAGAATCAATCAGTCAAAACCTGGCCTTCTTCAAACACTATCATTAAAAGTTGACAAGATGTACAGCAAATCTCTGTTGGCAGCACCTTTTGAGGATAAAAATTAACAGTGAAAAAAAAGCATTAAAAGTGAAATGAATGGTGACAAACCTAGAAAAACATGCCTTTATATGGAACATATTATATTCTATTTGTATTATCCATAGAACTAAAACGTCCTAGTGATAGCCCAAGGTTCTAGTATGTGGTAAAGGACCTTTCCCTTACTTTCCATACTCTAACAAGATGATGTAGAAACAATTTCAAATAAACCAGAACAACCTAAAGCAATCATCCTTCTGATATATTTAATCTGAAACAAGTCTAAAGATCCAGCTAACTACAGCTGTAGTTATTACAGCAAAAAAATTATTTTCAACATGCTGTCCATAACATCACCATTAAATATGCAGCAAGCAAAGGAGCCACAAACTTAAACATTAAATCAGAAATTAAAATAGAGTCTTTTAAGGTATTTTATGTCTAAACCAAGGAGTAAATATATAAAGAGTACAATATATAAAAAAGCACCAACACTGAAATTTTGCCTAAATCTGCTAAAAATATCCCAGTATTGGTACCCAATATAATCTTAGTATGTTTTTGCTCCAGAGCAACCCAAACAGTTGAACATTCAATCAGAAGGATGAACACATGGTCTCAATTTTGAAATGCTGGTAATGCCAAAGTAATGTTTTGTCCAGGAGTACCAATAAAAGGTTCATAACACCAGCAGCCACTTTAACACAATGCATTTTTCTGCTTCCTTCAGTCCCATGGCAGAGCTTCACAGCCTAAAGCATTTGCTCTGCAGCCCATTTCCTTCTGATCCTCTACCAGTAAAAACCAGGAATCCCACTACTTCAAACCAGCATACAATACAAATGGCTTTAAAAGGTCCTCACAGCTATGGGATGTACAGCAGGCATCAGAGGATTTGACAATGCAGCCTGTAACAGCACAGAACTACCGGTTTATTCCCCAAAATATTACCTTAGGCCCCCCATCGTATATCTTTTCAAGAAGACATATTTTTATGCTTTAACAAGATCACATTTCTTTAAGAATGTCTCAGACTGGTTCATTCTGAAATAGTCATTAAATTACCTGCTGCACGTATCTGTCAGTGGTTTTCCACATGTAGTAATACTCAATGATGCTGGTCAGTGACTTCCAAGGGAGCTGAAAAACATTTGTTACAGGTTAAAGTGGTTCTGAGAAATTGCAACGTCCACTCCTTGTTAAACACGTTAAAATCAAGCATAGTTGAGACAAATACTAAAACCTGTATTAATGTATTAAATTACATTAGAATCCATATGCAAACAAACACATTGCAATTAATAATACACAACCTTTCCTTATAGTTAACAAGCATGCAGAATTACAATATCACACATCCAAATCTAAATGTAATTTATTCTGTTTAAGCCATATGGTTAGACAAAATGATCACAACAGAATGCAGATTTCCATCAGGAAACACAGAAGGTAATATCTCTATTGTAAAGTGTGTCAGATGGAGAATAACATTAGGACTAAAAGAAATCATCTTGACAAGACTGTGCTCGAGTCTCATGATAATTTTACTCTTAAAAAATACAAAGGATACAATACTTAGTTCACAGATTTTTCATGTCCCATAACAACTCAGCTGCTCATACATTACCACTAGTTTTGCATAAACTCCTACGTGCTCTCAACCATTATCAAGAAACAAAAGGATGCGAGGGACAAATGTCACCCTGAGCAACAGGAGCGATACTGACAATAAATACTTCACAAGAATCTCTGTACAAACAAGGTACATCTGATAATGACAATTATTTTGGGTGCCCATGTTCATCGGTAAAATAAAAATGTATTAACCTAAGTGTAGGGGAGAAAATTAAGCAACCATTTTTAATTATCACCAAATAATCTTTTTAACTCCACAAGGTCTTTCTATAATTTAAATTAGGATGTTTCATCCAAAATTCATGCAATTTTTCTTCATAACTTGGAAATGTTACTAATTTGTGTGTTATATTTTCTAGAGGCATGCATTAATGTAAACATTATCTGCTTTCTAGAAATGAGGATGATGCTTAGGAGGTTCCAGAAAACATAGGCGTGGAAACTGATCTTTCTAACCTTACCGACCCCACTAGGCAGCTTTCCGCATGTGTTAAGCCAAAAGAATAGTTTCTTGCACTTTAGTTAAATTCCTAAAACACCAGAGGAACACCTTCTCAAACTGCCTCTCCCTGCATGCAGGAACTCACTAGTTTTTTAAGCTGCTTGATTCAGGTTCAGAGTCAGAAGCGTATCACAGTGTGTAAATCCCTGAACATTTATCTACATTCGACTCAAAAGTACCAGTGTATGAAATGCATAGGCTGATGTCCCAATAAGTAGTAACACAATTCAGGGTCCTAAAATCCTTTTGCTTTCTCAGGTAAATTATGCCTTGAGAGAAATCTTCCCTCAAAAAGGCCAGTGATAAGATGTGTTTGGTGTGAGGTGACAGATGAAATGATTCTGTCTCCAGGTCCACATTCCTCCTGGCATCCAGGTGAAATGCTGTCACCCCAACCACCTCTCACTGTCAATTAGTACATTTCAGCATATCCATATTTATTTTCCTTTCTGAATACTCATTAACACGTTCATGCTACAAATGTTTGCCATTTCTCTAGAAAATACTTTAATCTCTTTTAACTACGACTGTGACACCAGTATGTCCATTCACTCAGTAGGCGTCTACAATTAAAGGAAGATAATTAAGATGCTTGGACCAAATAACTGTAATACTTTTGCTCTTTGATTCAATACTTGGAAAATCTGTTTGAGAGGCTGAGTATGGATAACCTGTATTCCATTTACCTATGCACTAAATGCGCTGAACTTCCAGTGAAGCTGTCAACAGCCATAGGATAATATATTGTCATTAGCAAATTCTGTTCTTGAAAGAAGTAAATATGCTCATCTGTATAACATTTTTGGAGGAGGAAATCAGCAAAAGCTATCAGCTCTACAAAAACAGAGAGAGGGGAACTTTAAGTTTCCTTAGTTTCTCCAGGGTAAAAATAGATGAATCAAATCAGATCAGCAAGAAAAATTTAAGATTATAAATCATCCTAAAATGAATATGGTAATTTTAAGGCATGTTTTCACAATTTTCTAAGGCTGGAAAACAGTTGCTCCTGCTATCTACAAACAGTTCCAAGTCTTGATTACCAAGGCCTTTCCTGCCATATCTGAGATGTAATAGTTATAAATTAGTGAAAGCTGTTGATAATGAAAAACTAAGAATTAACAAGTATAACAGCTTTGTCCTACTGTTAGGAAAATAGTTCCATTTGGAGAACTTAAAATATTCATTCTTTTTCCATTCTACTACCCCGGGATGTGAAATAATTCAAGCATATCAAGTAAATTGAATTAGCTTACAAGTTTTAGGTTGATTAGGATTCACATAGAGTCTTAAAGATAGAAGAACCTCTCCTACAAGAGTCAGTGAGTCAACAGTCAATGAAAATTACAATTCAGAGGCTAGACTTGTATCTTGACTACAAATGAGCATCTTTCTATGAAAAAAAGGTAAACTCCTTTACACCATTTAATTTATAACAATCTTGTTTACTAATGTTTAGTGTTTGTAGCTTAATACTTCAGCTGCACACCGAACATCAAACAGTGGCAGTTCAGAGTAAGTGCTGGAAAAGTAAATGAATCTGCCCTTTACAGAACTATCATGTAAGGGCTGCAACTGCAGCTGCTCTGCCTTGCAAATCTGGGCCAACTCAAAAAAGGCAACTCCTCTGGGATGTAATGACTCAGGCAGGTACTACATCACCCATCTGCTTCAGGAGACTGTTACCAACGCCTTTCTGCCATGCAACATGGCTTTCTTGCCTGTCCTGTGGCACCACTGCGTGACTACTTAGGTTTGAGTTTAATCTCAGGCACTGCAGATTTAATTTTATCATTAGATCCAACATGGAGACTCGAACAAGTTCACACACACACACTATCAGTTCATTATCTTCTTTGCCCTTGTTTTTACAACACATCTAAGAGTACTTAAACTTATCAATGGCTCACCACTGGAGAGAGGGACAATAATAGATAAAAGTACTATCGTGGAAAATCACTGCTTACGTGCTACATATTTACACCTATCTCACCTTGCAGAAACTTTTCACATATCCATGATCTAAATCTCGAAGGACTATTTTCGATGATTACTTAAAAAGCAAATGTGTGTTTTCAAATCCCTGTACTTTTAGAATGCTACATAGGAAGTGAGAACACATAAATTTTACACTAGAGAAATTAAGATATCCCAAGACTACGCAATGAGTAACATAATTGAAAGATTTCAAATTATACAGAATTAGATAAAGACTGTGCACTGTTATTAGTACCATATAAATTGAGATAAAAAGTAGATGTTCTTTTAAGGATTTTTTAAAATGACAAAATCTTTTCCAAAGATTAAAAAAACAAAGAAACTAAGAATAGATAATATCCCTGTTCTAACTAAATGACACTATAACTTATTAGTGCCCCACATCCATTTGTGCTGCACTCTGACTCATGGTTAAGGTGCCCTCAGTAGGCTACGCAATGCTATCACCAGATCTGTGCGTGTTTCCTGCTTTGGGAGGAGACCATGGGAAAATATCTGCATTTTAGGAAGGAAGATTCAGTGAAAGAGGGAGGATATCAGGAATCTATCTCAGATAAAATTTGAATATTGTAAACAGCTTCTAATAGAATCATTCAAATATCTATCATTTGAATATTACAAATGCAGAAGCAATTCTTGCAACACCTTACTATTCTGCATCACTTTAATGCAGTAGTAGGTAACACAGAAATTATACAGAAAATGAAAACACTGCATAAATACCAGAGACAAGGCTTCTGCATACTTGCTCACAAATTGTGTTAGGACACAACTTATAAACAGCCAATAAAATGTGTTGTATGCTTAAGGCATTTTTAAAAGCCAAATATTATATATTAGGAACCATTTAATTAGAAGACATAGCTCCTGAATTATTGCACAATTACAGCTGAGAACTATTCGTCTGCATGAGAAATAATGTGGAATGCAGTTTACATTTAAATTTCAGTTCTAAAAATCTATAAAATATTATTTTTCAATAATATTTTCTTGAACTTAAAAGAGCTGTTCCATCCATGATGCAACTTTCAACCTTAAGCCATGAATGCAGTGAACATTTTCTCCCTTGGGAATCTCAGAATCACGCATGCAGATATAATACACCTATTAAAATGTCAGTTCATTAGAAAAACAATAGCCTTCCCTTCCCACCTTCATTCAATTACCTGTTCCATTTCAAATCTGTGAAAACGAAGGAAAGACAGCTTAGCTCATTGCCAAGCCTCCTCCCACTGTCCCACACTCTACCTTGGAAGGACTTCTACATTTACCATACAGTACCTTTTTTCCCCCCTTACAAGGATTATTAATAAACTTCTGCAAAGAAAATAAAAAAATCCGAGCTCTCAGAGTCAAGCAGGATGGGATTAATGTGAAAATATTTCAATCAACTTCAGTATTAAGTAATGGAATTCCTTTGATTGAAATCTTAACCTTTTCATGAAGCCCAGTTTGAACTCGGTACAACAGAAGAAATGTTTTTCCTCAAAAAAAAAAGGCTCTCCATAAAATTGTGCAAAAAAATTTGCAGCAAATTACTAGCAATTCCAGCAATCAGTGTTAGAATCCATTTAATTTCATTACCTCTGCATTAGAATTAGCAAATTAAAGGTTTACTGCCCTACAGTCTGATACCTCAGTACCAAAACCAGTGTAGTTAGAACATATTGGAAAACATTTCTTTCACTTTTCAGAACTGCCAAAACATCTAATATGTCAAAATAACTCCCTGTAGTACATTTTAAAACCTATCTGAATATAAATTTCTCTCTGCTAACCATAGTAGGAAACCCCAGCTTTCCAAAAACACCCAGGGGAGTCAGCCACATAGCTGCTAATGAATTTCACTGGATTGTGGAAACACTCTGAAAAGTTCCTGGACCTTTTTCAGATGCTTGTAAAATCCTTGTAAAAATCCTTATCAGAAGGTCTCAGCATGAGACATCCTACCTGGTATTAAACCACTAAACAGATTATCTTGTGTCCCCATCATTCCAAACAATAGCATTGAACAAGAAAGCATATTGACTTTCAGCCAGGTAAAATGTGTATATATGTTAATCACACGTGCCAGATACACAGATTTCTCCCCTAGCTAAACCTTCCAAATCTACAGAAAGCAGTTATGCTCAACCATGGCAAAACATAGCTACAGGAAAGGGCACTACTTTCATACTTACAAAGTCTTGTCGAATGTCATTGAAGTCCTTGCCATACTTTTCCAAAGCCTCTTCAAATAAACTAGCTTCTGATGCTGACCACTCCTCCATTTCATCTCTACACAGGACAGGCCCTCCCAGTGGCACTAGAACACTGATGGCACTGCTCAAATCGTAGTTGTGTTTATGCAGTGTGTCCATTGCGTGAAACTGCCAGGGACAAGGAGAGAATAAAGATGTGCTTAAATAGACAGTAGTCTATTTCAGTTAATGCAAATTCCATATATTATTCTCTATAAGCCAAGCGAGGAGCCTCAATTAATGCTAAATTTAGAATCTGTCTTGATATCATCGTTTTCTGCTGCGCAATATGAGGCAAATAAATGGTTTACTACCTTATATGGGAAATACCTTGATAAAATGTTTACCAAAAATGACATTAGTTTATTAGTTCCTGCAAATTACTAGCAAACATTTCTAAAGAATCTTTAGTTGGTAGAAATTGGTTCCAAGAAACCCAATAAAGACAGTGGCATATATTGACTGCGGGGCCATTTTCAATTAACAGAAGCTCTAAATAGTAACTAAACAGCTGCTCAGACATCTATGAGCTCAATACTCTCATTGCTGGCGAAGGAAGACATTTATTGTTTTCATTACCATCATACTGAAAGAGCAGCAAGATTTTTGTCCCTTGCTAAACCCTGCTGTCACAGACCAGTAAATAAGGTTTCTTTGGTTGATTCCTTTCTGTTATAAAAGAGAAAAACAGCAAACAAACAAACAAATTAAAACAATCTTCCCACTGTAGGTAACACTGAATGCTCCTATTGCTAACCAATGATGGGGAATATGAAAAGTAAACAAATCCACCCGTCGGGAAAATGAGCAACACACAAGAAGCATTTCTGACTCAGCGTCCCAAAAGAGCCCATCACCATAATACAACTGGCTGTGCTGAAGGAGGCATCAGAGTTGTAAGGGCAATAATGTTTGTGATTCTGTATCAGTCTCCTTCCAATGTGTCCCACCACAGTGCTGAGCTCCAAGTGTAGCGTGCGAACTCTCACACGGCCACAAACCCAGCTAAGAGAAAACCTTTCAGGGAAGGAACAGTCCCGCATTATATGTCAGTATAGCAATTCCAGCTGAGCTTCTGCATACAAATCTACTGCAAATAATGGATTTTCTTATCTTTTGCTATCTTCTATGAATGACTGTTGTCTTTCTCCAGTGTTCACTATAAGTCTTTGAGTGCTATCAAGCACAAGATTCTGGAACTGTTTTGTCTGCAAGAAGCGTCACTATTATCCTGCAATATAGCATTTTACTTATGGTTCAACCAAATTCACCAGCCATTGTTCAAATCAAGTATTCTAATACGGAAATATGTAACATAATGTCTAAAATCCATCAGCTTCATATTAAAGAATGTACACTGAAATCACCGGTTTATTGCTTACCATGCAGGCAATGAGTAAACCAGGTCTAAAGATTGAACTCTTACGGTAGATGTGTTACTGAAGTTTAAATCTTTGTTTAAATTGCAGCCCTCATGTAAAAGCAGTATGCACAGGGCATCTTCCAAGCAGCTGCTGAATCCAGATCTATTCACTGATACTAACTTCCTCAAAAATGACAACAGGAGTGAATAAATAAGAATCTTGCTCTTGCTTTAGGTTCATTTTTCATCTGTAATAAACATCTGACTCCGTAACACTTTTCTTGATATCAGTAAAGAAAAGATTCATACTGAACTCTGTGGATAAGTGCTGTCTTCACTGAGCTGTCCTGTGACAGAAGATCACTGACAAGTTCTCTGATAAAAACTCTGCCTTCTACAGGTTTGTCAGCCCTTACCTGCATCAAATTTCCACACTGCAGTGCAAATCGTTGTAGCAAAAGCAAGAGAAGCCTAAAGGCATTAGTAGAGGCTGAGAGAAAAAGTCCTGGAGTGTCTTCTTATCTGCTTTACCCTAAGAAACAGGAGGCTTGGAGACCTGGCATTGTCTCTCCCAAAGAGAAGCCTGAAGGGCGGAGTAAGAACCACCCTTACCTAAGAACTCTTGCCCAGAGCATGCTGTCCATGGGGGGCCCAGCAGAGGAAAAGTGTTAGCCACACAGGCAAGAGGCAACTTCCAAGTCCAAATATAAGCAAGCAAAGGAAGAAACTTTCCACCAAAAGCTAAGGAAGGGCTGCATGGAGCTGGAAGAAAGGGCATGAGAGGGCATCCTGCAAACCAGCCACACAGCACAGCTCCCAAACCAGCAATTTCAGACTGAACTGCCTCCAACAAAGCACTCAAACTGGAAACTGAGTGTGGATTCTCCAACTCAATATTTTAAGCGTGTTTATCTTAGGAGCCACATATATGGAAGTCTAATAAAAATCATTTAAAAGACACCATCCGAAATGCAAAGGAAAAGACTGTTCATACTTTTCATTTTGAAGAGACATCCAATATCAGACTGAAGTCCCTACAATAAAGTCACATAAGCTCTTCTGAACAAACCCACCACAAGGAGCAAGTGATTCCATCAACCTGCTTCACTTTAAATTGCTCTCATGGTCAGTATATGCACTATGAAGTATTTAGGAATCTGAAACAGAAGGTCTTCTCAGTCTCTTTCTCTTCTTTGGGAACAATTTTCATTATAAAATAAAACACTGCCTTTGAGAAGGCCAGAAATGCAAGTTTTAGTTGGTTGTCTCACAAGTCTTTACCACTGTAAGAGAAGTACATTTATTATCATCTAAGAAGGTAAACACACAATGTTTCATGTCTTCAGTAGAGTTTGCTAAAAGCAGGGGGTTTCCTATCTTCTCTCATTATCTTCCCTATGTTTTCAAAAAGAAGGAGCCTGAAAGCAGCCTCTCAGTTGTTATTCTCCTGCAAGAAATGTGTACATCAACTCTGAATTTATGAATGTTTATAATGTAGGCTTTTTTTTTTTAATTTCAGTCTGTTTACAGTTCTGTCTGATTAAAAACAACTAATTAGGAATAATGGAAAGCCACAGGTGTGGCATACAGAAATCCCATTAATAGCACCTCAGGTGCAAGGGTTATCTGCCTTGCATTAAGAAGATAGATGGTATAATTTTCTTAGTGTTATGAACCTATATCCAAAGTATAAATGAGATACAGCACAAGTTCTGCAAATGTCTCTACTAACTTTAACTGCTGCTGAAAATATGCTCCCAATTAACATGGAAATGTTTGAAAAAGTAGCTATTATAATGACAAATATGTCTTTTCTTAACTTAGAAGGAAGTACGTTGCCAAAAAGCAAAAAAGTAGGGTTTTAAAAAGCTGAGGGGATAGGAAAATGAGAAGAGACAGACAAAATAATGAAGCCTAGGGTGGCTCCTCTGATGCCTCATTATAAGATATGCCTTTCATTAAGTGTAATGGAACTTAATGGATCATTTGCGATGGAGAAACATTAACATGGCACTCAAAGTATCCCTTTATTAGCAGCATTGCCCATGTACTTTCAAACGAGAAATTGCCATAAGGATAAATCCATTCTATTAATCATTGAATATAGTATGCAAATAAAGAAGGGATATGCAATATGTGGAATTTATTAGAAATTCTTAATCCAATGAAATAATAATAAAATGAAAAATGTTAAAAAACTGTTTTGATGAACAAAATAAAGTATTTAGTGTGAACAGACTTGTGTTTGTAAAAGTCATATTAGCAATTGTGAAACAGAAAATTCATTTTGAATATTACTGAAAACATCACATTTTGCCCCGCCTTTACAATACTATCATAGTCCAGACTAAATCAGTTTCCTGTTCAACAGCACTTGAGTACACCGCAAAAGGTAATAAATTAAATATTTTTCTTATAATAATAATGAATTTATTTTATCTGGAATACAAGAATTGTCCCACTGGATCAGACCAATCACCCATCTAACTAAGCACTGTGTCTTTACAGTAGCACCAAAGAAAGTTAGCTAAAATATTCAGGTAAATCTAATCACAGTCTGAGGTCAATTCCCATTTCACTGACCAGCATCTACAAAGCTTGAGACTCAGGATGTTTAGAAGGTACACCTTTCCCTATTCTCCTCAGTACTAATTTATGGCCTACAGTACATAATTTTTCTAACCTTTTTTTAACCTGCTCGTATTGCCCATTCCCACAAAATTTTGTGCAATTGAATTCCAGGGACTCTCTATTCATTTTATAAGGCAGCCCCTGAACTACTTCAGCTGATCTGTTGGTTTAATGAGTTTCCTCTAATTCTAATACTCCAGTATCTGGTAAATAGCAGATCTTCTTTAGCCTAAACTATGTGATAGTGTTTAGGTCCAAAAATACCTAAAATAATAAAACAGTTGATGTCTTTGGAAATCGAAGTCAAACTTGATTCTATGAAACAGTAATATTTTTTGTTCTCACATAGTGTTCCTGGCATACTTTATTTACTGTAGCACACCTTCTCATCTCAGCTAGTATGATTATACAGAAACAAACCTGTAATCAATATATTTTTCACTTTCTCTAAAAGATGCAGGTGCTTACATTAACAGTGAATAGCATAATAAGGAAACATAGTAAGAATATGCTAATTAAAATATTCGCTAAAAATATGCTTACCAAGTCAGATTGCTTATCCTTTAGAAAATTTGAGGACATATACATCCAGTAAGCGCAAAGTATTATCCACACAATTTTCGATCAGCTTTATTACCACATACTTCAAATGACAATGTTGCTGAACTGCACCGAATGAATCCCTATAAAATGTGTATGATCCATTCTGCTGTGGGTATCCACAGCTGTGGATGATCCACAACTAAAGCCAAGTGTTGTACAGTGTGATTACAAGGGCAGCACCGAGAAGCTTAGAGAAAACACACAGGATTTTCTAATACACACACTCATGCCTTGCATGCAGGTATCTAAAGGACAACGGGCAGAGAATGGGGACTTAGGAGTAACACACAGTGTTGAATTCACAGATATAGAAGTCGTAGGATGTTTAAGAAGCCACCTACCAGTGTGATGTCTCGGGAAGCAGCAGCTGCACTCATGTGTAAACTGGGTTGCCTGACAGAACTGCTGCAGTCCAAGGCTCGAGCAAATGTGCCAACCGCACTGCAACAGAGGAACAGGGGCAACAGTAAATACACAGAAAGGTGTAATCTCTTGTATCAGACTTGTGTCATATCTATAAAAGTGTCCTTTTAAACATGGAAGTCACATACTTTTACTGTTAAGATTTCAGGTCTTTGCTAACAAAGAGCAACTTGATAAAGACAAATCACTAAACACTGCAGCAAAACCTCTGACCTTCTGCCCCCCAAAATGTAATGACATACATGTAAGAATAGCAGTTCAGAAACAAAAGGTACTCAGAATTCTCACATACCAATCCCTTAGCGTATCGATTTTTCAATTAATTGCGAAGTCAAAGATTCTCCACAGTTTGGGGTTTACAACTGAGACTACTATTTCTAAAATTCAAATGCTATAATAGTTCTTAAAAATTAGAATTCAAATTAAAAACGGGGTTCACCATGTCCCCATGAGGAAATTAAAAACATTTATTTACTTCAGTAGTCCATGTCTACTACTTCCATTAGTGAGCCAAAAAAAGCATATTAGCTTAGTCTAAGGCACTGCCAAAATCCTGGTTTTGTCACAGGCTTTAAGCAATAATGAAATAAATGGATTTCTCAAGTTACTTAATAAAAGCATTCCATTATTGAAACAGATATATTTTTCCAAAACTTTTTTTTTTCCACTTTTGTTGATGAATTGTACATGGCATCTATTATATTTAGAGTGTTCTAAACTGTAAACATTTCTTGGAGAGCAGTAAACATTTCCTGGAAGTACATCTAAGTATCATGCACAGTAAAGGAAAAGATGCACAGAAAATTTGACTCGGCCCAGCATATCACATAGGAAACGAGCAAAGATGCAGTGACACAGAAGATTTTCACTTAACACATCAGAAGTTTCTCCAGTACCTGGAGTTGTATAATGACTTGAAGTGCATTGTGTCACACTGATCTCAGAAAAAACCCATTTGTTGCAGTTATGACACAAGCCCTTCTAAATCCGAAGACCCAGTTACATAACAGATGTAATGCAGTGCAAGGCTCTGGCGTAGGGACTCAAGCCTCACTCAGCAATTACGCCCCACACAACTTACAAGTGCAGAGATATCAGTGGTGAATGTCACTGACAGATCAACACACTGCTGTATCCTATAAATCTGATACTCAACAATAAAATAATGTGCACCGAGACTTAAACTCTCTGAAGTTATAAATGATCATGGAGAAACTGATAACAACGTACGTTACTGCAATTTTATCTTGAATCTCAAAAAATTTATTACTGAATGCATGTTTCAGTACTTGCTGCCGCGGTCTTACAAGTCAAGATTCAACAGCAGTGATTCAGACCCCGATATTAACTGTTTAGATTTATAAAGGCTGTGGAATAAATAAGCAATATTCAAACATTTTTCCACGACCTTTGCTCCCTCTTTGCGGAGATGGCAAATATGGGACGAGAACACACACACACATTCTATATTCTTTTTTTTTTTTAAAGCTTGGCAGTACATAAAACAGTATTTGTCCACAAATCGCTCCCAAGAAAAAGGCTCTATTGTGAACACATTTCCTGATAGTCAGTCAACCTCTTTCAACATGTTGGCATTGATAAGTGTTGTAGCTAAGCAGTCTTTCCTGTGATCCTTCTGTCCCTACTGTTCAAACCAGTGAATGTGGCATGACTGCATTTCCCTTCTGCTGCTACCTACTTGCTTCTTATCTTCTTTTTGCATAATTAAAATGATTTTCTTTTGACCACATTTCCAAAATAATGTCTGAGTACGCTATGAACATTACAAAGAACGTTCTCACAGTCACTGTCTGGCAGATCAAACTTTTGAGGCTGACTTCAGAGCCCAAGAGCATTTTGTTGCCCAGAATATAGAGTCAAAATTAAGACACAATATAAAGCTAGGTTTATTCTGAATAAGTGATAAAGAGGTAAGAACTGATGCACCAGTGGACACTGCTGTACTGAGTAGGAAAGGATTGCAACTGTCAGAAGAATGCTGTGTGGGAGTTTGGAGTACGTGAGTGCAAAACAAATCACTAATAAATAAAACACATAAAGACAAAATGAAATCATAAAAAAAATAGAAGATAATAAAAATAGCACAAAATATAATGGAACAAATACAATAATAACAATAATAACAACACAAATAAATAATAAATAAGAAAATGCAGGCAATGTGCCATTTGGAGTGTCAGTGGGGACAGGACAGGGGATGGGGATGGTACAGGACACAAGGCAGGGGTGTAGAGGTGTGAGGTGTATGCATGTCAGTGGCTCTCCTGAAATTAAAGTAACTTCCAGTTCTCCTTTCCCTCGAAACTTGTGAAAAACAGTGAATTTCCAAATAAGTGTAGGAATTCTAGAGCACTTGGCTGTTAAATAGTAACTAGGTTCAAAACTAAACAGTGATATACAGTGTTCTGTATAATCTAGCTATGCAATTCACATCCAAATTCAATACTAATTTTAGAAATCATTAAAATATCTTAATTTTTATGTTTTTCAATTAAAAATACAGATATGAGGAATATATTGACACAAAGGTCAAAAACTATATTTGTCATTTTTCCTTGCATGATTTTTTCCTAATTTCATCATTCAAGAATTGTTTTAGAAAAGGAACAAACTAAATAACTAACCAATGCCATTTTCAGAAGACACACTATTGTCTTTACCAACCTAAAATAAAACTCAGTAGTAAGCCAACACAAGCTAAAGTCACACCCTAACCACTCATTTTTCTTAATAAACTTTCAATATTAATGTCTTGTTAAGCTTGTAGAATTCAAAGAATAATTGTAAATAGTTAACTGAAATTATATTTAATTCAATAATAACAATAATAAACTGACAACCCAAAAAACTGTGCTCAGCAAGCTACTTATGAATCATTCAACATGTAATTAAAATACTTAGACTTCAAACAGAAACCAACACGCCCCACATTCTCCAAAATAAGCTAAAGCCAAAAGTCACACAGACAGTGAATTACACAGGTGGCAGAGAGATGGACAAGACAAACAATTGCTGTTATCAGCAGGGAGATCACTCTCCACACAGCCTGCATCAGCAAGCAGCTATAAGAGCTTTAAGGGTTAGACTAAATGATCCAGTGTTACCTTAATTAGGTTTTCCTTGGTTTAATTATCTTAAAGAGCAGAACCAAGAACGTTCTCTCACGGATTTATAACAGATTGCACATGACAACCATACAAACAAAACAAATGGATATAGTCCAGTGCCAGGATCTAAGATTATGGAATAAATCCACAAATTCAGCAAAATTCAACAAGGTCTATGTCCAAAAAACTTCAGTGCCTGTGGGCCCTACCTTTAAGCAAAATTTCAGATTGGATTTCAAACACAGAAAATACATTGCTCCAAATTTCTTATAGCTCAAGTCTAAGACATTAAAGGAAATAATTGTTCAAATTTTTGCTAAGATTAATATTAGCGGTAGCCAATGAAATTAAGAAGCAGCAAACACAAGAGGCTGTCCTAAGAAGCTTCCAAAGTTTCGGTGGCTCATCAGTAACTAGTTCTGAAAAGGGCTGTTATTTACTGAAGAAAATCTGGAACCACTGCAATTTTGCATCAGGATAAAAATAGCCTCTGCTTCTCCCAGTAGCAACAGTGGTCCGGCATCAAATCAGATCCAGAAAGTTCTGGATCCAGGCCAGTAACTCTAGATTTTCTTCTACCTTGTATTCTTGAAAATCCAGCTGAGACATACATCCTTCTCAGTCTGAGGATGTTTATTTCAAAACTGTTCCCTTTTCTACACTGTTTGTCTGTTTCAGTGATACCAGACAAGTAGTGGGCATACTCTGGACAAAGCTATTGGAAGTGAACCACACCTGTGCATACATGAATCTGCAAATCCACAGTTCTCTGCAGATACTTGCAAACTAATGAATGACACCTTTGCCTCACCTCTGAGTTAATATTTTTGAGGAAAACAATTAAGTGATATTTGGTGGTTTTCTACATATTAGGAAAGCTTTTTGTTTTCCTTCTTTTTACTCCAAAGTTCCTTTTCACTGTAAATTGGAAACAGTCCTAAAGGATGACCTTTGAGAGTGCTCTGAACTTTACAAATAGCAAATTCATATCTGCTTGTTCTTTAGGAAATATCGTGATACTTAAAATATTGGAAAGAAGAAAAAAAATACATCTTCAGTGAAGACACACGTAAGCAACAAAATATTAATTTAAAACTGAAAATACACCCGAGATTTTCACTGCTCAATTTTGCAAAATCTGACCTGCAGAACATATTCAAAGTAAAATGATGCTGTTACAAAAGATATTTTCTTTGCATTTCTAAGCAACTGCCTGTGCAGTGCTATGGTTCATTATTATCACTTCAGGTATTTACAGCACAAAGGGAGACAACATGATAAACATGAAAAGTCCCCTGCCACTACTCTTTTGCTGAAAGACTCTCAGAGTAAGTGTGGCATGATATATAAATGTGTGTGCTACGACCAACCTTCACTTTCATTACTATATGAATAGAAATGAAACATATGTGAAATCTTTCTTATTCAACAGAAACAGAACCTGATAGATAAAAGTAGTTTAATTCACAGGATGTTATTTAAGGCATCATCTGTACGCCATCCTGCAATTTCACAGTCACAGATGAGGAGATGTACAGGCCCCTAAAAAGCAGGTCCATGAAAACTCTGCTACAGAAATTTATTCTTTATACTGCAATAGATCAAAGTTCATAAAAAAAAAAGACACAAAAAGAAATTCAGCTCCAAGTCTGAATTAGTTCTTTTCAAATGAATTTGGGTCAAGAAGTACAGTAATACAAAACACACAAAGGAATAAATATATACTAGCCAGGCATGACAGACAGGCAGAAACATAGAATTTTTGATATGCCTAGTAAACTTGATGTGAACATATTTTTCCTTTTTATTACCAAACCATCTGCCTGCCATTAGATGCTGTAATTCACCTTGCTAGCAAACATCCAGTTTTGTGAGTGCAGCATTGGCATCAAGATTTTTCACCATTTTTGCTGCATAATTTTATGTTGCAATTCTGCCATTAAATTTAATTACCTCTTTAATGAACTTCAATTCCTTTTACTTCTCACCACCTCCAGAGAATCCAGAAGCGTAGTAATACAAACTAATGTCTTTTATGTATTTATTTTCATTTATGAGCTTTGGGAATCTTGTCTACTGCCACTGACTACAATGAACTATTTCACGAGAACAGAGCATTACTATTTGATCACACCTGTAAATGTTTTTATTTATCGTTCTCAGTTAATGAGTGTATTATTTTCCTCAGTATAATGAAAGACACCTTGTCAGTTGAAGCTGCATTGTGTTCCTTTCCTTACTATACGATAAAATAATGTAACAAGTACACATAGTCATAGAACATCCCCAAATACACCAACATACTGCAACCACTTATAACTAAATCAATAGTAACCGACAGAAAATTAATATAATCACTGTTCCAGAGCAAATGGAAAAGTGGGAACAACACAGGAAGGATCAAGCTCTAATTTAACATTACTAAGTAATTTTCCATTCTTCTATGATTTTACATCAAAAAATAAGCAGGCATTCAAATAAAGAGAAATACATCAGACAGAGGTACATAAAGCCATTTTAATGTCATAGAAATCAAAGTACAAGATTTTAAGGTAGAGATGCAATGCTTCAAGGCTCTTTTAATTAGATTTCAAAACTCTGGTTTAGCTGGAAATAAGCTGGGACCAAAAATGTCTGTAAAATAGCTTCATTTAGAGATATACTCCTTCCAGAAGACTATGTTGGTAATGAAGTTAGATGAAGCAGAATAAAAGAACTAAACTCTTAAAGGTTTCACTGAATCATAAAGCACATGATATGAATTATATATATATAAATCATATTATATTATATATTATTATAATATTATATATTCCTATATTATCATATTATATTTATATATATAAATACATAAATGTAACGTAGAACAGAATGTAGAACAGAAGAAGAATGTACCAAAAATGTATCATGTAACGAATTATAGACCAAATTAGCAGACAGAAAGAAAAAAAAAAAAAAAAAGTCATTTCTTGAGCTCTCAGCATCTGTCCAGACCAGAGCTCACACCTCCTACTGCATTTGAGACTGGGCAGGATAATTTTTGACTTTGACAAACAAAAAAAAAAGACAGGACTATTATGTTATACGGACAATAGGAAAGGTTTTATTTCCTAACACTGTGCAAATTGGAACAGAATTAGAAAAAGAACATAAGATCTGGCAATTAAATGAAGTACTCCTTGTATATTAGAAATGGTAAGAGACTGATGACTGGAGGAAACGGGGTGTATCTATATCAGTTCAAATTAGGAACGGAGTTTCAAAGCCCCTGTCCCCAGCGTTTTCATCTACTGCATTTTAACCAACAACAAAAAGTATCTCATAGCATACAAACTGGGTTTCCATTAGAAGTAGTTCCATATACTCGCAGATATTTAGTCCACAGGATCTGATTAGAGTTATGACTAAAAATAAAACTGCTCAAAATGTGCAGTGTGGACACTAGGCCCTCAGCACCAAACATTTCAATTCTACAAATCCATTTCTACTGTACTGAACTATTTGCTAATGTGGACAGATCTAAATGACTGTTGCAGCTTTTCAAACTCCTGTCCTTTGAAGCTGGTAGACACAGAAGAAACAGGGCCAATATAAAGGACAGAAACAAAACTGGTTGATGAAATAGTATCTTATTTGAATGCAGTAAAAAATGCTGTTGGACTTTTCATTACCACAGCACAAACATTAACCAAAAGACAACTCAAACTCAGAATACATTAGCCTGATGCCTCAAGCTTCTCCTAACAGATGTTTTTGCTAGCTCAAGCAAGAGCCCTTACCCAAATTATGTTTCAGTAGCAGTAATAAGGTACTTTCAAGATTTGTATGGCAAGCAAGACTGTTTGGGGAGGCCAAGGTTATGGATCCTTCCACTTTTTTCCAAACCTCCACCATTTTTTTGGCACTATTACCTCTAATTTCTGCACAGGATAAGCATATTCCTCTACCTTTCTATCCAGGAAATTATTAAATACTAGGGCTTAGTGAGAGACCCAGACTGACCAGGCATAGAAATCTAGAAAAAAAGGCCTCTCATTCCTGAGACAGTAAACAAAACTTGTAAGACTGGGAAAGCTGTGCGCCCAAGGTAAAATATAAATATACTTATAAATGGAAACACAAATAAAAAGAGAATTTAAACACCTTCTAAAAAAACAACAAAGCTGCTTGTGTGATTGAAAAAGCTAAAGCATTTAAGGACAAAAGCAAGTCTTCTTTCAACCAGATCAGACCAAAAAAAAATTAGAACAAATACTCAATTCATTTGATGCAACATCTAAAAAGGATCACTTGAAAATGCTTTTAAAATGGCAAACACAATAGCATACACATACTTAAGGAAAATCACACCTGGGAAGGTATTTAAGAAAAAATTATTCTTGTCATATTTTCAAATTTGCAGAACTAAACATAACCAGAGAAAGACCATTCCAACTAGAAATCCAGCAGGCACAGCCAATGCCTTGTGAACTGCAGTTAGGCTGCAGCAGAGCTGTCTGTAAGCACTGTTCACCAGATCACAATGCAAGCTCTCCACTGTTACTTGAGCAGCTTTTAATGGTCCTATATTATGGTCCAGTATAAATCCTGCAAGCACACAAGCTACTGAATTAAAAGCTGCCACCAAATCATCACAGAATAATTCTTCCAGAAATTCATAAAAATCTGTCTCAGCAGCCACTTAGTGCACCCTGTGAATGCAAGTATATAGGAGCTTGGAAACAGTTTCTGTCACCTGAAAAGCAACTTCCAAAGATGAATGGAGTTCTGTGCAAGAACATCCACAAAGTTGCACCTGAGTAACACCTGATTCCAGATGGCCATTCACCTACCACAAGACCTTGAATAGCTACAATAATTAGCCATGATCCACCATAACAGAAACCATCTTTACAGAAATGTATCAACTTCAAAAAAAACGCAGTCTTTGTCAGGGCACAGCATTGCAAAGGATGTCTTAAATAATAGGAAGAGAAAAGTATATTCTTCTTTATGTATTTAATTATTCTCTGTTACTTCCCAGCAGGCTGCTTACTGCTACACTCCTCTGGGAACATTTTTGGCTCCACAGAATATTACTTCAGCTCCCCAGAGTGGTTAAAAAACATCAAGCAGAGGAATTTTAAAGCAGTGAATGAACTCTTCCAAAATTCACAATCTTCATGCAAATGTTTTTTTAGGGCACACCATAATAGTCTGGCCATACATCTCCAGGTATTATATTGCTGATGAAAAAGTAGTTCCTGGTTTCTGTGGAACATCTACCAGATCCTGTGGCCTTCTTAAACACCTGTTAACACCTAAACCCCTCTGTCTTGCTTAAAAATTCAACAAGGGCAGGCAAAAAAAAAAGGTTTTAGTACTATATAGAAAGGACACAACACTCCAAGTGGGGAGAGTAAGGAAAAAAACAAGTGGATCAGCACCCGAACTGTAAACGGGTAAATCAGCATCCCATATCACCATACACATAACCTGGAAAGTATAGAGCAACCTTTTTTCTTTTTTCCTTCCTTGTGGGAAACAGAGGAGTAAAAAACTCTACAGGCAAGAATGGATTTGATTTACAGCCCTGGAAAGAACTTGGGTTGATGTGATGACAAGATATATAGACCTTAGGCAAGAGAATCATAAACCTATGTTTTTATAGTTATAAGTAAGAATATGTATTGGGTGATATGGTAGAGGGTTTTAAGTATAGTAATGCGATTTTATAGTTTAAGTTATGAATTTAGATGTTATAATAGAAGTATATGTGTGTACATGACCCAGCAGGTAATTGGTTGAAACACAGACGCATTGCAGTAAAAGTGACCAAAGGTGATAGGTTATCAAGCCAAAACAAAGTTTCGTGTTAATTGCTTATTGGACCACAAAAGTTATAAATTGCCATGTAACCTTGAAACCCGTGACTATCTTCTGTTATGGCAACTTGTTGCTAAACCTCACGGCCTCTGAGACTGATGCTTTGTTATTTTAAGTAATAAATCACAAATGACCGTGATCGTCCCATCTCTTTAATAAGAACTCCGACCAGAAGACAAGTGGTACCCCATGCAGACACTTCCTGAAATGTTTTGTTCAAAACGGAGAAAGAAAGAAATCCAAAAATTAGAAACCATGTAAAAGGATTATTTGCCTAAGAAGATTTGAGATTACACTCTGCAAGCAGGTTACAGAAAATACAGGAGATGGATTTATTCAGGATAAAATCCATATGTGAACTGTGTTCTCTGTTATCATTAGAACAGTACCTTTGTAAGTATGAACTAGAGGACAGGCAAAACCTGCTCTATCCTATGAACATAGAACCATCCTTCAGCAAGAAACCTACAAATTTTTGAAGGTGTTTTTTTTTAAAGTAGAGAAGTAATTTTTAAAGGTATTTATTAACTCAAAGCACTTTGATGTTCCCTTCATAAATCTGCATAATCATGTTAACTTATAAAATTCAACTGACCTGATTTTTTTCACTCGTGAAATACATGACTTCAAAACTTTACTTCAACATTCATCCAAAATAACTGCATTGTATATTATTCAGCTTACACGCATATGTGGCAAGTTCTGCACCCACTTCATTTGTTGACTTTTTTTTTATTTCTACACTTTAACTTCTATTTTACACCATGAAATTCCAAGTACTGTAACACAAGACTGAATTATTATTAGCACTGAAATAATTTACTCTAAGGGGAAAGCAAACTGACATTCACATTCAAAGTACCAAATTCGACTATAACCTGAAAGACAGAGAGTGTAGCATTATTCCAAAACTCATTTTCTTTATCTCTCTCCTGTATTGGTAGCTCAATAAATATACAAAGGGTCATGTTCTGATTTTCTCTTTTAGCTAACTGTGGGAAAGAGAAGAGCTCACAAAATGGCAAACAGGATGAATAATACAATATAGGGGAATAGTCAGTAGAAAAAGGAAAAGGATTTTTTTATGAGAGAATTTTAATCTTACCGTGCTACAACTAAAAACTGGTCAATCTGACGGTCAGTAAGGGGGCTATCTGGATCCCATACTTTTACTTCCAGCTTTGCCTGTTCTCTGTCATCTAATTCTCCTGTCAAAAGGTAGATGGGACAAAACACTTATTACTCACAATGTTTTCCTTAGTGTAGTTCTTGCACTATGTTTAAAAGAGACATTGTATATTTTTAAACATATACACATACACACACACGGAGTACTTAACAATCAGCAGTTATCCATTTAAATTCCATAATGCAACATCATCAAAATAAATATCTTCCCTTAACACCAGCATTTCAATTTAAGGAGACATTGTTAGGAAGCATAATATCAACGAACCTTAATACAATGTTATTATAAACTTGAAAACATAACCTAAGTAACCAGTGGTTTCTTTAAATTGCTTGTCTACTGTATCAAAGTTACTGTTTCACTTAAGCCATACTAAAATTAATTTTATACTTAATCAGCTTTAGCGATTAAATTCTATCCAATTTGTATTCTGCCCCCCCAAAAAAAATCATTATGCAAAAATGCTGTCTACTATATTTAGGCATTTTTTTTGCCTCTTCAGCTACTACATTATCTGTATTGTTAATATATATCATACTATTAAAATTTCTGAGTACATTGACTAGTTCTATCCTCTTATAAACGAATATATAAGGCTACACCACAAGAAAGTTCGTATATATTATATCATCATTTCCCATCTTCGTTCGGCTGAACAGAATAATCTGTGTACATGCACATGGCCGAAACAATGGGGGTGGTTTCCAAAATTTAATTTGCCCTATATTCATTGTTATAAGAGTATGGCATTTGCACTGCATGAAAGAACAGAGAAGTGTGAATTTGGTAGAAGGATTCACATTCATAAGAAAGCCTTGATCTTGTCTTGCCTACTACAACAGTAACTTCTCCTGTAAAATAAGAAACATTTCAGATGCTGATGGAGGAAGCACCACATATTCTACCAGTATGAGAAGATTCACCTGTGGGATGTAGCCAACACATTTGTGGCCACGAGAGATGACAACAGCAAAGTCAGAACCATTGTTTTTCCCTGCTGTTTTAGAATAGGAAGGTGTTCTTCCCTCAGCGAACATGTGAAAACCACTAAAGTTTAGCTGGTTGCCAGTACTTGTCTGTGACTTTTACAAGCTCCTACAAGAATGAAAACCTGTTGTGAGATACAGCCATTCCACTCCCTTTGAAAATCTAGGCTGTGTGGGTACCTCTCTGATCACACAGATCACTTTAGTCTGTGCTGTTTCTTATGACTTAATGAAAACAGCCAGTCTAAACATGCACAGTATCACCAAGACATGAAATAACCTGTACATTTAAGAGTCTGGAAGCAGACTGCAAACCAAGCACTGGCTCTTCTGAAATCATATTACGTATGGTGAGTTCTCTAGCACATTGATTCTGGAAAGAAATTAAAATGTGGCATATATTTATCCCTAGCAAACACACAAGTTAGAACTGCACCATGCTGTCTGGTTAATGTTTCAGGAACAAATTTCACAGTCACATTCTCAGAAAAACACAGTAAATTACTTTCTTCCAAAACACAGGCAATAAAGGATTGGCTGCCTAATAGGACTTCAGCTTCTGTTCAAGCTAATTCACATCCAGTACTGGAGACGAACCGTTAATTTCTGGCATATTGGAGAGGATTTTAGGTCTATCAACTTATTCTATCGATTGCACACCTGTCAATACATTCATTTCTTCCATCTGTGACAGACACATTGTGGGTGATGTTCTACATTTTATAAATATTCTCTGAGCATTTCATTTCAATCTGTTAATATATAGTCTTTAAATATCTTTAATGTTAGTTACCTGTTTCAGGACATATTTGGGAGATCATAACAATATTCAGGTAGATTATACTTCTCAAAAAGAGAAAACATCATACAAACACAGCACCAGTATTCAATCAAAACATGTCACTCTCCTGAATCAAGTTTGCAAAAAGAACAAAAAAAAATGGCAATATTACAATTCTTACTTCAATTAGAGGTAATTAAGCAATTGCTACCATAAAGTGCTGTAGCTCTTGATAAAGGTGAATCTGAAATATTGCCAAGCAGTATTTTGTATTGGCAGTAGACATAAATAGGATACAAGCAATGGAATATCTATATCAAAATAATCTAAACACATATAATAATTGAAATATTAAAAATCACTGCAACAATGGTAGACAGAGGTTTCCAGAAAATAAGTGGAGTCTGCCAAACTGCACTTTATAAAGCTACTTCATTCCCAATTTTCCACTTACATGGAGGATATAATCACTTAGAGAGGGTAAGTAACCTAAACAGACCAAACCGTGAAGACACTCAAGCAGTGCTGTAGAAATCTTTGAAAAGTTCATTTCAGGAATAAGTATTTTGTTAACTTTCTTTGCCTGTGCTGAAAGCATCAGTATAGGAGGATCACATAAGATAAACAGGTCTTTCAAAATAATAATTATAAACCCTCTGTGCTTTACTTGAGCTGTCAATTCTTAGCAGATCACGCCTGTACCACATCCTATAGGATTTTTAATGGAGAAAACCACTTTAAAACTAAGATGCAATTCTTCTGTTAGCACATCAACATTTCTCTTCTACATTGCTGAATTTGATGCCAAACTATAAGACATTCAAACTGAACAGACGATAAAGTTGTCATAGTATTAATTCGTTATATTGCAAAACCCAGATCACAAAGGAATGGGAGAGTTTTACTTTCAACATTTTCAGTGCATCTGAGAAGTTCAGTTTTAAAAGTGTCATCTTCCCTTACCACCAGCTTCTAAGAACTGCTAGGAAATTTTTTTGAATAGCTGGTATTATATACCAGTATATCCAACTTATTCTAATCACTGCTTATAATTTTATTATAGCCAGTCTAATCCTGATGACTAATTTTACTGGAAAACATTAGTAGATGGTCAGAATTTTTTATTTCTCATGGCTCTCTTCTAATAAAAATGTAAATTATTTTTTTCTCTAAAAAAGAGGTAAAAAAGTTTTGTATTTCAGTTAGTCATTTTAAACAAATGAAAGCATGATATGCCCCTCTAAACAAAAAATGGAAGAAAAAATTTACAAATAAAAAGCAAACCAAACGCATTTAAGACGAGGTACAAGAAATTAAAGATCAATTTAGTCTTTTTGATTTCACTTCTTACAGATAAATACCCCAAAGATAGCAGATTCAGCATGATTCTATGTTCTTCTTGTATCCAACTAAAAGAAAATAACTTGCAATATAAACCATAAACAGCTTCTTAGAGTGAAATTCTTTGAATTTAATAAATACATGATACTGCAAAATCATATGCTATTAAGAAATTGAAATATGAATCTATAAGTTAGGTTTTATTTAAAAAATGGTTTTCAATGAAACAATACAAATTCCCCTTCTAAAGAAAAACAGTTGATGAGGAATCTGATTTTAAAGACACTTGTAATGTATAAAGTCTTATTTTTGTATAATGCATGATCTGCACTATTTTTCAAGACACCTTTTTACTCTCCTTCTCAGAAAGTAATTTAGCTGTCAATTCAATCCAAACATGCAAACTAAACACCTGCAGTGTTCAGCTTTCTGAATGAATCCACCTTTCAGGACATGCAAAACAGAGGTACCAGCTGCTGGATCCTTAATTCCATGGGACAGAAAATCTGTAGCTGTGGGGTTTTGCTCATAGTAAGGCAGTAGATGTATCCATGGACAGAATTGGACACCAGACCAAGAATTTCAACCAGAGAGTTCCTCCTAGTAAGCAAATTCATTTATTCATACAACCTCCTGAAATCAGCCACTTTTGATGTGTGTGTTAATTCCTCAGACTCACCAGACATCTAACCAGATAAACGTGAAGGTATTTGTAGAGGCTCATATTCTTAATGCTTAGCACATATTTAAGAAGTCAATTCAGTGTATTCATCTGTGTGTCAGTTTTGTACTTGTGAAACAGGAATATCTCTTAGCTAACATTGCAAGGATGTGGAAGAGCGGTACTTGTTGGTTCTTATCCTCCCCTAGATGAGTTCAGCATGAGTGCAGAAATTTCATTAGATTTCTTTCACTGAAATATGGGTTCAGATTTAGCAGCTAAAGCAGTTAGCAGGTTGTTGCCACAGCTCTTTGGGAGTATACTATCTGCAAGTAATCCTAAATGGTTTTTTGAACATAGTTTCATGTGCTGTTTGTGTGCCATTACTGTAAAAATAGGCAACTAATCAGTGAAAATGAGGTTTCAATTCATGAACAACATTCTCATGCTGCTATTGAGACAGTGCACTAACATTTTCTCTAACTTGCAGAGGAGAAAAATAGACTCACAATGAATTTTCTTGTACTGTATATGAACAAAGTTCCAGACATTAAGCCTGTCTGTATAAGGTAAAATCTGATCTTTCTCCTTGGATGAAAAGTACATTAGTTCCTCACTAAAACAGTTAGCATATTCATCCTGCATAAAATTCTTATTACTCATTTTTATTTAATTTTTTTATCATTTTCAATTCTCACTGGTACAGATAATACAAATAAATCAAGAAGAAAAGTTCAAAAATTTACACTTATCTCTTCAAAAAATACAATGGAGTTATGCGCAAATAACTTCTCTGATCAAAGTAACATGAGAAAGCTTAGATGAAAAGTGTAGGCAAAAGAAAAATTATTTGTTACCTTTCAATTTCAAAACAATCTCCCCTCTGCCTTAGCTTGCCTGACAGAGGTATATGCAGATTTCAATTATTCAGATAAAGAGTTATATGTTTACACAAATCTCATGGTAAAAATTTATGAATGTAAGACATGTATAAGGACTAGAAACAAAAAGCAGGCTACATATAGAGACTACAAATGAAAGATGTCACATAATATAGACCTGTTACTTGTCTACAAGTAGACAAGTATTTAAACTGCTATTTAAACTGCTATTGGGCATTTTTAAAGCAAATAAAACATGCATAGTGTAATCGCCATCTATCGTCTAGAGCTTCAGTTTATAAAAAACATTTAATCATTCTTCACTTGAAAAAACCCTTTTGAAATAGAACTGCCTCCTATGACCTAAAGTTCTCTCAGTGTTCAGCTTTACAGTACTTATAATTTAATCACGGATGATCAAAAGACAAGAGCTCACAAAACACTCAAAAGAGCTTTAATTCATCGTGTTCTAAATTCCTAGAAATTAACAGAAAGAATTACACTTGAGCTCAGAATAAACTGAACTGTAACCACACATTAATGATCAACTTCTACATAATGCTGCATCATGAATGGCTGGCTTATGGAAATGCCCAATGCTGGAAGGAAGGAACAAATGAGGCTGCCTCTTTCTCAAAACCCTGCAGAACTGTTTTCAGTTTTTCTGAAATTCCTGAAACACATGAGGTAAGAGAGTTTTTAGGAAAGCATAGTGAAAATGATTCTGAGTGTAAATAATAACAGTACTATACTACATATGAACACTAATAGTATTTAAAATACTTGCTTTTGAAAAAGGGATACCAGGACACAGAGACATTGTATTCCCAAAAAAACCCAAAAACACAAACAAAAAAAACCCAACCCCAAAACCAACAAAAACCTGACCAAACAAACACACACCAAAACCAAACCCTGACTAAACTAAAATGAAACTGTGGTCCTGCAGTTTTGGGTTGGTTTGTTTTTTTTAAAAAACCTTAATGTTAAAAATATGCAAATTCCCTGTGACTTAACCATTTTAAAGAGAAATAAGACTTTTCATGTGAATAAATGTAAACAAAAGAATTTAAAGGAGAACTTTTTGTTTAGGATGAAATGTATTTTGACTTATTCAAATGTAAAAAAATGTATTTCATCTGCATCTGCTGTTTTTCATCTTCTACGGAATAAACTTAGAGAAAAAAATCAGACTTGCAGTAAAACAGCAAAGAAACAAAAATCTGAACTTAAAATGAGTCCTTTCAGGTGAAGCTAGTGAGGTAGAAAATACCAGCAAAGTCAATTAAACACTAAGACGTTGCTGCTTGAAAAGTGATTTGAGTGCTCATGGGGATAATAAGCACGTACACAGCACACAACAAATAACTGTATCCTTCATAAGACTGACTACCTGACAGAACTCATTTAGTATTTGAGCAATCTCAGCCAAGGCTCTACAGCTGTCATTAACAATAAAATCTTTCTGACAGCAATCATGCACAACCTTCCACACCAACAACACAGCACAAACCATCCAGGTCGCACTGCAACCAGAGGGCTACTTTAACCATTTCCTTCAAGTTGTAGAAAAACAAGAGGTTTGTAACAAACAGAACACTGATAACAGAAGCCTAAGTCTCCTCTAGGAGCTAAAGGTAGCAGGGTATCACGGCTCTTTTTTTACGAAGACCAAAACTTTGATGGACTTCACCTCAAGCACAAATCAAACTTGAGAAAGGTAGACATGCTTTTGCAATTCGAGGCAACCAACAAACAAGAAACCAAACAAACACAGAAGAAACCCACTCCAACTACCCCCAAGCAGGACAACTCGCATAACTCACCTCAACTGTTGAACAGCTTTTAAAAAATCTAATTGATAAACAGCACAATTTCCAACTCTTTTAACTTATCCTTGACTGTTAACACAGAAGTTGTGAATGATCTGAGAACTGAAGCTCAGAAATTTCCATGACCATGTTTGGTCTCTCTGCTCAAAATTATAAATGCAGTTAATATCTCAACAAATTGTACCAGAAGGCAACAAGCATTTTTAAATAACATCACTGAAAACACTTCATAAAACACTATGGTTTATAATGCAAAGCTTCAAATACCTGATTGAGCTTCTGTAGTACATGTGGACACAGCCCTAAACTACAGCTTTTCCTTTCAAACACATGATTCAGCAAAAGCAAAGTCTTTACTGAAAACAGGCATCAAGAGGCCATTTACATGCATTATGCTTAATTTCTAGCAACACTGATTAAATTCTATAAACATGCTTTTAATTGCCCAGCACAAAAATCACTAACTCAGCTCCCAAGAAGCGAGATTGGCAAAACTGATGTAAAGGATATTATAATCCTATTAAAATTTGACATGAACAACATTGTAAAGTGTATTTTACTGTTTGTGATGATCAAGCATTTGACAGTTAATTATGCAAAATTTACTGTATGAGCTTAATAACAAAAAAATATTCAAATCTGACAAAGGACTGCCATGTTTAAATTGGCTAACCCTCAAGAAACAGCTCTTACTTTTAGAAGGTACTATAGAAAAAATTTCATGTTAAAGTCAAAAGTGCAACCAACAGAAACTCTATTTGAGAACAAAATATATTTGAGCATATATAACCAGGAATTTTATTATTTGTTGAGTTTCATCCCGTCTAAATATCTGATCTATTTTAGATGCCCATTTTCAGTTGAGATGAATCAAGTCTCGGCAACTCCTTCTGTTCTGACCATAAAGGTAAGTATTACTGGGTTAGCACCATCACACCTGTTATGTCTGGTGTTCTATTGCAGCTTCCACAAATAGGAACTCCTAAACCTGCTTGTTATATCTTCGTTCCACGCACTCCTTCTGAAAAAGCCAATGAAATAGAAAGCCATCATCTTATACTTGAACAAGGATTGTTCTTCTTCTGGCATTTTCTAACCAATATTTTGAAGTTTTAATTTATTTTGCTGCTAATTTACCAGATTTTCTGTCAAATATAAAATTTCAATGCATTTCACACTGAACTTGGTGAAATCAATTTCTACAAGGTTCCAAGGCATCTAGAAGCAAACCTGAGTTAGGCATAGCCATCTCCTTTTGTACTTGCCCCTAAAGGTATTTTTTATTTCAGACTTTGAGCTTTGCTTTCTGCTCTCTGGATCCCAGTGAGGTCATCTTGAATTGACAGGAAACCTGGTTTTAGACACTGACTGTGAACTCCTGAATTGCTGTATGTATAACAAGGGAGGTATGCAAGCAAGTAGACACACTAGTTCCTCGATCCCATCCAAAAATAACTTTATGGTTGACAGCTTTTTCCACGAAAATCTTTCGCTCACATACGGCTCATCAAAGAGCCTAAAGGTGCTGCTGTTGTCACCTTCTGTGTGTGCACAAGAAAAGCAGCTCTTCCTTTGGTCATACCTAAGTAATGAGGTTTACATTAAATCCACTAACTTATTCTTGTAATGGCAATTTGTTTGACTCACAAGGGAAACACTAACATGGCCTCAAAATCATCAGCCCTCGCAATTTTTTAAAGCCAGTTAAATACAAAAGGTTAGACAGATAATATTCATGAAACACTGAACTCAGGAGAAAAAGAGGCAATATTTTCTGATTTTTATTTTCTAAGAACTACCTATTGTATTAATGTGTCCAGTTCATACCAGCAATTGTCAAAAAAGTGATCACAGCACAAATTACAGACCATATTTTCTGGAAATCGATAGGACACGAAGACACAGTATTTGTTTATCCTGTCAGATATTTCTCACAGACACACATTATCTGTCTTCAGAGTATCTGCCTGTCCAATTTTTAACTGAAATACTTGAATACAGAACCTTCTAAAAATATTTCATATCAAGGGTTTTTAAAACAGACTGATTATTATCTTCTCACAACAGAATAAGTTCATGGCAACTACATCAACACTTACAGAAATAATCCAGCACACAGACTTTTGACAAGAGAATCAAATGCACCATTCAAATTACTGCTGCAGGTCTCTGGCTTTATGAGTGACTTACAAATTCAGCAGTGGTTCATATGATAAATGGGAGCATTATGTACCACGAAGTAACAGAACAGATCCCTCCTCATGAGATTACAGTTGAGTTTCACTAGTCTATGGTATATTTTTCATTTATTAAATGAAAAAAAAAGATTTAGTTATACAGGAAGCATTTGTAGAACCAGAAAATACAATACACCAAGTCTAAGCATCTTGAACTTTTATCATATTAAAAATCCAAACAGATTGTAGATGAGTTTCTCATGTCTCTTTACTTGTAACCATGTTTAAACTTAAAATCCTGAAATTCCAATATTCCCAAACATTAAAAGGCTTGAAATCTGAGTTTAATAGTTTCCATTTGGTATGTCTCCTCTATTAAAAACAACATCTCATCACACAGCACACCTGTATCAGGAAACTGAATCGCCCTGGGATCTTGGAAAATAAGTAATGGATGTGAACAAAACCACTACATGCTCTTACAACTGAGTTGCAGTAAGAAGCACAAAAACAGTGAAGACTTTAGAAATCACCCTTAAAGTAATTAATTTATTCTTTTTCAAAACAGAAAAATTTTAGAAACTTTGATACGGTTTCTCTGTACATCATCCAAAATTTGCTTAAATTTGTCCAACTGCTCCCCTTCTTCCTATCAAGCACTCAGTTACTTGAACTGCATTAATTCTAAAATGCCTTGGCTTCAAAAATTAAATCAACTGCACAGCAAGTACTATTTCTAGGCACTCACTGGGTATTTTCAGGTGTGCAAGAGGGACTCCAGCTTTTAGTTTACAATTTTATTACGAGAAGAAAAAAAAGCTTTGAACTGAACATCTTTCCTATAGGCTGTTTCTTTCTCCATTTCAGAGACTCTCATCCCCCTTCTGTATGTCTTAGTAGGGGGTACTCCTGTTCCTTGCCCACTTCACACTCTTTGTATTGCTTTAAATGGCCAGAGAGAACCCAATTGTGTCAGATCCCTGTTCCATAAAGAATTGCCTAGGGTCTCCTTTTAAACGCAGATGCAAGAGATAAGCAGTGCTGGGCTGGGAACAGGACTGCTGCTGGGAGGGGACCATTAGCATGTGACTTGGGATCATCCCTCCAGGCCATTAAAACAGGAACTTGCAAACAGTCTGGCATTGCTGGTGGCGGCACTCAATTAGGACTAGCAGCCAGTTCTCCAGATAAACCTTCAAACCAAATCATTCCACATCATACTTGTCAATGACTTGCTGCTTGTCTCCTTCCGTATACCTCTGCATGGAAACTGAAAACTCACTTCCCAAAGCAATCCTAACCCTTCCCTCATCCCATTTCCTCTCTGACATGCCTCCATTTTACCCAGTGAGGTCTGGCTCTACCTGACTTGCTGTGCACTCAGAACCCCTTAACGATGGGGGAGAGCCTGATGAACTGAAAGGAGCTGCTGCACACAGTAAACATTCCTACCAGACACTTCCTCCTGCTCAGATAACCGTGGCTGGGGACAGCTGCCACTGGGATGCTGCCCAGGATAACACAAGAGCCCACTGCAGGCTAACATCCCCTCGCTGTCTGCCAGCACAGCAGGGCCTTTCCCACAGAGCTGCTCCTCTCGGCCCCTTCATACCCAAATAAATTTCATATATTTATGAAATACATGAGTAAGGGAACCTTCATATGCTATAATTTTCCCTTCAGCTAGAAAAAAATTAAGGACATCTCACATCACAGAGGGAGAAAACTGTCCTTGTGATTGAGACACATTACTAGATGTGGGGTTAATTTTTTTTCTTGTCACTCTTCTTTTATCTTCCTATTTGCTATAACATTGTCCAAATTACAGAGGGCACTAAAATGACTAAAGTCTTCTCAGACCATCAATAGAGTCAAAAGGTCTATAAACTACCAAAGAGTCGAAGACCTTGACAATGAGATCTATTTAGAAAGGAGGCAAATAAGAGAAATTCAAATTAATTTTTGGAAGACAAATCAAATTCATTTTCGGCGTTTGTAATGATCGGACAGAAGTGGAGATGTTCACATGCATCATGAGATACCTAAAAGATACACCTTAAAATGAAGCATCTGTAGGAGAGGTTACAGGACAATTATACACTATGAACAGTAACAAAGTAGTTGAGCTTGGACAAGAATCCTCTTAAGATTTCTACAGGATCTCAGGAATACAACAGCTACTAATAGAGACACATGAACTCAAACCCAGTTGTGTTTCACCTAGGATGTGAAGGAGGGAATGTGAGCCAAACAAAAAATGTGGGCAACTAAGCATAGTCAAGGCTCACAGCTATACTAGCCAAATTAGTCAAAATTGCAACAAAGTAGTCAACAGGTCTTTTACAAATAAAAATCCTGCCTTACATAATTCCTGAAGTGCTGCAAAAAAATCACAGAGGGACATAAGGAAGCTCAAGGGGACAGCCTATTGGATTTCTAACAGGCTTTAAACAAGTTTTAAGAAAACTAACAAACTACAAGTGACAAGATCTCCTGCATGGATAAACAGCTGATGGTCTGACTCAGCGTGGTCCTTCCTACACTGCTGGGCTGTTTTCTTGAAAATGCTGATTTCAACATTTAAACATGTTACATTGCCTAGCGCCGCACTGTTCAACCAGATTCTGGTACACAAAATCAAATGTAACATAAGAAAATTTATTTTGATAAATTACTTTTAAAAAAATCATAGCAAATTGTTATTCCAGATTCTAATAATTTTTTTGAAAATACAATTGTTTGGTTGGGATATTTTTTGCCAGAGAACTGCTGCAGATAGTTTCACTAGACTTACATATCATGCCCAGAATGCAGTCATGATAAAATTTTTTGTTAGATTTGGTTAGAAAATATCCCTTGCTTCAGAAGTTTTAATAGAACTTTGACAGACAGAAGAACAATTATTGACTTTTTTGACTTGGTTGCAGACTTTTAACTTGATTCACAATGCCATGAATTAATGAAAGTAAGCATTACTTAAGAAATTACTGATTTGGCCAATGAGATTACCGTAAACAACTGGCTTCCCTATTTGCAACATGACTTCAATTGTATTTGTTTAGCTAAGCTGTCACGCATTTTATTTTGTGCCAACGCATTTACACTGTGTGACAGCTGCAGTTAGGCCTATGATGGCATGCATGAGGCAGAAAGAGCAGTGCAGGCATGTGACAGAAACAATAATGCATTAGATGAACTCCTACAGAGCAAACAAATTTTCCTGTTCCTCCCATTCTTAAGCATTATCCTACTTCATAAACTATATCCCTAATGCCATGCTAGCACTTTTCTCTCTCTCATTCTCTGCTTTTTAGCCAGCCATGTAAAACAACCTGTCACTGCATCAGCTGTTCCACTGCCTGAGACACACCGGTTGAAATGCCAGAATTTAAAAACATTTCGATTTTAAAGCTGTGAGACAAGTAAGAATCAACGTTATATAAAAGTCTACCAAGCATCTAAACTAGTTTGCCTGGGTGCAATCTCCCTGTACACAAAACATGACTAAATAAAATCTTTTAAAGGTGACAAAAACTTGATCATATTCAGAACAATTTATAAAAGCGTCTTGTAACCAAGTAACAGTAATAATAATGACCTGCCCAAACCAACACTGTATAGGGTTTGTTCCTGCTTGTTTAGGGTCTTTAGCTTTGTTTACTAAAGTTACTAGTCACGTATTTTATAAGCTGTTGATCAAATACAGTAGGTGAGTGCACCAGACCGCAGCTTCTGGCCATTGCATGCAGAGAACCAGATACCTTGCTCATGTAGGGTGGAGTAGGGATGCTTGAAACAAGATACTGCTTGTCCAAATTCATGATCTTGATTCTCACAGATAAAGCTTTTTACTCTTGCTTTGCACAGAGGAGAAGAATGTTATCCCACGCGGGATACAGATGTGAAAACAAACTGCTATAGCCACAGAATAAGCCACTGGAGAATGTGTTGTTAAAACAAAGAAAGGATCTTCTTCAGTATCCTGCTAGTCAGAATTTGACTCCATGCTGTAGAACAGTCTCCTGTCTTTCAGCATATTAAAAGCAACTAAAAAGACTAAAAATCTTCAATCTAGAAGGTAGACAGATTGTAACACTTGGCACTGGGGGGACGAAAGACTTCACACAACCATAACATCATTCAAATCTGACAACTTTTACTTCCAAGTTTTGCTCCCAAGAATGGTGATAACAAAAGTCGGAAGAGACTGCAGAAAGAAATCTGCTCTGGTCTTTCTCCAAAGTTACAGTCTTCACTAAATGTGTGATCTAAGCAATTTAGCTACACCATTACAAACAAAACGGCATAGATTTACAAGGCTTATACATTTTCAACCAAATTTAAACTTTGTTTACATTTGTTTACTACAATTGTGTAAAGGATTTATGATTCAATGTATCTTAAAGTGGAAAAACAAAACAGTTGAATCTGGAATACTTTATTATGCATCTTGATTTTACTAAACCTTTTAGACTTTTGAAAGTAGATGTTCTTCTCATTTCAAAAATTAAAGAGAAATATAAATTTATCCAATACACCGTGGGGCAGGGAGAAGCAGGTATGCTGCATTATCCAAAGTTTGACCTAAACACCTGGTTCTGCAGCATGTTTCACTCAAGGATGCAAAAATAGCAACATCAATGCAAGTAAAAAAAATCTATTCCTACAAAAAACACACATAGTTCTCCAATAAACACCAAAAAACACCATAGTCTATTCAGATAGAACTTGAATTTTTAATCTACTAGAATTCATCAGTATATTTCCAACAAATTAATTTCATGTTTATAGAGCATCTTTTTCCTCTTCTGCCATGTTGTGACTGGTCTTCTGAAAGCTAATCTGAACAGTCTTTGGCCATTTGAATTGGATTTTTATGCCAGTAACTTTGAAAATAAAACAACTGATGGTGTCTGATTTATCTAAATTTTTTTATGGTTTTGGGGATTTTCTGTAAATACAAAATATGCCTATCAACCACCTTCAAAAGGTATTCTTCCTTTAGATTACACGACAAGTTTTATGTGTGAACAAATTCAGCAATGTTTTTTATTTTATTTCACAATACTGTTACTGGATGATATAAAATCTGATTTTTCTGAACTGACAAGATATTGTTTAAATTCTCTCTTAATTTCAGGTGATTGCTCTAGACTTTTAAAGAGTTACACATTAGAGCATAATAATTTGGAGATACAGATCACTAGCCACTTTTAACAACACAGGTTGAAAAATTTACATAAAGATTAAATATCTTCACAGAATCCATATTTTCCAAATATAACCATTTTACTCTACTAATTTTAAACATTGTTTAGATTTGTTTTCATAAAGGAAAAGTCTTGACAGTGAATGGATTAACTTCCAGGCTGTCAGCTTACATAAAGACACAGCAACAGCTGAATCATCGTTTGTTTTTCCTTGGAGGTCAGAGGGCTACTAAAACATTTAGAAAAAAATCAGTCCAAACTACCATAATTCAGATATTTTTATCCTCCCAAAACCAAACTCTTTTTTTCTACCAGCCACTTAAAATAAATGCAGATTAATCCAACTAAACTGCTCAAGTGCTCCATGTACCAGCAGATCCTTGGTTTGTGGGCAGCTTCGTGCTTCTCAGTTCTGATGGATTATTATTCCCTACTAAAGGCAGCAAGAAGACTGAGCCACTCATTGCATTTTGGGGGTTAGTGGAGTGTGAGAAAAAGAAGACAGTAACACACAGTGAAATCCTATCTCCATGATATAAGAGAGAGATCATCTATTCATGTTAACTAAATCAAGGACTTAACTCAGAATGTTAAGCTCCAGAAGAACTTGCTAACTTTAGTTTAAATGAATATGGAATTTAACTTTAGAAAAAAGTAAAGTGAGTAAAATTTGAACATGAAAAAATTTACTTTCTATGTAATGTTCACTATTTCATAATTAGCCTCTCTCTTTAGTAATTTAAGCAAGAAGAATTCAGTAGGAAAAGACTTCCTGCCTGGCAGACAACCCCAGCTTATCCTGAAAACCCTACAGTTCAACCAGGTACTTGGGAATCAGGTCAGTACTTCCCAGTTACCTCTCACACACACTGAGAGAGCCATTTTCACACTAGCCCTCTGGCAAGCTTTCCTCCTGAGCATATGAATGCCTACAGGACTATTTTTTCCCTATGGCAGGTACATTTTACAGGAAGAATAGCAGTGGATCATAGTCTATTCATAAACCTGTTCTGAAACAAGTCTGTACACCTTGTAAACAAACCTGGAAGTGACTTTCTAGAGTTTATTTCTGGTTATTAAAAGACGAGCGAGAATAATAATGCAGGTGATCTATTAAACAACATTCATTGTAAAATAATCTGCCACTTGCCAAGAAATCAAATTATTCTTGTTAAATAAGCTCTGTAGAAATTAGAAATAATGGGGATTTTGTGAAAAAGAAAAGTATAGCAGCAAAAAAAAAAGCAGATCATGATGAACAGAAAATACAACATTTAAGGTTACAAATATATATATATTTGGGTCATTCAGAACTCCTTGGACTTACCGCAAGTGATGCTTTTCTCACATAATCCTTTCTTTTTAAAGAGTAAATACCATGATTCTTGAAAATAGTATCTACATCTAGATACTCCTGAGGAAACTTTTTCTTTTTTTTAAATTTAATGAGCAAATACAACTGCAAATATAACAAGACACAGCTACTCATACTTCTTAAATGTCATTCAAACATTAAATAAATATTTTACTCAAAATTTTGTTTAGAAGAATAGTTTCTATGTAGCAAAAGACTAAGGCATAGGTAGTTGTGCTAGATTATAAATAAACAAAATAAAATTTTAAAAATATCAGTGATTTTAAAGCTATGCCAAGGCTAGAATTAGTTGTTTCAACCCTGCTACAAAACAGACAAGAGGCTTTAGAGAAAGACAATATTTTAAAATAAGACGACACAAAGACATACATTCTCTATGCATTGTTCATCTTAAAATTGAAAGAAGAAATATATTTTTCACTTGTTTTACTGCAGTGCTATTATTTTACAAAATGGGTTGGTCCTTAACATCTTCTCTCAATGCAGCCTGTATTAAATAACTAACCAGACCATATAATTAAGTAAACAAATACTGAATGCCTATGCACAGACTGGAAATGGACATATTTTTAACAGCTATTGAAGTATCCTTTCTTTTTCTATAATATCGACTGGTGTTCACAAATTTTCTCAGACCTACCATCTTACTTTGTCTGCCTCTATGTATTAGTTTAGTTCAGAAGGTCAGCATGAGCAATAATGCAATACGAGAACTCTTATTCTTCTCACTAATCAAAGATCATATATTTACCTTCCACAAGCATGTCTGGCACATCTGCTTGATATCTAGGCCCCACTCTGATTTCTCCCTTGTCTGCTAAAAGTGTTTTCAATGATGGATCATACACCAATGAATAAAAAAAAGTATCCTAAAAAAGAGACACATTTGTAACAGCATAATAATTTTTAAAATTAGGTTTGTAAACTTGTAACACCTCCCATTTAGAAATTTGCATACTTGATAGAACACAGATTTGGTACATAAATCTTTATTTCACATAATACAGATGTTTCATGAGTACTTTTAAAAGCTAATTGAAACTTTTCTCATTGATAGGACTTACTTCAGAACAGAGCAATAATGAAAAGATTCATACACAAAAATATATCAATGTATTTGAAGAGAATTAATGTTAACTGCTTTCTAAATTTAACATGTTTCCACTTATAAGTATCTCTACCATACTGACTTTCCATTATAAATTAGTCTCAAAAAAATAAAACACTGTCTGTGTAAACCCTTTTCAGGAACTAAAACAGTATTGGCAAATGTGATACAGTCACATAAGTATAAGCCAAGTCCTGCTTTCAAAAAAATTTTTACTGATTATCAGAGGTTTGGTGTAGAAATTTAAAAACAAACGCATGCTAATTTCAGTTAGAAAACACTGTCTTCCTGATGATATTAAGACATTCCAAAGAAAAATATGTTTATTTTGAAGGCATTTTGCAATACAGTTATCTTTCAAATTCTTGGGGAAATTTCTTCCTCTCTGGGAAAGCTAAGCATCCTAAGTACCTTCCAGAGGAAGGTGAGGAGATACTTTCCGCACAATAAAAGAAAAAAAAGGAAAAAATAAGGAGAAAACAAAAAGCACCATGTGAATTCTCTCTTCAGTATCCGCTACAGGAAAACATCTCTGTATTTTTCTTCTGTTAGATGCCACGTTGAATTACTCCAAATTAATTATTTTCTAAATACAAACATATTCATAATAAACCTATCATTTAAAAGTGTCAATTAAGTTTTTATCCAATAACATTTTAAAATCAGTGTTTTGAACAACATAACCTTTCTAAGGCATCATTCAAAAAAAGATCTTCAAAGTATTGTTTGTCCATTTATTAAAAATGCAGCTGTAAAAGAAAAATAAACCCATCCCAATATTTACTTGAACAGAAATCACAATTACCTCTTTCTCCAGGTATGACAGCACAGATTCTGTCTCATTCAGAAGTGCAACACTGCATTTTCCCCTACACAAAGATAAGCAAGAACAGTTACTTAGTAAAAAGTTCAAATTCCAAGAGGTTTTTACAAGAAAACAATCTAGATATACTTTAAACTTCTACACTAAATATATAAAAATATTATAAAATATAAAAATGAACATTGCCATACTTTAAAAATACCAAAATTAACATCAAAGCAACAAAATAAATGGCTGTATTGACCTGAGAATTCAAATACATACAACTGGGATATAGTTTCAGTAATGGAGAAGCAAATAAAGAGAAGAGGTACAATGGCAAACAATAAATAAACATACAATTAATAAAAAGGCCTGGATTAAAGAAACATCACCTCCAAGTGACTTATCTCCACTAAGATCAGTGTATAATTTGAAAATAACCCAAACTAGAAAGAATATAAGGTTTTACCTTTAAGGCTGTAAAAACAAAGCACTTTCCTCACTTGAATGGAATTGCTTTTAATAATGAATCATGGAATTCTATTAGTTTCTTCTACGCCCACATTAAAGTGCTAACGACCACATTTCTGTGCAGGCTCCTGTTGCTCAGCAGTGGTACAGACTTGCCCATGTGTAACACAAGTAGTCAATGCAATGGGAGTTTGACCCCATCACCTTCATCCCCTTCTCATCCCCATCTCCCCCAGCATTGCCTTGCCTCAAATTCCTCTGTCTCCAGCTTCTCTGCAAAGAACCTGCAGAATTATTTTTAACAAATGGTATTTTAAAGAAACACTCATAGATGTGGATGAAAAATGTTAAGTGTGCTGAATCATCTTGCTAGCAACTTGAATTTTTATGTTATCATTTACAACTGAACTACCATTTTATACATATATATATGTATGTATGTGTACATATATATGAGCATATATTTATCTTCATATATACAGCATCTCGTATTTCATGCACCTAAATTTTACTCAGTTTAGTTGGTATTTACCAGGAGGTTCCTGTGCCCTTATACACCCAGTTAGAGGAACCATGCCCAGAACACCCATCTCCCGTCTTCCCTCATGGAACAGATCAGAACACAAGTAGAGAAAGAGTAATTGTTTGCAGACACCATCTTGATTTTAAGATAACACCAAAATGGGTATTGTAAAAACCTGTCGTTCAAGTCAGGGAATTCTGACTGAGCTCAACCGGAGGCATTAGAAGTCGATTGCTAATGGCTGATCATTAAGTGAACATACCCAGCTAATGTCTTATTCATTGCCACTGCACATCCTGGGGAAGGGGGATAAGCCACACATTACCTCCTGAATTCCTCTTCATTGTCATACCTGTCAGGAGAACCACACCACCAAAGAGAAATGGTGGGAAGAGGAGGAAGAAAAGTCTGACCACAATACACAACAGCAGAGGAAAAGCCTCCCGCAGTAGAGAAGTAGGAAACCTTCTTGATGCCCCATCATGTCTTTCTTTGAAGGTGTTTTTGAAACTTTTGGCCTTGGTAATTCCAGAGCATGCACTTCTAAAAATCAGTTACGCTGTAGCATGAAGTCAGTTTTCCAACTTTATTTTAATATTTTATTGGGTTTTTCTTAGTGTAAAAGGCTAACCAGGAGTTTATCTTTCCAGTCTGCTTCTATTCCGTACAGCTCTAGTATGCTCTCTCTCTCCACTACAGCCTGCCCTTATGTAACTCCAATTACCACAGAGGCGTTCATTGTTTCACTGCCATCGCGACTGGAAGAGTATTTTATTGACCGACCTCAACTTTTATTGCTGGTCCGTTAAAAAATTCATTTTATTTCATTAAGACACAAGATGAGTCCCTGCAGCATGTCTTCTAAGTGAGTGAATTTCTATTTGATGCTACATTTCTTTGTACAGCACTTTAACCATCTAATGGCTGGAGTCACACAGAGGTAACATTTTGTATGCACATATGACCTCTCCCATGCATGGACTTGTGTTTCAATAAAGACAGTACTAGACCTGCAGTAGACACTAAAATAAAAATAAAAAAAAAAGAAAAACAACGACAAAACTCACATTTGAAAACAGGTAAATCACAGAATTTTTTCTAATTGTGACTGTCTATATTACAGTTACCAGTTTCTGTAAGCTAGAAACCTGCAATACTTAATATAAGTGATTTATAACCTTTACCAAATTCATAAAAGCTTACTGTTTATATAAGACCTCTCTTTCTTTCCCATCAGAGGAAAAGCTTCTCTATCTAGATGCAAATGCTCTGCTGGGTTGAACCAAGCATCTAGTTCATTGTATTGTCTCCATCAACCCTCAATCACGGATGTTAAGGAAATAACTTAAGTGAATATTGATTTGCAGTAATATGCCCCTTAGTATTCTCCAACCACCACTGCACTTTTTACCCGTTCTTCAATACTAATAATCAAAATGCCCTGGAGAAAAAGTTAACGTCATTTAAACCACATTACAATGCAACTTGGGAGTTATTTCTTTAAGGGATGTATCTGAAAACCCATAGCTTCTCTGGATTTAAAAATAGTATTTTCCTCCTTACAGTGTTCTGGAGCTTCATTCCTTATTGTTTTCAAATAATTTCAGATAATTGGGATAGGAAGAGCTATATCAAATAAATAATCAATATAACAGGATAAAATCTGACTGTTCTAAACTAGACAGAGAAAAGAAAGGGGGAGCTAGCTACCTACAAAAACAAATGAGAGTGTACGCTGCATTTACAAGATTATGAAATCAGTTATACACCAAAATAAAATTATACTCTCTTCTTTCAGAAATCCTACTGTCTGTGCATTTTGAGTATTATTTAGACTGGTGGCATACAATGCCACAGTTTCATTGTTCTATTGGAGTCTCCTGCCTGAAATGTGTCACTAAACTGAACAAAACTCAGGCAAAAATTACAAAGAATTGCCCAGGTTTAAAAAATTAATTAAATAAATAAATAGATGAAGACTTGTCTACTATTTTTTCACATATGAAACCTTCTTCCTCTTATGTGACTCTGATTGTCTGATTCAAGCTGTATTCCTCCAGCAAGCAGCATTCTTGACTTAACTGGTATCATCAAGGTGCATTATTAGTTAACAGCATCAGAAGGTCTTGATGTTCAGAAGACATATCTGGTTTTGACCTTTTTCTCAAATTAAAAATATTCAGAAAACTTGTTTTTACTTCCTACAGAATTAGGCAAAATTTATCTTGTAGGAATGTTGAGGGAAACTCAGCAACCTCAGCAATGCACAAATAACAGTAAACAGAAAAGTAAGTTAGCTTTTACGTCTTCATTACAATTTAATTTTGATGAGATTAAGTTGTGCCTTCAGAATTCTTTCTGCTCTTAGATGTACTTCATATTTAAACTGGTCGTAAATAAAGAGTTGTTCCCCCGAGCTGACAGCAATGCCAACAAAACTTATTATATTATTAAATCAGCCAGCAACAAAAAGTAATTTAGAGGTCTTGCAGTAAAAGGAGACAATAAAACTAGGCTATATATATATATGCTCATGGTATTTGCCAGCTTCTATCACATAAACCACTTAGGACTCAATTTCTTCTCCTGTCCTAGTAACCAGAGCCACAACCCAACTTTTTTCTTTAAAGCATTAGTCATGTGAAAGTTCTTTTCACATGCTACACCTTCCTTCACTGTCATTTGTTAGAAGCTTTTGTCTGCTTTCGAATTTTTTTGTATGTCCCAGGTGATTTCACCAGGGGATTGACAATTCCTGGTCATTTACACCCATCAGCTAAGGGATGCCTGACAAGCTATTTTCCCATGCATACAACTTACTTCCATACCTCAGGGAAGACCTTCTGTTACAATTCAGAAATGAGACTCACACTCTCTCCATAAAATAAATACTTTAGAAAAAGTGCCTTAATGATTTTGTAGGAAAGGATTTCTTCAACAGCAGAAAGCTAGGACCATATAGTCCCAAAAACAAACCTCTAACCATCTACAGCTGAAAGCTAAAAGCACAGAGACACTAATAAGGATTAAAAGGAAATGGTAACAAATACTAGCCATCATGGTAGATAGAAGTCTCACTGTGGTCACCCTGTTTTAGGGAACTATTTTTCCTGGGATGGGTGGGGGCCTATTTACTATGGAACAAAGGAAAGAAGGGTTGAAAGAAACTCTAAAAACTAAATGACAGCTTTGTGAGACACTCATGGGTCCGACTGTCTTGGACAATTCCATGAGGAGCTAATGAAAATCAACACTGTACGTGAGATGTCAGCTACCATGCCAGTCCTGAAGGAGAGATTTCACAGAGAGTAAGCTAAGACCTAAGAGATCTTGAAAACTAATGACAAAAACTTACCATATTTCAGTGAGACCCACTAGGGGAACGAAAAACATGTGGGAACATACTTTAGACAAGACTGTGACAACAATCAATATTTAGATGAGAGAAGGACAAGACTGTCCTTACTAATCTGTTACAATGAAAGCAAAAGATGATGATAACCAGCTCAAGAATTACACCAGACAATTGTCTTGGGGTGACTGGCCAAACCGGCAAAACAATGTTATGAAAACATTTCAATATAGTCTGGTTAAACAACCTAGAGCAAAACACCAAATTGCCCAGAAAATACACTAAAATGCCTTCTTGTTTGTACTGTCTGGGTAATTGTTTTTTAAGGAGCTTTTTCTCAAAGCAATAAAAAATATAGCTTAAGGTCTTTACCAAAATTTTAAAAAGCTGATGCAAACACTTATATTTTAAAACTATGAAAATGAATCGAAATCAACAGCTACTGCTTCATCTTTTACAGTCCCTGTTTGTTTCAGTACAGCCCTAACTTTTAAACCAGTGGAAGCCTCTACAATTCCTGTTCTGCTGTTCTTGCAGGCTATTTCTTCATATTTTCAGCAGATGAGTAAGACAGACCATGAGATACAAATTTTTTTAAAATAAGGATTTCTTGGAACAGGAGGTATGCAAAAAGAAAAGTTACAGAAAGAAATGACAAGAAACAAAACACCTGCTGCCTGTTAACCAGTAGGAATGATAGCAGTGGAAAAAGGCTACCTCATGGGTTCAGTACCATGCCAACAAAATCTCCTATTGGAAAGAAGATGAGCCTAGGTGACAATGATGCAGCACAAGAACTCTCAGAACTCTTTGCTCTGGGTTCCACCAAGTCAATGAAATTTTAAATGCATTGCTAATCCAGATACAAGGTGAAGAAAGAAAAAAACACATGCAGGCATGACCCTAGAGACTTGGAAATAACAATTATTAATTGCCCTCCTGAATACGACAGAATTACGTTGGATAATTTTGTACAGATATATACCAATTGTATCTTGATGATCTGCATCAAGACACGTTAGTGTCTCAGTAGACATTTGGAACACAGAAGCATGAGTCACTAGCTAGACAGTCTGAGAATAAAATAACAGGAAAGAATATTGGGAAATATTATGCTTGTGAGAAAAATCTGATTTGATTTTAACATATGCTGTTACTTTAGTGACAATCAGAGATTAAACTAAAATGAAGGTGTGTAATGGAGAGGGGTAGAAAGGAGCAGATGCAGGAGTAGAACTCAGGAGTAATCTTTCTCATATCCAGCATAAAGGGAGAAAAGGCGGGGGAAAGGTACAGATACTGAGTAAAGAAGTAGACAGCTACCTAAAATAACAACTTTTTTTTCCCTGAACTGTCTTAAATGAGACAGTGTTTTGAAGATTTCCAATCAAACATCCACTTTGAGCCAAGTCTCGATCCCTTACAAGCAGCCTAAATTGCAATGATGATCACCAAACCACAGAGTGGGAACTGTGGAGTCCAAAGAGCTTCTACTAATTATATGAAATTGATTCCCCAGCCACTGGAAGCCAATATTAAGAGTACTTGTGTATTTTACTTTGAAGCACAGTTTAAGAGGCACAGAATGATGCTGACAGACACATACCAATGCCTTTATAGCAAATTTCAAGTTCTCAAGACTGAAAAGAGATTAACTGGGCAGCAAGCTATAGCATAACACTAAAAACAAAAAAATAAAAATATCATCATAGTGATTTAAACCTGATCCCTTACTACATTTTGACTTTTAAAATATTCAATCCACATTTGGAATTGACAAAAAAAAATTTATGCATTGTATTGATTCATAATAAATTGGCTCAAGTTTGTCTCTGTTCATTTACAGATCCATCTCAAACACGAGGAAGAAAACCCAAGCAACAAACAAAAATATTTGATAGGTAACTACTACTGGGATCTGTGCCTCTGACAAAATAATGCCAGTCTTCTAAAGAGTACAAGATCGTGTATCTGTGGCCAAAAGATAAATCAATAAGCTTGGTATTATCTGATTAATACATGCTTGATCAAATAACATTAAAAACAGAATGCACAGCAAACTGATTTATGCACACCTAAATAACTAGTAAATGCCTGGCATCTGAACGTGTGCATAGATCATATGCATGGCCCAGGATTTTTATACCGAGTGTGGCTTTTAGACAAAAAATTCCGTTTTAATTTTAATTAGAGCTGGAGTGCTAATTTTGAGCGCTTGAAATTGGTAACATTTACAGAGCAATCGTGCCCAACTGACATGGGTTTAAAAGTAATTAAAAGGTAATTACTTTCTCGATGCAGCCACAGTAAAACTACATATTTTGATATCTCAAAACAAGCATAACTGTAGATGTACTTGCTGTAAACTGGAAACTGCATTGTTGCAAACTCAAGTCATGGATATTTTTTCTCTAGGGACTAATTTATGCTAAAAAATAAAAAAATTGTTCCCTTTTAGGACTGAAGCAGTGATGCACACAAATTGAACAAAACCACAGGAGGCTGGTTAGGAATGATTTTTCAGATGATCATGAAACCATTTAGGTTGGAAAACACCTTTAAGATCATAAAGTCCATTACAAGTTGCACAGCTCAGAAGCAACGCACAACACTCCGTGCAACTGGACATAAAAGTTTTGCACCATATGAAAGGATCCTACTTCGTAATTATGTCACTACAGGGAAATACGTATTGATTTTCAGATATTTAAATGACAGTTTTCCACTGATAAATACACTTTTTCTTACAGTGTTACTAGTACTGGCTCTTGACCACATCTGAAACCAGGATTCTGTCCTAGGCTGAATTTTCATTTTAATTCAAGTAAGAATATTTTGAATTCTATTGGAAAAGGAAAAAAAGAAAAAGTCAGACATGCTTAAAAAAGAAGAGACATGCTCCAAAGGTCCCTTTGCTCCAAATAAACTCAATCCAGAAGGGAAGAATTCCTTGCTTAACAATCCAAATGATCAGGTAAGCATATGCCTATGCAAAACAAATTAACTCCTTATCCAGTCTGATTTATGCCAGAAAATAACCAGGCTTATAAGGCTTATAGTAAGCTTTTTAAAAGTAGCTAAAATTTGTATTTATACCCATACACCCTGTACACAGAAAGTTCTAGTTTGCCAGGAATGCCAAAACTAGAAATCCTGATGTAATACCACTAAATTCTTAAGTTCCCTGTCTTGAAAAGTAACACTGTAAAACGACCTGCTGTATCTGTCTTGAGCTTCAGACCATTTGTTGTGTTTTGAGTGAAGGAATCCCACATTCAGAAAAAAAGTACTTCCCTACACCTTAGTTTTATCACACAACTTTCTTTTTTGCTGTTCTTTCTTCTTCATGATCTCATCAGGACTCACTACTATTGATACTTCAAACAACTCACTTATAACACATCTAAAAAGCATCACACTGTTACAGTTTGTATGCATGGCATGTTCTTACAAACTGCATGTTCTTAAGCTACTTTTTCTGCTATGTCTACAAAGTGGTACTAATCAAAGTTCCTTTAGTCTACCCAAGAGCAAGGGTACCATTTAACAACAACCGAAAACACAACCACCAAAATAACAGAAAAACACCATCACCAAACAATTAAAACAAACAAAACACCAAACTGAAAAAAAAATTAACACTGTGTTCTGGACTGCACTACTGATCAGAATAATGTCAAAAGAGGGAAATCAAGATCCTTATAGACTGATACTTTAGAAGTTCAAGTACACTTTTTTGTATGTTAACGTATAAAAATATGCAGAAATTTCTTAATAAAAATTGGAGAACTCTTCTCATGATCTGACTATTTGGTCACAAATTCACACTCATTCTGCAAAAATACTCACATTCTCCCCAGTCATATTAATCAGCTTTTAATAAAACTATCTTATGCAATCACAATTTTTAAAAGGCTCATGAAGTCCTTTCTGTGTTGGAACAGAAGAAATAAACCAAGCCAAGACCATCTTAACATAGTTTGGAGGTTTCTTTTCCTGGTTTTGTCTTTTGTTTGTCAGTTTTTAAAATAAAGGGTATGTGTAAGAAGATTTCAGAGTCAAAGCTCAGAAAGTTTTTCTGAGTTAAAGGCCATAGGTACATAGAAAATTTGAATTTGCTGTTTATGCCGAGCAACAAATATCCTCTAAAAAGCATAAGAAACACTTAGTTTATCCAACTGACGATTGAATAAATATTCCCCATTGAAGATTAGGGTGTAGATTTACTACAGTTATTTGAACAAACTCCATAATGACAAACATCTATATAATGCACAGATATCCTACACATGTAAAATAAAATGCAAGAAAAAGAATTTTTTTTTTTTCTGAAGCGGATGGAGGTTGTTATTGCAGTAGAAAGGAGCCCAAAAGATTCACACTTGATTTCATTATGACATCTGATAATGCTTGGCTTACGTATGCTTTCCAAACACTTAAAATACAATCATCATCACCACCTTACATAAAAAACCCCACAACCCCAAGACTGAAACACCATATAAGCAAACAAGAAATACGCAAAGATACTGAAATAACAAGATGAACCTTGATGTATAAAGAAATTCTTCTAGACAATTCATAAGAAATATTAAACTTTAGAGCAATTACAAATGAACTTAGAAGCTAATACAATATTTTACAACAATCTAAACATGTTTAATATCTATTAACTCTTGACAGCTTCAGAATGAAAAATAAATTTAAAGCCCAAATCACAAGTCAGATAACCCAGCCCGTCTCTAACAGGATAATCACTTGCAGATTTTTATAGAAGGACCCACTTTCACCACATGCTAAGTTTATGGTAAATTTTGCAACATTGGCAGATAATTTCGACTTTCTGACAACTTTCACTATTTTTCCCCCCATACCTTTTCACGGCTTTCCAGAATGCTGTATTTGGTAATGCTCAAACTTTGAAACCTCAAGTACACAGCACTGGCTCAACTCAGCCCCTCTCTGGGATGGCACTGCTTACAGGAGCCACCTGCATCAATATTCGGTGTATTCACCACGTGACATTAACGAAGGACAGTGGCTCAGGGAGTCCAGCTGGCAGGACAACTGTGACAAGGACATGTGGGATTACAGAGCCTGGCAAAACTGCATCTGTAACATGCAGAGATTAGGAAGGAAGGAGATAATCCACTGGAGGGGTGTTACTGAGTGCATACATTTGAGCAGCCAGGGGAGGCAATAACTTCACTTGTAACTTGACAAGTGGGCACGAAGGTAACAAGACTTGTCTTTGATCCCCAGACTGACACATGAGCTTGTACTGTGCCACACACCGTGACTCCAGAACGGTGCTGCATCCAGGTAGGCAATTCCACCTTTTGAAACACATTTCACAGCAAGAACTCTGTCCACAAGGCAGCACTGCCACGTTTGATTACTACTACACTACCCACTTCTAATTCTTTTCTAAATCTGGCTCTTCGGGGGTTTTTTTATGCCAAAACTTACACTTCTCCCTAAAGCTACTGAAGTGGCATAGTGACACTTAATTTAAAGGGGAGACAAGATGAAGTCTAAAAAATCTCAGCATTGCTGACAAAACAAATTACATATAATAACAGTTACATATAAAGTATATACAGCAAAATAAAAATATCAGAATAAGGAATGAAATTGTATTTCACTAATACAAGAGCAAACAAATTACACCAGAATTATTCAAAACCCACAGCTGCAAACCAAAGAGCTTCAGAATTAGACATGCACATCAAAGAAATCTAACCCACTAAAATAACTGCAAGGTAACTCAACTATGAAGTAACAGCAACAGGTATAGAAATGAGACATCACTGTGTTTGGAATTGTGAACTAGAAGATAACTAACCTTAGTGATAGGGTTTCTTTGGAGAGGAAGAGGTATAATTTCCTCTGCCATTCAGTTTGAAAAACGTAAAAAGGGTAAAGTTAAGAAAAGAAGAAAGACAAAACAAAAGCAGTAAAACCTTTTTAGTAAAAACTAAATAAAAACATACTAGGTAAAATTCTTTTATTCCTTAAATTACAAAAAAAAGGCAATTACTCTCAGATACTTTTCTTGGCTGAAGATTTTGGGAAAAGTTCAAGATCTATAGCTGTCAAAAACCTCCTTCATTCTCTTAAAATTGTCTTAAACTTTCTCCTCTCCCTTCCAGGGCGGTTGATTTTTTGTGTTCTTACCCTTGAGAGAACTGATCTCCAACCTCCAATCTCCACTCTATACCACTGTACCATTTACTCCTCTAAATCCAGTTTTTCCTATCTAAGGGCTAAACTGCAGGTGCTTAGAGCAAAGGCCCACTTCATGGAGCTACCCTGGCTTTTATTGCACAAATATCCCCTCACTTTCTATATGGAGGCAACTGGCTTGGTAGGCCAGTGACAGCAGAGAATGTCATTGAACTTGATTTCAGCAAGGCCTGCAGTGTGCCAGTGTCCTTCAAGCAGATTGGAAACATGTGGACTAGATAAGTAGACAACAAGCTTGGAAAAAACCACCAGACTGGAAAGGCTGTGATGAGTGATACAAAGTCCAGCTGGCACCTGGTTACTGGGGGCATTCCCCAGTTGCTGACCCTGGAACAAACAGTTTAATATCTTTATTGACCTGAATACACTTTCAACAAGTCTGCAGATGATATTAAACTGGATTTCTTCACTCTTACGGTATGACAACTCAAGGGAGAAATTCTACTGCTTTGTTCAATTAGCTAATGAAAAGATAGATAACTAAGATGGAGCCAGGCTCCTTTTGGAGAAGCACACTGATAGGACACAACGTAGTAGACGCTAAGTTTCAGTACGTGAAATCCCAAACAGATGACAGGGAAAAAACATTCATCACAACAGTCATCAAACACCAAAACAGCCACCCAGAGAGGCTGTGATAGCTGCATCCTTTAGTATTCTGGAGTGAAAAATGATGGAAGAAAGCTAGAGGCGTACCACCTTCTCAATATTTCTATTATCTTTACAGGACAAGCTAATTAATAAAAGTTAAGAAAACTACTGAGAATCACAGAACGGGAACACTAGTAAGTTAAAAAGCTAAATAAGGAATATTTCATAGTGTATTTGCCTTCTTGTTTCTTTCTAAAACAGAGTTAAGGTTCTTGAAACATCATTAGTCTACATCAGGCTTGTTCCAGAATTTTTCTGGTAAAGGTCTTAGTAACACGTGACAGCACAGTCCTACAACATTCATCTGTTCTGAAAAGTAGATGCAAGTCATCACTCTGCTTCTGCCTGCTGTGCTGTGTGGCATGTACTATGAATTCACGTGTTTTTCTGCCTTCTTTGTGAACTATACACTGGAGAACCTCTACTGTATTTGCTCCCCAAGTTGTCAGGTGAGAAGACATTTACAATACTACTTCTATGTAATCTTCCCTCTGCAAGGAGAATACCTTATTTCAATATCTAAATGTCACTGTAAGTAAAAGAAACTGCACAGGATTATTATCTCCATGCTATAGTTGGAGCAGCAGAAAATTGACAGTTAAATGACTTTCTCAAAGTCAGAACAAGTAGCTGAATCAAGCACAGGAAACTGATACAAAAATTTCCAACTTCCAGTTTTCGTGTTGTCAGCAGGAGAGATAAGCAACATCTCTGCTCTGTGGTGCCCAGTGACAGGACCTGAGGGAGTGGCCTGAAGCTGTGTCAGGGGAGGTTTAGGTTGGATATCAGGAAAAGGCTCTTCATCCAGAGGGTGTTTGGGCACTGGAGCAGGCTCCCCAGGGAAGTGGTCACAGCACCAAGCCTGACAGAGCTCAAGAAGTGTTTGAACACTCTCAGGCACATGGTGTGACTCTTGGGGATGGCCCTGTGGAGGGCCAGGAGCTGGACTCGGTGATGCTTATGGGACCATTCCAACATAGAATGTTCTGTGATTATGTGATTTGCCAGTAAGAGAGAAAATAAATATGCACATACAAAGTGTTTCTCTGGTTGGACAATAGACATTTTTTTTGGTAGCTTCTAGACATTTATGGTCTGAAATAGCTAGGGGCAGCTGGATATAATGAGAAAATGAAAATTCCTTAAGAATGCAAGATAAGAATGCATTGTTTCACACTAGACTCCCCCCGTCACTGTGCTGTTTCTTTTCCATTTCTAGATTCATCATCCACTCATCTCAACACAAAAAAAGTCTTCTTGACTGCTAAATAGAAGAAGACATGAGCACCTACGTCATTTACAGAAAGAAACCAACAAACACTTTTTGAGCTTTAGCAAGCCTCTTCCTACATTAGCATTAAATGCAATTTAAAACAATACTTGAAATGCTTCTGCAACATTTAGCCAAACTCAGTCATGACGTCTTCACATTTACTGAAATTGGAGCAATTTTAACTTTATATGCATGCAGCCCTAAACCGCAGATCTGACCACTGAGTCAATGCCTCCTTTCCAAACCCATCTGCTGTTTCCCTGGCCAGACAAAATGGTCAAGGTTCCTTTGGCCAGCAGAATAACTGCTACTCTTCCAAAGTAGTAACAGACTGACTTTCCACCAAATTATTAACTGATGCTCTAACTGGCAAGCTAGAGCTCTCAGACTCTTGTCCCTTCTAAGGCTCAAACATCGAGTAACAGAAGGAAAAAACAAAGGCGCTTCCAAAGCAGTTCATGGGACAACCCAGACCAACTCAGCCAAGATCAACGGCACCCTTTTGCAAGGCTGAAGCATTCAAGCAGATGGGCTACTGGCAGGCAAGCCACCCAGCAGAACACACAGATAAATTGTATTTACTACTTCTTACCTGATATGGGTTGCTGGTAGGGACTCATACTGGCGAGAAAGGAAAAGCTCTCTGTGCTTCAACTGATGTTTCTGTTTATCAGTCAAATCAACCTCAATTGTAGTTTCAGACTCTTCTTCAACTTCTTCTGCAGAGAAGCAGAGCGTAGGTCGAAATTAACTCTGTTGCATAACATCATTGCAACCATTTCATTTGACATCCCCCCCACCCCTTAGCAGCCTCCTTTAGTATTTCGAAGAAAAGATAAGTTTAACAAGACTACAGTTTATGTAACTTGACAGAATGTTAAGTATTTTGAATTATACACTTTTACTTCAACTCTTTAAAAAAATTATGCTCCTCTCCTACTGTACTACGCATTGATGTCTTTCACACAGTTTAAGAACAATCCTGTCAACATTAGTCATTCTTTTTTTATCTTCTTTCCTCTGTTTTTTTCTCTTGCTTGCTGACCAGTTTTGAGTTTGACTTTTTCTTGCCAATATTACTACTACTAAAACTTTTACAGAAGTCCTGGAGAAAAGCACACTTTCTATGAACTGAAATTTACTACACATAATTGCAGTCTAAGACTGCAAAATCAGTCCAAGAAAACTGAAAAAGCTTAGTGTCTTCCATTATTCCATTACCTTCTTAGACAAGAAATGCAGTGTATTAAATCTGCATATTTAAATAAGATTTAAAGTTATTTCTATTTTAAGCAAGACAGGAAGAAATAAAAGCAGACACTAGTAAGTCATACAGAGTTGAAGGGCAATGCTCCCAGTGCTTGCTAACATGTCATACAACAGCAGGCTCCCTTAAAGAGCTATCCTGGGATCTTGATGGCTGAAATCTGCCTTCCTAGTGGAATCCTTGGACACGTGGAACTTGAATCTGTACTTCCTCTAGCACTCCAAAAAGGGCAAGAAGTCTCTCTGAATAAGGCACGCAAAAATGCAGACCCTTTAATAACTTCTCTAAGATTCGGCAACTTTCTACCTGGTAAATTATCTATCACCTGCAAAACCAAGTGTAGTTTACAAAATATTTCTCAGAAACTCAACAAGAGAACCTCAGCATGAGATAGTATTTCACGTAACTACCTACAACAGAGGACCTCACCCGCTCTACTAATAATAACCATTTTTACAACCAACCTACAGACACTATTTCAAAATGAAGCCTGCCTGCACCCTCATAGCAACCACAGTTCTCTCCAAATGCAACACTATTACTTTTTTTAATCATGCCTGTGTGTAGTTCATTCCACTTCTAATAGTTCTTTTCACAAAAGTGATATAACAACACACGCTGATATAACCAACTTCTTCAAACCCAATACCACTTAAAATCTATCTTGCTGTAAACACCCTCATCCCCTTCCCTGTTTCAGCATCTTTTGTGGAGAGAGAGAACAAGAAAACAAAAATGAAAACAAGAATTTTGCCCATCTCACCCGACAACCCACAGCCTCACCTGACACATGTACAAGTTCAAGTCAGACTATAACTCCATTCAGAATTATTTTGGTATCTATAATACTACGATGAATAAATCTTAAAAGAAATCTATGCCAAGTCAAAGCTCTTTTAATTAGGCAAGTAATTATTTAAAAAATAGAAATTAGTGTTAAAAGGTTTATGTTTGTGCTGGTTTTGGCTGGGATAGAGATAATTTTCTTCACAGCAGCTAGTATAGGGCTGTGTTTTGGATTTGTGCTGGAAACAGTGTTGATAACACAGGGATGTGTTTGTTATTGCCGAGCAGAGCTTACCCCCACAGCCAAGGCCATTTCTGCTCCTCATAACACCCCACCAAGGAGGCTGGGGAGGCACAAGGAGCTGGGAGGGGACACAACCAGGACAGCTGACCCCAACTGACCAAAGGGATATCCCACACCATACGGCATCACGATCAGCATATAAAGCTGGGGGAAAGAAAAGGGAAGTGGGAACATTTGGAGTGATGATTTTTTGTCTTCCCAATTCACTGCTGTGTGTAATAGACCCTGGCTGTCCTGAGGATGTATGAACACCTGCCTGCCCATGGGAGGCAGGGAATTAATTCTTTGTTTTACTTTGTTTGTTAATTCCAATTCTCTCCCCATCCCACCTGGGGGAGTGAGCCAACAGCTGTGTGGTGTTTTGTTGCTGGTTGGGGTTAAAGCACACCAATGTTTCCAGCAATTAATTTCTACAACTGCTTATTACAGTAAGTGACCATTACAAGCTACATTTTGATTTCCAAGTTCAAGCATTAATATTTCTTCTAGTTACCTTGGGTTTGGGTTTTTTTTCTAAGTAATTTAGGCATCCAAACACAAGTTTGGATCAACCATATTAGTTCAACATATCAAAAACATCTGTCTGCAGATAAGGAACAAAACGCAGTACAATATGGGCCGTTTTGCAGTGGTTGCAGGAAGCCAGAGATGATATTCCAGAGTTTAAAATGGCTTTAGACAGCTATGCTCATCTCAATATCTTCCTCAAGTAAGAATTTAAATTAAAAAATTAAGAAGAAATCCAACACCTTGAATCAAATTTATTGCACTAATCTTATATAAGACCTGAAAATGTTGATCCAAGAGCCTGAAGCTGAAACCAAATGTCTCTTAGACCCATCTCTTAAAACACTCCAAACCTAAACATGAAACAATGTAACTTCTTCTCTTGTATTTTTAGAAATAAAACAGACGCTTTACACATGACGATCTGACAAGCTCAGCAGTAAGTAGAAGAAACCATGGCCAGACACACGACAGTTCCATCTACTCAACACACTTACCATCAGGATAATTTTACAGTTTCCTGCTTCAGCGTTAAAATATAAAACCAATACTAACAGTTGGATTTAGTAAAACAAGTAATAGTTTGTCCCAGCAACCTGTACCAGGAAAGGAAACTGGGTAGCATAAACAAGGGAGAAAGCTAAATTTGCTTGATGGCAACACAAAGAATTCTGCATGTGAAGAAACCTTCAGAGAGCTGCTTTTGAAGCAGGTTTTTGCAATGATCAGGCCTTAACACCCATTAGAAGGAAAGTGGTAACAGCCTTGCAGAACTTCTGGAGATCTCGTCACATCTTTGACTTCATTTACAGCACATGTGAATTTCATTTGCCATCCAAGTAGAGATTATTTCTATCAAAAGGAATGAAATAGAAGGTACCTACAGGAAATCATAAAGCAGCACCAAGCTAAGCACATTTCAGCACTCAGGAAGGGAAGAGACGCAATAGCTCAGAGTGTGCAAATATTTTTATGCAGCAATATGGTGATGACATAGACCTCATTGGTTCCATGATCAGAGAGACAAAAAAAATCAATTTAAAATTGCTCAGCTAAATATTATTTTGAAACTCTTAAGTATGACTCCAAAGATGAATACAATCACTTTTTGAAAATTACACAATCCCCTTTAGGCTTTGGGCAAAATTTAAGATAATGTTGTTTTGTAGTACTTTTCCTGGTTTACAAGAAATATTTCATTATTTAAAAGAAAAATCCTGGTGAGCAAAAGCAGGCATCTCCGGTGAGCTTTTAGAACTTGTGGTCCATTTATTATATGTGGACTTTCTAATCATCAATGGTAAATAATTACTGTGATCCTGAAAACCAGAGTGATCTGGTGATACTTTCAGGGACAGCGCTGCAACTTTTCCTTTCCCATCTGATGTAAATGAGACTTAACTGACTCAGTCAAGCAATGGATACTGGAAAGAAACTGTAATCCTCACTCATTTTACACATGCATCACCACTTTTAAAAACATGATGAACACTCTCTTTCTTCCTCCTCCATTTAATTTGTGAGATTCACTGTTAGAAAATGGTGGTGTTAGCGAGCATGAGAGGAAGAGAGAACTGTCCGTGGCACCTAAACTTTGTATACGGTGTCTTTGTTTATACTTATGTGATGAGTCAAGCTTGCTATGGGGAAGAATTGCTTGTTTTTGCAACTAAAATAAAAATAAACTGAGGGCAAGTCTCTAGAAATACAATACTCCTATTTAATAAAAAGTTCTTTTTCAATAACTTTTTAAAAGTCCTGAAATACATTTAAGGGTTTAAATGCAGCTCATACAACTGTATAGTTAATCATCAGCTAGCAAAACAAGGTAAATTCCTCAGACACACTACTCTTCTTTAACTAAAACAAATTAACCCCCCATGTGCTCCCTTTGTGTACTGCAACAGAGAGTAAGATTAGTTTAAACATTGAAGACTATTTTCAGGGAGGAGGAGTAAATCTTCAATATTAAAAGAAAGGAGAAAGTTCTTCCTCTACTGCCACCAAAATGCTGACAGCATTCTTTCCAGCTAGAGTTCTAATCTGGAAATCCAACCAAAAATCATGGCAACAGGCTGAAAGGGGCCTCAGGATGTCTCTAGCACAAACTACTCTTCAAAGAAGGCTCAGCCGTGAGGTCAGCCCATTTTAACCCAGCAACTGAAAAGCTCCGAAGACAAGAGACCACATAACCTCTCCATCACCCAGTAATGGTGAAAAGCTTCTACCCATATCTAATCTGAATCACTCCCGTTCTAATTTAGTCACCGCCAAGAGTCCAGCTTCATCTTCTGGTCTATAACCTCCCCAAAGGCACTGGGAGTTCACCTCTTCTCCAAGTCAAGCAAGTTCAATTCCAGCTGACTCTCCTAGAAGGGCAAGTGCCCATCATGGTTGTTTTTGCTGAATACGTTCTAATTTATCAGCAACTTTCCTTTATCAGTAACCTAAAACTAGATGTGATATACCTCAACGTGATGCAAAGGGAGGATAATCTCTTGCCTTGATCTACTGGCTACGTGCCTGGTGATACTGCTCAGGATGCTCTTGGCCAACTCCCTTCGTTGTCAGGGAGTTGTTGTCTGCCGGCAGCCTCAGGGCCTTTCCTGAACAGCTGCTCCCCCAAGCCCCAGGTTATATCCCTACCAGGAGCTCTTCCTTCCCAGGTGCAAGATTTGGCATTTGTCCCTCCTGAACATCTTCATGTTCTTGACATACCACTCCTCCTGCTTTCCAGGAATCCCTGAATACCACCCCTTCCCTCAAGGCACCACCCAGTCATCCCCCCCATTCTTGTGTCATCTGCAAACATGATAAGAGGACACCACATTGCCTGCTCCAGTCACTGGTAAAGACTGGAGATTCCCATGGGACTCCACACACAGTCTGGATGCTTCACCACCACCCTCTGACTCAGACCATGCAATTAGTTTTTTATTCACCTAGTTGTCCCTTAATCCAGGTCAATTCCAATTGCTTGGCCTAGTGGACCTACCAAGAAAAGAAAATAAAGAACAAGAGAAAGAGAAAAAAGCAGAAATAGGAGACTGGGAAGACATAATGGGAAAAAACAAGACTACTCCTTTCAACAGCAGCATAGACCAACGCTGAATTAAAACCGCAGAGTACCCAAAGCTACAGTGCATTAACTTTCCACCTCTTAAACTTAATTGCTTCTACTGTTGAAACCATACCTCAGCTTAGCTGCATCTGGCTTATGCAAGCTTAGATGGAGAGATTCAAATCACCACCACCATTTGTGGAGCTGCAGCCGTTTCATCGTTTGCTAAAATACTTTTAAAATTGTATTAGACCAGCATTAGAACAGAATTTCAATTTCAAAGAAAGCATCACTTTCAAAAACCTTTCCAAACTTTCTTCCTTTCCTATATATCTTCGACACTCAGCCCAAAAATTACACACATCCCAGGTATCAACAACATATTTTCAAACCTACAGATAAAAAGCTGAGAATGCTGAAGAGCAGCGAGTTTACCACACACATCAAAGGAAAGGTGGCTGTGCATAAGTCTCTTTAAGCTTAGATGGCTGTGGCAAAAACTTCAAGTGCACATTTGGCAGTTAGATGCTACAGCAGTAACAATTACAAATATAGATTTTGGGGAAGAGGGAGTAAATCTAATTACTGCCAAACTTCACACAAAAGAAAAACAGTAAGTCGAACCATCTGAACAACTTTATTCAGACTGTGAATTAAGAGCTCTCTTAGGTTAGCAGCTGGCCAATTTGCTCATCTGCATGAGGCTTCCTGCCACATGTTTCATTGTACTAACTTAGTTGTGATATTCAACCCCTAAAGCTGTAGTAAGGCCACTTAATCAACTTTGTGAGCTAGACTGTGCATGGTTACACTGTCAATTTGACGGAGGAAGCATTTCCCAAAGCTGAATTAATTAGCTTTACTTATACCACGTCTGTTGCAATGTTCAGATGACTGTTAGAGTATCTAACATCGATTTGATGTTTGCTGTTACTTCAGATAGAATAAGAAATCCAAAGCACAGTTTGTACGGATTACACGTCATTTAAATAGCATATTACTATCTAAAGTATGAATCTGAGCAATTTTGCAGGTAGGAAAAAAAAAGTGATCACTTGTGTTTACAGGGAACAGGTCTACTTTTAATTCCTGCTGGATAGCATGGACATACATGAGGCCTCTAAGGTATTATCCAGTTTTCCTACACAATTATCCAGGTGATCCTCCCACACTACCTCATCATTATTTTTCTAAAGGAGGTCATAAAACAAAGAAATAACTACTGTACAACCATTAAGAGCTAATATGCCACACCTACTCTCCTACAATAAAAATTATTTCCAAAATAATGCAAAAAGGGCTTTTGTGTACTTCCAAGTAGCATATTACAATACTAACAATTTCCAGTATAATAGTCAGTCATAAGCAATTGGGCAACTACATCATGTTTATCACAGGCCTGTAGCAAAACTATGTTATGGAAACCATCACACCTTTCACTAGCAGAAAAGTTCACCTTCCAAAACTTGATCGGTGGGGGTTTTTTGATAACTGGTTCTGGAGATTTTTGAGAGCAAGGAGCTTGTGGGTGGAAAGCAAGGAAGGATTACCTCCATAAGTAGTATGAATCATGATGTGCTACATTAATAAATAGATCCTAATAAATTAAATATAACGTGAATAAATGCAAGAGCAAGCATAATAGCTTTTTAACCATTTTTTAGCACTGCAAGCTAGTTTGTAACAACACTACAGCACAGAAGGGTCCCACAGAAGCATGAGATCAATAACATGCAGGCAGTGGTGAAAGAGCTGGCCATTCTGTATCATAAACCTCAACTAAGTTTTCCCCTTTCACCTGATATTTGTATCACCTATTCAAATGCAAATTCTTCCAAATGAGAAAATATCCTGTCACAGGGCTCAAGTTGTGCTTGGTCGTGTGTACATCTGTATGAACTGCAGCAAGCTGTTGCAGGATGTGTGAAGCAACACTCCTGTAAGGTGTTCCTTTAAGCAGCTCATTAGTAGCAGCAAGCAGCAGACTCAAAATTGTGCCATGGACACTGCTATTTGCAACATGATGAACATCCAGTTACTGGTATCCAGCTCATCAGCTGAATCAGAAGCCAATTAGTAGGTTTTCCAAAGTGTACATATGTTTAGAGCTGTGTGGGAAAGAAAGGAAATTTTAGTTCTGCCCTCAAATCCAGGCTGGCAGACCACCATGAGCGAAAGTGTACGCGGTGAATCTGACAGTCCCCAAGAAATAATTTTTTTAATCCATCATCTGGCTCAAGAAATCCAAAGGCTACCTGCAACACTGCCATGTAACCTGCATGAATAATTATTGCACCTGATTTTAAGAAAAGGGAGGTCTGTATCTTCCATTTTCCTGAGACAGATGCTCTTAACAATTTTTCCCATCTCTTAGATTTTCACCATTTCCATGTGAAACTCCTGCTCATATCTTGTTAAAACAAGATTGTCTTCTCTTTAGCATAGGCAACAGGTCTGTTTGATCTAGCTGGTTTACAAGCTGCATGGTTGTCTCTCCTTAAGAAAATGCAGTGTAAATATATAAAAAATAATAAATGTAGGATGACAAGAACTAAGCACACAAAAAAATCTCTTATGTTTTCTGTAAGAATCCAAAGTCCAGGTTTAAAATCTACACTGGTATTTTCTTCCACTGTGTGACAATAACCACAGAGTTTCAGAGATCTAAACTGCTTTTCTAACATTCAGTTCACATCCTCAAAAGCCGATAAACAACTTTTCAAAATTTGTTGGCAGAGATGAAAAGGCACAGATTGTACAAGCACTCTCCTACCCCTACTCAGAATGCCATATGATTCTGCTTATAAAACACAAATTATTTCTCTTCTACAGTATCTCCTTACAGAAGGGCTGAATTTTGTTAGATTTTTTGAAGGAAGGAGAGAAGAATTAGAGAGAAAATGAAAAGAATGAAAACGGAAAAAAAACAGAGAAAAGGATTTGTATATCCTGCTCTTGGGTAAATTTAATCAAGAAACATTAAGGCTCTATGCATGGGATTAGGAAATGAGAAGAATATTATCCAAGAGAATGCCTGCTCAATGCCAACATGGTAAGAAAGCTTTTCTGTCTATAGACCTGACAAGACAACCAGGAAAAGGAGTTCATTCATTCTGATGGTCTGTGTAAAACTTAAAAGGATCATTTTTTTCCATCTTCAACTATGTTAGAGATTTACCTTCCAGGATACATTATTTCCTTGCTGTGCAGAGATAATGAGATCATAATTTACAGGAACTATACATATGACCTGAGAAAAGTGTAAATACATTTATTACTTTAAATTATTAAAGCCCTTTAATTTATCAATCCTGATCCCAGGAGGAAAAATAAACAAACAAAACAGTGTAGGAATAAACATCATCTTGTGTTAACTAGTCATATTTTAATATATATGCCACTCCTAAGTAAACAAATTAAGTTTTTCTTCTAGTCTCCATACTTTGCTTTGTAGACAACATATTCAAATACCATTTTTGTTGCAGCAAGTAAAATATCAAAAATCTTCGCTTATCTCATACATGGTAAATGTTCAATATTCTGATTCTGGCTTTTTTTCCCCTTATTAAAAAGAAAAATTAAAAACTAAAAGAAAGGGGAGAGCATTATGAAGGTATATGAAGCTAGCCCCCATTTGAAGGCAAATATAAAAGCTGTCCATATATCAAAACCTTTTTTCTTGTTTTATACTTGGCAACTTGAGGGCCTACTGAGAATAACTGCATCAGGATTTCACTCCTGACAGCAGCATCAGTCAAAGGATCTGCCTAAAGGAACTGTCAGACAGCAAAGGGCCACAGTACCCTGTAGGTCTAGGTTACAGGTCACTGACTCTGCCAACACTATTTCTACACTGGTTTAAGCCAAAACAAGACTGCACTTTTAATACAGGAAACTGAAACATGACTCCCTTCAGCATTGCATATCACTGTCACAATCTTTCACAAAAACAAGAACAGACAAATTAAAAATCAATTCTATCATTCAGCATATCAAAAAAGGGAAGATAGCTAATTTAGTTGGGCTGGTTTTGGATAGATGTTTAACCTGCTGTACAAGTAGAACAGGCACATGCACTCACATAACCCCTGGATATATGAATGCATAGTGCTCTACACACAGCCCAGCAACTGTGCATCCTATGTACTGTGATAAATCTTCAAACAGGTTTTGGATTCAGGCAGTAGGTGACAGACAAAATGAACTACTTAGCTCCCCAAAGTCTTTTAGGAATTTGCTAAAGTAGAACAGGCTTTTACTGAAAAAATTTGTGCTTTTTACCACTCAATCTTTTTTTTGTATTCTGCATTAGTACAAAACAATGTCTCCGCAAGGATCACAGAATCATTTGTGTTGCATATCAAAACCAGAAGCAAAGCAGATCCACACTACAAATCTTCACTTGATCAGAGAGGGTTACAAACAGTAGCTGAGGTAAAATACAAAGTACTGATCAAACAAACAGCACTGCGAAATAGCACAGCCATTCTGGCCATCCACTCCATGTGGTTTGGGGCACAACAAGCACAACTTATTTGCTAACTTTGAGTCCTGTTAACTTGTGCAGGCTACATTTAACAGAGAGTTTACAGACAAACCACACAACTACTTTACACATTAATCTTATCTGCTGCTTCTACCTAGTCCATAATACTTCGCACCATATATATATACACACACATATATGTACACAGCACTGCATGAATCAGCTTGGGTAGGAAGCGCTACACTCATTCTCACACAGAGCCTTGCCCAAGCTAAACAGCTCCACCTCTACCAGCCTGTGTGCAGTTACAGGCATGCATGAGTATTACTAAGGGCAACTATTGCCGATTTCATTCCACTGCATAATACAGACATTCAAGAATTACTGCTGGAAAGCCTTTAAATCATCAGAGCTGATTCCCAAATCACACATTTAACTGCCACTGCATGATGAGAAAAAGTCTTTCTATATTAATACTGAGTTTACATCATTCAGATTTATAAATTATATAAACTACTGATTCAATTAGACTATCAGAGAACTCTTTGAAGATGTGAAATGCATCTCTAATTGGAGCTTTACAGATAGAGATAACCTAGCAATGTTTTTGTAGTCTAAAATTTATGCCTCAGGTGCTTTGGTACAGTGTGGGTGCACTGGGAAAAAAGTGGGAAAAGTCACTTAAAACAAGGAGCTAGGGGGAAAAAAAAAAATAGGAAGCAGAACCATTTGAGATTATGGAAATCTAGGAGGTGTGAAACATCCTATTTATCTTCATGAGACAAAAAGTTACGATCAATAATATCAATTTAAATACTAGAAGTATTTTGGAGGTGCCAAGAAAACAGTGTAGGATCACTTGCCTGCACAATTCAGAAACATGAAAAGAGGCAGCAAAGCAGCTGAGAGAAAACAGTTACATGTTTTCCACAAATCAAAAGAAACCCTGAACAAGTATGGTAAGAATGGCACTTGTATTTAAAGCTGACCATGAGGAAATGAATCCTAAGGAACACAGGGAAATAGTGGAACGCACAATGCTTTGGTAATTTTCTGTGAATACTGTCTCCTTCTAAAGACTCAAATGTGAAAAATTTATTTTGGGAGTAGAGCTCAAAAAAGTGACACCTTTTGTACCCTACTGAGTTCTTTACCAAGGAAACATACTAAATAAATACTTCTGGTATTTAAGTAATAAAAATAAAAACTGAGCTTTATATATCTAATAAACAGTTTTAAGCATAAATATGAACGGATATTTTACAGCTTTCCACTCCTCACAGCAAATTCACAGAATTAATCCCGATTTCAGGTTTAGTTTGTTTTTACATTCAGAGAAATTGGCAGCAGTGTATTCAAGCCTCTTAAATTGTGTGTTCAGAAAATAAGATTTTTGAATTTGAAAGAAAATTAATCTACACACGCTTGCCGAAAACTACAAGGTTATACTTTGGAGGTCTAAAGACAAAGCTAGCAGTTACTAGCTGGACAGTCCATGCAAAAATTCAGATGTAGTTATACAAATTGCATGGAGTGGACAATTTTTGATATGTGAAGAATCCATGCATGATCCAAGTGCAGATCACACATTCTCAGGTGAAAAAAAAAAAAGTATTTATGCAAGTTTTCCATAAGAGCTAAGAACTCCTAAAATGATGAACTTAGTTGTAAATCCATTCATCCATTAAGAGAAGATCATTAACATTCACAGCCTAACAAGCCATTGTGCACCAAAGGAGCCTGAAAGGACACAGAAGTTGATAATTCTACAAGATACTTGAGGCTGACAGTAAACTGGCTAATGAGACAATATAACTACTAATTCTAAAATGTCAGTCACGAAAAGAAAACTCAGATATTGTCAGAAGCAAAACGCTCCTCATTACTGCTTCTTTATTGCTTTTACTCTTGAGGAGAAAAAACATTCACAAGTTCTTGAACAAAAACCTAGGGGGGAAAACACAATTTATGCTTACCCAGAGACTACCCAAAGCACCCTTGAAAAGAATAATTGGGAGCCTTGAGACAAGTTTCTCTTCAGTGACAAGGAAGTAGTTTTTGACAAGGCTTGCTGTATTTCAGCAAGTTCTGAATTTTCTCCCCCCTCTTCAAATAAATTACAACTGATGGCATCCTCTTGGGTAAATGAAGGAAAACTTGATGTTTCCTTGTCTCAGGAGATCAGAGAGATCACGTCTTCCTCACGAAAAACCCCAAGCTCACTTTCAGTGAAAGTGATAGCTAGACTAATATAAGTGCCTTAGCACAAAAGCTACTCTGCCACTGATTAAAGAATTTGTTATCTGTATCATCCTTAAACGGTCCTCCTAGGGTGTGTCTCTCCCACATCACAGACTCCAGGGTTCCCAGAAGCAACACAACATACCTGAATTTGCTACTGCTTAGTTTACATGTCTCTATCAGATGACTCTAAGTAAGTATTAACATGTAAAATTCCAACAAAAGCAACGATGGTACCCATGCACCTAAATTTCCTGGCTTACTATATTTGGGTTTGTCTCTATTCAACATCTCATCTTCAAAACAAACCCAAGAGTTGCTCACAGACAGGGACTTCTGAAAAACCTGTCTTGTCCTCAAAGAGAAGAGGGCAAATACGTGAGGTCAAAACTAACTTTCTCCTAATTCTTTGTGTGTGTGTGTGGACAGAGATGACAGAGCCAGGGACACTGAGCTGCAAACAAAACACTAGTTTATATTCACAGAAGCCTTGAGATTCACAGGGCAGTATCTCACTGAACCAGTTACACGAGTCTGCTCACCCACTCCTCAGGCACATCTAGCAGCCAAGCCTTCTTCCTTATATACACTTCAAGAGATTCTCCTGCCTTTCATTCCCAACTCCGTCTTTCCAGGCCTTAGCTCCTTTCCCTCCTATCCAACCAGAAAAATGGTATCTTTCATCACAGGGTAGTATCAACAGATCTCTTTTCTTAGCAGCAAGCAAGAGAGGCCCTCTCACCAAGTGCAATTACAAAAAATGAACTGTAACCTAACAGAAAACTTTCCAAAAGCCACGAAATTCCATGCAAGTGTTACTTACACTACTGTAAGAGACACATATCAATTGAGCTCTTGAGCTCTAAAGACTTACTTTGTTTTGGTTTTTTTCGCCCACATGACCATAAGCAAGACCAATAAAGTTTTGTTTCTATTTTATTTGTATCAAGACTGATGCAATGCTCTCTTTTCACTCAAAGAAGCACCTACGAAATAGGCAGCTCTTTAAACTTTAACTCCCTTGAAAGGGTAACTAAGAACTCTCTACGCCTTAGCACATCCTTTTCTATAGGATGGATGCCAATCTCTACAAGCCCACCAGTAAAGCAAATAAACTATTTTAATTCATTTCCTGGAAGCTGTACATGGCATATAATACAAGCATTCACCAGGGGGTTCATTTTTGTTGTTTTGGAGGTTTTTTTAAAGAAACTATGAATTATTTCAACGTTTAAAATCATCGGATTGTATGCAGTACAAGAGTTAATATTTGTCTCTCGGGTTCATTTCACCAAAGGTGCTTCTAACTGAACATAGGCTGCAAAGACAACAGGTATCAAGGGAAGCACTGGAACCAAAAAAAAGACAATTTAAGACTTCAAATAAAATCTCCGGTCAAAACACACTTTTTATGCTGAGACATTATGTGACTTGAATTAGGTAACGGGAAAAGTCATCTTAAAGTGATTTTTTGGAAAAGGGATTGTGACTAAAAAAACGTTGTATCCTTTATTAATAACTGTTTAGTTTGATGTACAAGAACTTCTATGATGAAAAATAACCACAACCAAAAAAAAAAAAGAATGTCCACCAAGTTTCTGGTTGTGTTACAATCTGATTGGACAGAAATAGACCAGATATAGTATTTTATAAATATTTTGAATTATAATGAGTCAAATATGTGACTAAGATAACAGAACACTTAACAACACAAAGTGTTTTAGACATTTTACTCTGGAGCTCTTTCCTGAACCCCAAGGGTCTCCACACCCATAATTTTTTTCATACAACTTTCTAAATTGTATTTTTTTGATTGTTGAAGAGGGCAGGAAAAATTCCTGTGTTTTTCCTCGAGCTGAGTATTAAGAATGCCACTATGTAACAGCAACCATATGTTAAAAAACCTGATGACACACAAAAGGAATTCACATTTCAGTTTAGTGCATCTTTGGGAACATCAGTGAGTAATCTGATAAACCCTACTTCTCAAGTTAAGCTCATTTTCTTAACATCTTCTATGATACCTGCCAGCCTGCTGCTCTACTGAAATAAAATCCTTCTCAAAAATCAGATGGAATATTAACAGCTTCATTCTCTTGGATGCATCTGGAGTGTTGGCAATTAACACAGACAATATGCAAAATATTCCTCCCCTCAAATATAAAGCACCTTTAAGGGAAAATAAGAAGGCTCAGCAGCAGCTAAACTGCTCTGCAAGATCAAGCCATTTCCAGGAATACTGGAACATTCTTGATATTATATAGAAAATAAACTCTAAGTAGTTGTAAGGCGCTGTGAGATCTTTTAACAGCAACTATAAAAATGTATTGGCATATTAAATATTTTTCCCCAACTTTAATAAGAACTTCTAATAGGAGCATTACTTTACAGGCAAATAAACTGAATTACAGAGAGAATATTGGATTTGTTTCTGATCACAGCACATCAATGTCATACAAAGGTCAGAACTGAGTACAGACTCCAACATTTGATGATAAAGTTTAGTGGGCACGACAGTGTTCAGTCAAAGACTGGATCTTGGAGGTCTTTTCCAACCCTAATGATTCTCCAACCAGGAATTACTAGCAGGAGTCCTTTCCTCCTAGATATCTATCATGTACAAAAGTTCTGTAGCAGAAACACCATTTTAAAAAGCAATGTGACATGGAACATCAAGATCAAAAGCAAAAGAATAGAAGTCCTAAAAACAGAGCAACAAGAAGTGAAGCCAATACGTAATCTCTAAAAAGAATGACTGAGATTGAAAAAAGATTTTTTTATGTCAGTTTCTGTAATCTAGAAAAATTTCATTTTACCTTTCATCTCAGTCAACGAAACCAACATCTCAGATTTTTTTTTTAATTGAGTCCTATCTCATTCACAAAGAATACCAGTTGTGTTAATGAGAAAAAATACATTCTGCATGGGCTTTATCACAGGCCCAGAAATATTCTTGGCATTTAGTCAGCATCTCAGCACACCTAAATGAAACAAACCCTCTTAATAAATCAGAAGATGAAGGACTCCAACAACAGTAATTTTTTTATATCCTCACCAGATGGTTGACTCGGCAAAAGCTGGCTGAGGAGTTGCAATAAGAGAATGACTTCAGACATAGTATTACACGATAGCACATGATCAGATAAAGAACTTAAAGTGTAAAGGACTGCAAAAACTGGCGTCAGGCACTCAGGTTGCCCTACTCAGCTTCAAGCAAGCAGTAGTGAATAAACCCCAAACATGGTATGGTTCTTGGAATGGTCCCTGTGCAGGGCCAGGAGTTGGACCCAGTTATCCTCATGCGTCCCTTTTAAAACAGAATATTCTATGATTCTATGGTAAATCTATTGCAAAAGAAGGAAATACAGAACTTGAGCCCTTCACTGTAACCCAAAACCAGTGCTGGCACAAAGCTAATACAGTCTCTTCTCCACAGCTATTAAAACCTTGCTCTAAAATACTTACATTAATTCTATGTAAGATAAAGAATCATCTACATTTTATAGATTCAGCTACAGTTGGCAATTTCTCAATCACACCGTTTAGTTAGCAAACATCTCTATGCCACCCCTTTACGTTTGCTTCACCCATTTTAATGAGCTGAGTGTTTCTGTCCCACCTCTCCACATTCACTCACTTAAGCACTTGGGTATCTGTTGCAATAGCTCTTGTCCTGCCTGCCATCTTCTATTCATCTCTTCCTTCTCTTCCCCTCACAGTAAGCCTCACTCTGCTGGTCACTTTTTTCATGCCAAGAAAGGAACAACCCCCTCACAGTGACCCTACAGTGCTGACTATAACCTAAGTGCTGGTGAGTGTTAACACCCCAAAAGAACTCTCTTACTAAGCTCAGGAGGCTGCACAGGATCAAGAAGCTGATCCTGGACAGTCTTTTGGTTTGTATTTCAAGTTGACCTTACCATAAACTCGATTTTATAGTAACATAAATCAAAGGTGAAAAAACATAAAGTCCTCAAGTGCCCATAAAACATTCCAAACCCCCGGATTTAAGTGGCTACAGTCAGCTTCTAGAAATATTCCCAGATCTAGACTGATGTCATACGTGATGCTAGCAGACAAATAAAAATTTCTTTAATTAAATTCCACCTGAAATACCAGAAGGAAAAAAAAGGTAATACAATTTCCTCACAGATAAGTGACATTCTTCAAAAACAAGTGAACTCCTCTGTACCTGAGCATTTTAGAATGGCCTAAGGAAAACTTGATTTCACTTCCCTTCAATTTGTTATAATATCTTGAAATTTTTTGGAAGCCATCTTAAAACAAAAGCAAACAAACAAAAAATCCCCAACCAAATTAAAAAAAAAACCAAACCAAAACAAACAAAAAAACCACCAAACACAAAACAAAAAAAAAACCACCACCACCACAAAACACGCTAGGAAAACAGTATACTGACTCTTTACTAGTGATGAAGTCACAGATCAATTTTATTCCATTTTTCCCAAACATTCTTTAGAATAATTCTGAAACTTTTTCAAGTTATTGAATTTTTTTCTAAAGTTACAAGATATTTTCTTAGAAAGTTGTTTTCTTCTTTTAGTAAATGGTACCATACCTACATCTCAAAATATAATCTTGAGTCAAAAAAACTCCAACCCCCACCTGCCAAAATCTAAAGAAGTACATAACTCAGATGAGTTTTCACAATCACAAAGGAAAAAAAAAATGCTAGCAATACAAAATATCATTAGAAAAGATCAAGCAGATCTTATACATAAAAAACTTCTCCAAACAGGTACACAGGAGAAATCAGTGGCTGCGAATTTCCATTCCTTAAGAAACTTGTATCTTTTAGCATTTATTTTATACCAAACCAGGTAGAAGTGTTGAAGTGTCAACACATTTAGCTATATAAAACATTTCCAAAACATTCAATTCATAAATATACAAATATTTTGTTTACACACACCATATTTCTAAACAGAACACTGTGTTGTTCCGGAATGAAAGCCTTTAAATTGATTTGACATTTAACTACATCTGCTCTATGAGCTATAGGAAGCTCTAGGCGAGCAATCCTTCGCTATGTGCTGTCCCCTGTAACTGTAACAAACATCTCCTAAGAGAACTTGGCACTACCAATTCCACAGATTGGTCAGAACAGAAACTTTGTGTCCAGAGAAAACCTTCACAGAGAAACCTATTTCATAAAAGCAACCGGGTTAGAAGGCTTGTAACCTGTGAGACTCAGGCATTCTAAAGATGTTTGTTGAACCAGCTGGAAATCACATTTCTGTTTCGTCACTTCAAAACCAGAGGAGAATTCCAATACAGAAAACATGATAGAAGATTCTATGGCACTTCTAGTGACACCAACAAACCCCCAGTATGCTACAGGAGAAGAGCAACACACCATCAACAAGTCCTTTATATCTAAGTGCTGACAAAACAGCAATCTAAAACTCACAAAGGAAATAGAAAAATCTTACTCACTTTTCCAGACTGAATGATACCCACAGGACTCACAGACCCTTTTCTAAAAAAATAAGCCAACTAAAAAAAAATTTACAAGATTCATGTTTTAAAAATAATTCTTTTTTTTAAAAAAAAAGCATTTCCAGTAAAATTATCCTTTTCATACTTTCTTGCCCCCTCCATTAGAAAAGAAAAACAAAAAAAAACGTGCTAGAAAGTTTAGTGAAGGTCACCTTAAGCTCTATGTTTCTATACATTTCAGATGGAAGAACTCAAAAGACTAATGATTGCGGGGCTGATGAACATGATCATAAATAGGTCACAAATAACTCTAGAGTGTACCCAACTACATTAGAAAAACATTAAATCATTCCCTTAGTACATAAGCAAGATGTATCGTCTTCCTATAAAAATCAAGCTAGTATTTCATACTCTGTACTCAAATCACCTCCACTTCTCTAAGACCAATAAAAAATAGAACGAAAACCAAAGGTTGGCTGTTTCTCTTCACTAACCATAATGGGATGAGCAAAATTACCTGAGCTGGACATTAAACAAATTGCAGGGTATTTTTAAAGCACCTAATTACGCCATCATATATCTGCATTAAAAAGTTGGCATTAAATAATGTTTTTCACAGATTCATCCTGATAAATTAGAGATTTATAACCCCTACATAACTTATTCACACATTAATTTTGAAAACTCAAGTATCATATATAATCAAAATGGTACTTAATAGCATATGGCAAGAAATTTATGGGATGTTGACGTACCTCACGCTTCAGTTATTTACAAACATGACTGCAGTATTTTGCAAATTACTGTTTTCTCAAACATCTCAGATTTTTAGGTTCTGAATTATATTTTCAGAATCGTATTTTTTCTTTCAAAATTATTTTTTTCATCAAAAAATATGGAACAATATTGTATTTCACTTGCATATCAAACGGCAGATACCAAAAATTCAGGTTTATGTTGAAAAATGAGGTTTTTTCCACCTATTATCGCTTGATGTTTTTCTGAAAAAAAAAAATGAAAAAAACCCAAACCCCCTATTTTTTTACTAATATCTACATTTAGCATAAATACACATAACAGCTCTTTTACAATCTCCAGTGATTTTCAGTCTACAATGATACATTTCACTCTTTACATTAAGCAATACATGTTTATGCCTAGCTCAAAAAAGTCACATCAAATACTCACAAGTGCTCTTAAGCTTAAATTGACTTACAACCAAGAATTACTTTTGACATAAAAAAAAGAAATGCAGCTGTATCTCCCAGATGAAAAGATACATTTCTTTTTTCCAGATGAACAGTCTGAGTCACATGGATACAGCTTAACTTAATTCCCAGAAGCAACTGATAGGAGCAGGATAGTATCAGATAATACCAAGCAACTAACTGGATATTAATAAACGCCTAACATAAATACATATTTCACATGCCAAAAAAAATGCAATTTTAAGCAGTTGCAGAAATTGAGCAGGCTGTGTTAGTAAGAAAAAATGCCCTATACCATCTACTTACTAGCATGCTTATCTGCAAGCATTATAAGGCTGTTAGAAATATCTCTTCGCCTGTAAAAACACACCACTTTTGCTTCCACGTTTCCATTGGCAGTCTACAAAAGAAAGATAAAATCAAGTCAGAATGTATCCCTCCTCAGCTGAGTAATACAAATTAAATGCTCTCTGCTCGAAGTGTTCCCTCATATCAGTAGTTCTCACATGATCAGCCAAGCTGAAATCAACGGACTTACTCCAATAAATAAAATTTTCTTGAGAGAGGCCAGTACCAATTTCAGACCAGACAAGAGGATTAAGTACAATTATTGAGTCCTCAGAATTTATATATAATTCAGCCATTCAGAGATGCAATGCCAGTATCATGCTAATGTAAGAATCCTTCAGAAATTTTAGAACCTTGTGAACACTTCTTTGCAATCCAGCTTTAGACAGAAATGTACATTTCAAAGTACTCTGGCATTTTTCAGAATCTCATTTAATATAACATTTATTGAAAAAGTCTTTTTGAAAGACTTTTGAAAGGTTTATTTGAAAAAGTCACAACAGCTTCTAAAATAAAAGAGCTATTTAGTTCAGTGTTGTTTTCAGGACTCATTATGGGGACCATGCTCTTCAGCTTGATGATGTAAAGAATTCACTAATATTTGAAGAACTATATCCTCCTTCTTGGAGGGTACAAAAGTACTTTTTTACCTTGAGTTACTTATTTAAAACTGAAAAGTATAATGTTTTAATTAAGTTTCTTACAAAAAAATATTGTCCCTGGTAGAACAATAATAAAAGCATTTCATTACACATTTACATAACATCTCCATGTTTGCTCAATACCTTTAACACTTGAAAGCAAACCATTCACATTTAAGATGTCTGGACTACAACCTAAAACACCTCTTTAAGAAAAAAATCAATACATGACTCCATTTAATCCTGCATGAGCAAGATTAAATTATAGCAGTGCAGTTTAAAGCTAATAAACATTACATTCAAAACATGATTGGAATCACACCAGTTACTGTGAATAAAAAATATTCTTCTTCAATAAAAGTCCAAAATGATTTGCCATGCACAGGTTCAGTGGATGTTGTGTTGGACAGCATTAACAGTTAACGTGGTTGATGTCCGCTATGGAGTAGTGCTATGCTTCATTAATAAGAAGAAAACCACTTGCAGCTCATCAACTTTTTAATTTACTTTCTAACCTCTGGAAAAAAAAAAACTTAATCATTATTTACACCATAATGGGTATTCTGACAATTGATTTTTGATGCATCAGTAAGTTTTAATACTTCTTGAGAGAAAAGTAAAAAAAAAATAACACGTCTAGAAACTCCACACTATTCTTAGTAGTGTAAGAGTGAAGAAAAATAATCATGCTTTTCCCAAAATGACACTCAATAGAGCTTCCATTTTTAAAGAAAACACACTCAGGATAAAGACAGAGAACACAGTCTGTATTCAAAAGCCCATGCTTCACTCACAGCTGCCAATAGGCAGAGCAATAAACAGCCACAGAAGTCACATATTCTGTTATTTGATCACTGCAAAGTCTCGCTGGTATCTTCCAGCTCTTTACACATCTATCTAAAAGCAGACACATTACATGATGGCTGTCATTCCAGATGGATTCACAGTGTCATCGTCAGCCAGAGAATTTAATTCATTCATTTCTACAAGAATTCATAGAATTCGTTAGAAAATTTTTGCAGCGGAGTAATCCTGTTCACCAGGAATGAACAACTGGGTGTTTCCTTAGGTAACACGGCAGAATTACAGGATATCACATAGCAAGTTTTCAGTAACTGAAACATACACATAGCAAATGTCAAGGAAGTTAAAAAAACAAACAAACAACAACTACAAAAACAAACCACCAGAAAACCCTACCACAGGAGAAATCTTACGGGATGGAAATAATTCTCAGTTTTTGACAAGCGCATTGACTGCTGTCAAAGGTTAAGAAAGAATCTTAGATATTTGTACCTTGTTAAGTTCTTCAATTCTCCTAATGAGATATGGATTGCTGGAAGAATTTTCAAAATAAACGTAATCTGCAAGGAAAAAAGGGAAAGTTGCTGAAATACTGAAAAATATGTAAAGACTTATCATTATTAGTGCAAAAATTTTTTTCTAAACCTAAAAGTTCTCAAAGGGCTGAGATTTCTTCATGAATGTTGGGGCAGTGATGTATTTCTACACTGAGATTTAACATAATTTCTTCCTAAATTCTGGTTAAATCTGCACTACACCTTCCTCAACAACCATGCTGGGAAAAAATTAAATGCTTTGTGTTAAAGCTTACTCTGTAATCCAGTAACCCACACACTTCATAAATCTTGGTAGAGAAGAAGCAACTTCTCTCAATCGATTAGGGAAGATTTAAGAACTGAGAACTTTAGTGAGTTTCTATATTATGGAGATTAATATTTCTGTAAGAGATGCCACCTCACGTTTATTATCAGGTGCTGTGGCAGTACAGTTGTCCAAACGAGTAATGTATGTTTTATGATACTTGCTCTTGTTGTCATCTCTGTCCAGTAAAACGCAAACTATATTAAGCAGCAATTGTCCTGAGATTAGCAAGGATCTTCCAGGACAAAATCTCTTCCAGCATCATTAACATAAAAATATTTTCATAGAGTGTATGGAAGTTTACTCATATCCTGAAAGCTGCTTCCATGTAATATACAAAGAACTGACATGCAGCACATTTCCTTCAACAGTTTTCTGAAAACTTGGTTTTGTCCAGTGAAAAAGTACCCATCAAATGCCAGCCACACTTTAAATTTGATATTGGACTTCTGCGCCATGCACCTTGCAAATCTTATTTTTAAAAATTGGAGGAGAAACTATAATGATGAATAAAGTCTTCTGCAACGCTTTGACACTACATTATGATGAAAAGGAACTTCAGGAAGTTCTAATGAAAGAATATGATCTCTGGATATTGTTCACGATTGCTTATTAAGATTACAACAAAAAAAAAGAGAATTGGTGACCTAAGAGGTAAACCCTATCCACTACCTGCTCAGAGAAGGATTACTTTCCTGAGTAAAAGCTGATGGGACTACAGTCTAAATGCCCTAATGAGGAAGCAGGCAGATGCAAGATTTGTGGCTCTATCATCATATCTCAAAACATTAGCAGAACGGGATTCAAACTATTATCGCCCCTCATTTCCACACATCTTCCCTCTCACCTCTGGCTGCTGAGAGAGCAGGAGGACAGAGCGATTTTTGAGCACCCAGTACTGCACACCTAACTTGAGCAGTGCACCTGAGCCACAGCGATAGGCACACTGCCACGTTCGTTCCCTCCGTGAGGGAGCGAAAGTTATCCGTGTCATTTTCGACAGGCTGGGGGTGGGAAGACAAACGTTTGCCGTGTTTTTCACCGCCTAGATGCCCCCTTTCCCCCGCCCTTCGCTAAGCAGTCACGTATCAGGGCGCTCCTCAGGGGTCACGGCGGTAAGCAGAGAAGCTGACAGAAATCCACCGGTTACACAGCCGGATTAATTATTTATCCCCAGCAGACGAAGGAAGGCGCAGAGAAACTCCGCCGTGGGAGGGAGGGAGGGCGCG